>BLBF01000330.1:673009-710778 GCA_015471245.1 Laticauda colubrina
TGTTTAGCTTGTCTACCTAACCCTGGTTGGGGAACCCAGGCTTAACAGAGACCTATAAATCTGGTTTGAAACTTGATGAAAGAGCTTTGGAGAAGCTTGATGAAAGAGCTTTGAAAGAGCTCATATAGTGGCAGACTTTGCTTTTAGCTGGCCTTTTCCCCCCTTTTTCTCTCCCCCCCTCATCCAGATATTTTTTTGTTGGACTGTGGCCTACTGACAAGGAATTTGAATTTTTTTCTCTTTTTTATTACTCTTTTGTTTTTTATTTTTTATATCTTTAAAGAATACATTTTTTCCTTTTAATCTTTTTTTTAATGTTCCCTTTCTGATTCCTTTTTCTTTTTTAGTTCTATTTTTAAATAAGTGGAACTGATTGGATTAAGGTAGACAAGAGCCTGAAGAATTTTTCCTTTTCTTTTTTTTCTTTTTTGCTGCCTGTTTTTTTTTTTTTTTTTGGAAGATGAGCAGAAAGACAACAACTACTCCTTCTTTGATACCAATTTCCACCACCTGGAGGACAACAATCAATACAGATGATGTTGCAACAGAAAAAAGATAAGGAAGTGACATTACAGATGATTATTCAAGGAATTCAAAAGATACAAGTAAGAACAGAGAATATTGAAAAGAGAATTGAAAATATTGAACAAAGAACTGAAAAGACAGATGAAAAAGTTGAGAATATTCACCAGATGATGATTAAATATGAGGATAGATTCAAGAAAATTGAAGAACAGGATATAGAAAGAGATAAGAAAATTGGAGATATTGATACTTGATTGAATGTGATTTAAAAGGATAAGAGCTCATTGGGATGGGAAATGGACAGGTCAGAGTTTTATCTTAGATTTCAGAATGTAGAAGTAGAAAAGGGCGGACATCTTATAGAAATAATGACAGAAATTCTTGCAAAAGTATTGGAAATAACCAAAAAGAAGATGATGGATGGAATGGATGAGGTGTTTCATGTCTTTACAAATATTCAATGAGAAATAAGTGACCAAGTCCATATAAGATTCACTAAGAAAACTATTAAAACACAAAAACTCTAAGTGGCAAGAGAAAAAACACTAAAATATAAAGAAATTGTGGTTCTGAAACAGGTACCAAGAAGAGTGAGAGGAATAAGAAGAGAATATCAATTTTTGATTAAAATGTTACTCAAGAAAGGCGTTAACTACAGATGGCTGATACTAGAAGGCCTCATGTTAATATGGCAGGAGCAAAGACACAGAATTGATTCAGTTGAAAAGGCAGAGCTTTTCTACACAGAATATTTCAGAGGGAAAGAGGAGGACATAAGAAGAGAAGAGTCACTAATTGAATTTCAAGAGGAATGTCTGGTTGCAACTGAAAAAGAAGAAAGTTCAGTAGGCGGTGACCCTAGAGAACAATGAGAACCAAGACCTAATAGAATTATAAATCCCTCCTATAAAGTATAAAAATGGAAGAGAAAAAATTGATTACAATTAATATTAATTGACATAATCTTCCTACAAGAACATATTAAAAAGCAGCATGAACAAATATTGGCATGACCAAAATTAGGGAAAATATTTACTGCATTGACACGATGTAAGAAAAGAGGAGTGGTTCTATATATTAAAGATACAATTCCTGTGGAACAGATTTATACAGATGATGATGGAAGAATACTAATGGTAGAAATAATAGATTTAAAAATATTTTTGATAGCAATCTATGCTCAAAATGATACCCAAAATTTTTTTTACAGGAAATTACACATGAAAATAATTGAGTTGGACTATACTGATATATGTATGATGGGAGACTTCAATGGAATAATTGAGGAGAATATGGACTATAAAGTGCAGAAAACAATAAAGAGAAGTAGAAAGACACTCCCAAAAACTATTTTTCAAATGGTAGAAGAAATAAATCTAAAAGATGCATGGAGGGACAGAAATGCTAAAAATAAGCAATACACATTTTATTCAAATAGGCACGCATCATGGTTTAGAATAGACATGATATGGATGTAAATGGAATTGATTCCCAATATATAGGAAATTAAGATAGAAGCAAGTAGTTGGGCAGACCACAACCCAATAATAGTCACATGGAAAGGACAAAAGAGAAGATCTAGATGGACTCTAAATAATATGATATTAAAGGAAAAATACTTTGTGCAGAAAATGGAAAAGGAACTAACCTTTTTTTATGGAAAATAAAAAAGAGAACACATCATTACAGAATCTTTGGGATACAATGAAGGCCTATGCCAGAGTCTTAATCATAGACTACACAAGGGAAAGAAATATAAAACAGAGAAAAACTTTCAAAACATTGGAGGACGACTATAAGAGACTTGAAAAAGAGTTACAGAAGCTTCCACAAAAAAGAGACATTAAAATAAAAATGGACACAATTAAACATAAAATGGGATTTATGGAAAAAGAAGAATTACCGTATATAATTGCATATAAGCCGAATCTAAAACTCAATTATTATTTTTTTATCAAATTAGGGGGTCGGCTTACACGTGCATAAATCTGATCTCACACAAACGAACTGACATGACGCCACTTCTCAGATCACGCAATATCATCAACATTACCTTACAGTCATACATACATGCAGCACATTTTTTTTTTACTCTGGGCACCTCCATTTTGCTTTTTCTATCACGGGATCATAACACGCTCTGATTGGTTAGTCATTCACGTGACCGCTTTTGTGTTTGCGATCATCATGTGCAATGTTGTGAAAAAGAGTTACAGAAGCTTCCACAGAAAAAAGACATTAAAATAAAAATGGACACAATTAACATAAAATGGGATTAATGGAAAAAGAAGAATTACCTCAAAAAATTAGAAGTGCTCAACAGAATTACTTTGAAGATGGAAATAAACCAGGCAGATGTTTAGCATATAGACTGAGAAAAGAGAATAAAAAAAATTATGCAGCTAATAGATGAACAAGGGCAAGTTTGCTATGGTAATAAAGAGAAGAAAAAAGTAGACAAGACTATTATGGGAAATTCTATGAACAAGAGAAGGTAGAAGAGATCTTGATATTTCTTTAAAGCCCATGTCACACTGCACCAATGAATGCAAAGAGGATGTAAAACATTAAAAAAAAGCTTGCCATCCATTGGAAAAGGCAATGCATCAATTGTGTACTCACTGCATACATTTTTCATACTCTCTATCCGTCCAGCATCCGTCTACTGTGATTTCATCCACTCAAAAAGTTTTGAGCTGCACAAAACTTTTTGAGCAGATGAAGTATCCAACGCGTCCATTCTACATCCGCTACACATACGGGGAACATCCGTTATATGTCCGTCGTCATCCGTTACGCGTCCGCTATATCTGCTAGGAATCCACTGCGCATCCGCGCAAATCAAATCCGCTCCAGCAGAACACGGACACAGGGAGGAAGCGAAACGGACACGGAACAGACACACAGCATTAGTAGCATGGACGTAGAAAGGATGAAAGTGGATGCAGCTCGCATATAAAGCATTAAAAGGGAAAAAACGTACATATAGGGGACGTATCTCAAATATTTAGGATGTCTGGAGAATGTCTGGAGTATGTGGAAGGACACCTAGCGGAAAACCGATCTTTCCTATAAAAATGGGGAGGAAATCACCTGGATCTCACTTTCAGTCCAGCAGCCCTGGTGTGCAGACCTCTTCAGCCTTGCTCTTGCTCTTCAACATCATCCATTGATCTCCACCATGGATCATCGCATACTCCTTTTGGTAGCCACCATCATTCAACACCAGAACCAAGCCCTCTTCAGGCTCTTTCACCTTTTCTACGGGAAGAAAAGGAGGCATCCAAGAAGTGTCTGGGTCTGACGATGGATCGGGAGAAGAGCAGAATTTGGACTGTATGACAAGCTGATGGTGGAGCTGAGGAACGAAGACACTCGTGCATTCCAGAACTTCATGAGGATGCACCAGCCATGTTTGACGAAGTTCTGGAGCGTCTGAGACCAAGGTTGACCAAGGCAAACACCAACTTCCATCCCAACCTGGACCCTGGGCTCAAGGTGGCACTGACTCTGCGCCACCTGGCCTCCAGAACCACGTACAGAAACATGGAGGGTGCCACACAACACCATCAGCATTGTGGTCAGAGAAGTGGTGCAGGCCATCATCAAAGAATACGTGGAGGAGCTCCTCCAGTGCCCCACCACTGAAGAAGGCTGGAGGAAAGTTGCAGAACAGTGGTTTCAGAGGTGGAACTTCCCCCACACCGTTGGAGCCATAGATGGGAAGCACGTGGCCTTCAAAGCTCCAGTCAAGTCGGGGTCCACTTATTTCAACTACAAGGGCTTCTTCAGTATCATCCTCTTCGCCATGGTCAATGCTGACTACAAGTTCATGTACATCGATGCTTCAGGCAACGGGTCAGCTTCAGATGCCCAGATATACAATGCCAGTGACCTCAAGGAGGGGCTGGAAAGCAACCTCATCATGGGCTTCCCAGATCCAGACCCTCTACCCAACGACACACAAGATGTGCCCTACTTCATTGTGGGTGATGACGCCTTCTCCCTCAGAACCTACCTCATGAAGCCCTACACTTCCAGATACCTCACCCGTGAAGAGAGGATCTTCAACTACAGGCTGTCCAGGGCAAGACGGGTGGTGGAGAATGCCTTTGGCATCCTGGCCAACAGGTTCCAGGTACTTCTCACCAACATGCAGCATCACCCACAGACTGTGAGGAGCATCGTGGAAGCTTGCTGCATCCTGTACAATGTCATGCGCACCTGCTACCCAGTGTTGCAGAACAGGCTTGTGGACTATCAACAAGGGAATGGGGACGTGGAGCCTGGTGAATGGAGGCAAGGGCAAAACCTGATCAACACTGTGGATGTACCAGGCCCCAACAGAGCTTCACGTGAAGGGAAGAAGCAGCATAACCTCCTGAAACACTGGTGCAATTCCCCAGCTGGAGCAGTGGAGTGGCAAGACAGGATGGTAGATGCTTAATGGATGCTTCCTTGAGCCTGTCTCATAACACTGATGAGATTGTGCCATGTATGTTGAGTGGCCCTACAATGAATAGGTCATTAATAAAGAGTTGTTTTTATGTTGAAATGTGTGGATCAATGATTAAATTGTTATTGATAATAAAGGGCCATATGTGTGGCAGCTGGGAGGGTTGGACCATCCAGTCCCATTATGCTTGCACTGGAGGATTATCTATCCCACGGCTATTACCCATCCCACAGCTATTACCTATCCCACAGGCCTCCCTGCTCATCCCACAGCTATTACCCTTCCCACAGCTATTACCCATTCCACATGTATCCCTGCCCATCCCACAAGCATGCAAAGGCTTAACCATTTTCTTAAAGTTTCCACCAACACTTTATTAAGTAAAATAAATGACTCAAGTGTGTGAAGCAAAGATAACCTTAATTAAGAACAGTTAAGTAAAGTGTAGGACTTTATTTAAAAAGCAAAAGGAACCAAGAAAAGTGTCCCAAGCAATGATAAAGTCAACAGGTAATAACTCAATCTCTGGCAATGTTCTCAGTCACTCTGAGGCATGTCCATGGTCTCAGGTGTAAAGGATCCAGGGACTGTGGAGGTGGCAGTGGGTGGAGTGCTAGTCTGAGACGCCATTGGTGTGCCTGGCCCCGAGAGGACAACAGGAGATGGTATGTTCAGGAAGCTCTCAGAAAGCTGGCTCAGCCCAGTGAGGTTGAGAGGCCCTTCATCCAGGATCTTAGATGTCAGGCACAGGACTGATGACAGATGTTCTGAGGCCAGGCTTGGCTGTGGGGTGGAGGAAGGAGTGTCGTGGGGATGTCTGGTGTGCAGCTGGGTGAGGTGAGGCGTCTGTGGTGTGCGAGGAAACATCTGTGGCATCGGTGACATCGGTGGCATCTGTGGCGTTGGTGGCATCTGTGGCATTGGTGGCATCTGTGGCGTCGGTGGCATCGGTGACATCGGTGGTATCGGTGGCATTGGTGGCACCTGTGGTGTGCTATGTACCTGTGCCTGGACTGCGAAGGGCTGCCTGTGCTGCTGGAACTCCTGGTAGCCGTAGCCTTGGTAGGGGAGGGGCTGTTGAAAGCCTTGGAAGGGTGTGACATTGCCTGGGGTGGAGAAGAAGACCTGGACTGGGTGGGAGCAGGTTCAGCTGGGCCTGGAGGGTGGTGCAGCAGCGCCGTGATCCTCTCCTTCATCACCTGGTACTGGGGCTCGGGCATGTCCATGAGGGTCTGGGTCATGTAGGTGAGGAAGGGCTTGTGGTTTAAGAATGGAATCTCGAAGTGTACCAGCTGAGAGAGGAGATCTGCACTGGTCTTGATGGTGTCCCTGATCTCCAGCAGGACAGTGTGGTTCTGTCCTTCCGGTCTGCCTCTCTACCTGCTTTCTGTGGAGGTGGAGCTGGGGGTGGGGGTGGGTTGGTTCCTGGTGGTCACTGCTTCTTCTTGTTCTATGTGTGTGAGAGAATCCTCCACATCCTCCGGCATAGGGTGTGAAGCTGTCGGGGGAGTCTCTGTTGCAGGGTGCTCTGTGGACACCTGCCCGGACACGGTCGCTGTTTCCTGGCCAGAAGAGGACTGGCTGTCTGTAGGCTGCCTGAGAGTGAGGGTAGACAGAGGGGCTGCTCCTCAGTGGTGGACCTCACCCTCCAGGAAGCTGCACTTTGCCATGATGTAGCTCTCCCGGTCAGTGAGCTTGACCGCGGCCTGGCCAGACTTCTTCAGGTGCAGCTTCCCGTACCAGGTGTGCATGTGCTTCCACCACCCCAGAAGGACATCAGCAGTGTAGCCCAGGCTCTGTGCTTTCTGTCTCCAAGCTGTCTGCTTCCGCTTGGTGTCTCTATACAGCCTGTGGCCCTTCCTCTACATATACTCATTCTCCCTCAGCCACTCCAGCACCTCCTCCTCATGCTCCTCTGCGATGGAGTACTGCTTCCTCTCTCCCTTCTCCTTGCCTTGCCTCTTCCTCCCTCTGGCAGGGCCTTCATCATCAGGGCTTTCAGGGCTTTCAGGGCTTTGGGACTGGTCCACCACCCCAAAGGGGCAGCAGAAGCAGTAGGAGAAACACCAGCAGCAGCAGAAGAAGCAGCAGCAGAGTCAGTGCCAGGGGGTTGGATGGTGGATCTATCCCTCTTGCCAGGACTGGCAGAAGATGGCACAGGCTTCCTCTTCTTCCCCATGGTCTCTGATGAAGATGTGTCTGGCAGCAGGTCTTTCCTCTGAATGCTGGCCTGGTGCGAGCTGCATCATTTTATATCCGTGGAGCTGATGCAATGCATCCTCCTTGTATGCGCAGTTAAAGCTACGCATCTGTTCTGCATCCGCTCTGCATCTGCTACGCATTTGTGTCATCCGCTACACATCCGCTCTGCGTCCGCTATGCATCCGCTTTATCCGCTACACATTCGCTCTTTCCACTATGCTTCTGCTTTGCTATGCTCCCCCGGAAGCCCTGCGGACGTGCCATCCGCTTCCATCCGCTTTCATCCGCTAGGGTTCTGTTGAGCATCTGTTTTACATCCGCGATACGTCCTCCCCCCGTCTTTTCTTTTCCGTTCTGTTTATGCAAATTTTTGCCCCTTTTGAAAGTGGATAAGAACGGATGGAGCCACCCCCGGATTTTTGGCTGTCCGCTGTGTCCTTTTACATACGTTTTGTATCCATCGGGAGATGTGACCTAGCCTTAAGCAAAGGAGAAAGAAACATCAAGATGAATAGTAAAATAATTTTTATTTATGTATTTATTTATTTCTTTAGTATCTGTTTTGTTTTTATGATTAATAAAAACAAAAACAGGTAGAAAAAATAAATAAATACCTAAATAAAAAAGCAACCTACCAAAACGGAGAAAGGCAAGTTGGCTAGCAAACTATGCCGGGGTCCTCCTCAGTCTTCAAGCTTGCTATGGCAAGGACAGCCAGCTCAGGAGTCAAGTCTCGACCGGGCTGGCGGCAGTGGTTGTGGCAGGAGGAGGTCGGGGACCAGCTGAGCCAGCAGGATTTTATTATTTTTTTAGTTTTTATTTTTGTCAATTGCTGACAAGATAACAGGTACAAGGAAAAACATAGTTATGAATACATGGATACATATAAGAATATAAAAGAAATGACAGGACAGGGACGGTAGGCATGTTGGTGCGCTTATGCATGCCCCCTACAGACCTCTTAGGAAAGGGGTGAGGTCAACAGTAGACAGTCTAATGTTAAAGTTTTTCCACAGAGTCAGGTAGAGTATTCCAGACATTGACTACTCTGTTGCTGAAGTCATATTTCCTGCAATCAAGATTGGTGCGGTTAATCTTGAGTTTGTATCTATTGTGTGCTCTTGGGTTATTATGGTTGAAGCTGAAGTATCCATTGACAGGTAAGACATTGCAGTGTATGATTTTATATACTATACTTAGATCGGACCGATGGCGGCGTAGTTCTAGGTTTTCTAGGTCTAGAATTTCAAGTCTGGTAGCATAAGGTATTCTACAATGAGTAGAGGAATGGAGAAGTCTTCTTGTGAAATATTTCTGAACTTTCTCAACTGTGCAAATATTAGATACGTAATGTGAGTTCCAGACTGATGAGCTGTATACTAGTATTAGTCTTGCAAATGTTTTGTATGCTCGAGTTAGTAGTGTGATATTACCAGAGAAAAAGCTATGTAAGATTAGGTTAACAACTCTTAATGCCTTTTTGGCTATGTAGTTACAGTGGGCTCTAGCACTTAGATCATTTGAGATGAGTACCCCAAGGTCCTTGATGGAGTTTGGATCATCAACAAGGTCTTGATTATTCAGCCTGTATTTTATTTTCTGATGGGTTTTTTTTTTGCCAATATGTAGGACAGAGCATTTATTTGTTAAGATTTGAAGTTGCCATTTGTTTGACCATTCTGATACATAGTTAAGGTGTTTTTGAAGGGTAGCAGTCTCCTCTGTGGTGTTGAATAGCTTTACATCATCAATGAAAAGAACACTGTTGCTCTTGATATGATCATCACAGAGGTCATTTATGTAGAGTATGAAGAGAGTTGGTCCTAGAACACTGCCTTGGGGGACACCACTGTTGACAGGTACAGAATTTAACAGGATGCCCCCAGTTTTGAACATTTGTTGTCTGTTTGACAGGAATGCTTCTATCCAGTTATGCAGGTGTCCAGAGATACCGTAAGATTTTAGTTTTAGGAGTAGTTTGTCATGTACCACTGAATCAAAGGTTTTACAGAAGTCTATGTAGATTGCGTCTATTGTTTTCCCTCATCGAGTTGTGTTGTGGATATGTTTTTGCAGTGTAAGAGTTGCAGATTACATGATAGATTTTTCCTAAACCCAAATTGTTTATTAGAGAGTAGGTTGTTTGTTGCTCAGTGGAGGATGATGGATTGGTTAATAATGGATTCCATGACTTTATGGGTGATGCAGCATCAAAAGATTGGTCTGTAATTTGCAACTAAGTTGGGGTTTCCCTTGTTGAAGATTGGGATGGCCGTGGCTTGTGACCATAGTTTTGGCAAGGAGCTGGTCCTGAAAGATTTTTCAAAGATTATGCTTAGAGGTTCGGCAATGGCAGTGGGTAGCTTTTTTAAGAAGTAGGCACATATTCCATCCTGCCCAATAGATAGAGATGGTTTTAGATTGCATAGTGCTTTTTCAACATTGTCTTCTGTAAAATCAGTGTGTATTAGATCATTGTAGTTGTCTGTGGTTCTACTAGGAAATACTGGGCATGATCCATTGCTGTTTACAAATACTGAGTCAAAGAATGTGTTAAAGAGGTTGGCTTTAATTGTGTCATTATTGCAATCTTTACCATTAGGTCCTTTCAGGGGTGGGATGGACCTTGAGTCTTTTAGTTTGTTGTTTTTACAAAATTGTAGAAAGCGCGGGTGGAATTGGTGCACAGAAGGTTTTCCTCTTGTTTAATATGATAATTGGTGCATTCAGTTTTTATCTGGTGGTATAAATTTTTGTATCGGCTTTTGAAGTTGGCAACGTGACCAGATTTGGTTTTCTGCCAAAGTGATTTCTTTTTAGATTGAAGCTTCCTTATTGTTTTGGGTAATTTGTTTTTTTTTCTAGTTTTGGGAGTTGTTAATGGTACTTATAGTTTGATGACTCTTTTGACTTCAAGTAAAAATATGTAATAATGGTCTTCTACAGTATTGCATCCAGAGAATAGAAATTGCCAATCAAGGGATGAGAGATCATTGTTTATAAGATCATAATTGCCTTTTCTGAAGTTATAATTAGGGATTCTGTCATTGTGATGATTTTTGTGTGGAAGTATGTTGAGACAAAAGTCAGTCATGTTGTAGTCACTGTTGGAAAAGGGTTCTTTAATTTGTATTCCGTAAATTGAATTCAAACTATTGCAGAAGATGAGATTGAGGCAGTTGTTAAATCTAGTGTTGTTAGTTACTAGTTGTTCTAGTCCCAGATTTGTTACTGCATTGTAGAAGGTTGCATGTGTGTGTTCAGTTGTACATTCATTCAGGGTCCAGTTAATATGAGGTAGATTGAAGTGACCAAGAAAGATAAAACTGTGTGGGCAGGATGCTGCCCATGTTAGTAGTGAATTTAGCTTGTTTCCATGTTCGATGTCATAATCAGGGGATCTGTAACTTAGTAAGAACTGAAATGTATTATTTAAGGACAGTTCACAGATGATGGTCTCAGAAAGAGCAAGCTCCTGGGTAACTTGGATGATTTTTAGATGTAGGGACTTTTTATAGAAAATAGCAACACCACCTCCTCTACAGATTTCACAATCTGATCGGTAAACATGATAATCTATTACTGTGGTAATTGAGTCAGGGAGAGATGCGCTGAGCCATGTTTCACAGACAAATATCATGTCAAATTTAGCCCTATTTAATAAGAGGAGAAATTACAAGGCTTCTTTCATTGAGTAGCTTGCATTTAAGGCCAGTTGTGGTTGGAATAGAGGTCATTTTGAGTGATGTTCGATTGCATGGGGTGGGGTTGGATGTGGAGTTGTGGGTTGTGTGACTTTCTTTTGATGCAATCAGCTCTGTAGTCAATGTTACACGTCATTTTCTCCATTGTCTTGACAGTTTTTGAATTCTGCCCAGAGTTCACGGCAGCAGATTCTTTGCAGTCAGGCATTTAATGTATGAATGAATATATGTTTCCTGGACTCATTTTTGCAAATAACTCTACAAAATCTTGGGGCCACAGAGCCATCATTATATTTGTACCCAGGGCCATCTCTGGTTATTTCAATGATATCTTCAGGAGATATATTTGTTATATTTGAGTTGCTTATGATATCACGAACTTTGGTGATGTCATCTGATTCGTTGGTGTTTTCGAGACCAAATAAGATGGCATTTGGACGTTTCTGTTTACGTTCCATGGTGTTTCTGATGAGTAAGGAGATATTATTTGTGGAATTATTTGAAGGGATAATAATTGTTTGTGGCTGTGGTTTGGTGGTTATTTTTTGTTGTAGTTGTGATTGTAGTTGAGGTAGTGGTTGTGGTAGTTGTGGGATTTGATTTTGAGCTGATAGGTAATCACTTATCTGTGCTGTATTTGTTTTTTCAAGAGAGATTAGGCTTGATTGTATAGTTGTTTCAAAACGTGTTGCTAAGCGTTTTTTTTATTTTTACTGAGTGAATGAGTGATTCTGTGCTTTCAACTTTGTCAGGTAGGGTACTCAGTTTGTTTATCTTAGGAGAACACGATGGACATAGATAAAAGAATGTATCTGAATTTTTAACCATATCAGCTCGGCTTTTGTTTGCATTTAAACAGGCAGGGTGGGCTAGATTATTGCATAGGTGGCATTTGATGTAAATTTCACTTTCATTGATGGTTTCAAGACATTTGAAACATGTGCACCACCAATAGGTGGTGGGAAGGCAAGACAGCAACCCTTGGGCCATTTCCCGCGGCGGGCAAGGGAAAGTGGCGGCGGCCTAGCCAAGCTGGCAGTTGCCATATGGGTGAGGCAGCGGCAGCTGGCCTGAGAGTCGGCTCTCGATCGGGCTGGTGGCAGGAGCAGGAGGAGGTAGGGGACCGGGCAGGGCCCAGCAAGGCTTGCTGCTTTGCCTCCTGACTACCAATCGGTGGTGGAAAGGCAAGGCAGTAACCCTTGGGCTGCGGCAGGTGAGGGAAAGTGGCAGCGGCCTAGCCAAGATGGTGACCACCATGTGGACGAGGCAGCGGCAGCCAGCCCAGGAGTCGGCTCTTGACTGGGCTGGCAGTGGCAGCAGGAGGAGGTAGGGGACTGGTTGGGCCCGGCAGGACTTGCTGCTTTGCCTCCTGACTACCAATAAGTGGTGAGAAGGCAAGGCAGGAACAATGGAGGGCCATGGGCAAGGGAAGATGGGGGAAGCTGAGGCAGGGTGTGTCAGCATAGGTGGTGGGCATCCCGCGAGTCAGCAATCGACTGGGACTGGTGGTGGTAGATTCTCAACTTGGTTGGAGATCCTACTTACTGATCTATGTCTTCAGAGGCCAGTGGGGTTTGCAGTCAAGGTAGACAAGAACGGCTAGCGGTGGCAGCAGCCAGGGCTTGCATCTTCTTTAATGGTAGCTGTTCTGGGAAGCCGTCCAGGCAAGGCAGGCAGGCAGACCTGGGAGGTAGGCTGGGCAAGGCAGCCCTGGGAGGCAGGTCAGCTGGGCAAGGGTGGTTCGCGGCGGTGGCGACCAGGGCTTGTGGCTTGTCCTCACTCACTCAGCACAGTGGCTTGTGGCTTGTCCTCACTCACTCAGCACAATGGCAGAAGGCAGACAGCAGTGGCTGGCTGGCTGGCTAGGCTAGGCTGGGCTGGTGGAGGTGGTGGTGCTGCTACTGCTGTTCCTGTGAGTGTGAGAGATGGTGCCAGGTGGGAAAATTTTTGTAGTTAGTGCATATGCACTATAAGTAGGGGCGGGGTGGGGTGGGTGGGGGAGAATGAGGAAGGGATTTTCGCACGTGCACAATAAAAAAACCATTTTTTTAAAAAATGAGTTTTTTAAACTTTGGAGTGGTAGATAGGGGCAGGAGCCAGGGCAACGAAGGAAGAGGTGAGCGAGGGTGAATGAGACAAGGATTTTAATGCATGTGTTGTAAGAAAAACCTGGTTTTTTTTTAGTAAAAACATTTTTTTTTTACTTTGGAGCAGCAGATAGGGGCGAGGGAGAGGGCAGTGAAAGGCCGGTTGGGCAGGGGAGAATTAGGAAGGGATTTTCGTGCATGTGCAGAAAAAAAAATGTTTTTATTTTTAAAAAATGGGTTTTTTTTACTTTGGAGTGGAAGATAGGGGAGGGGGCTGGGGCAGCGAATGGAGGGGCGGGCAGGGGAGAATAAGGAAGGGATTTTCCTGCATGCGAAATTTTGGCCTGTAGGAGCAGCGGAGAGGGATGGGGCCAAGCAGGGGTCAGTTTTACTGGTTCTTAGAACTACCAGTGATGTTAACAACTGGTTCTGCAGAACCAGTGAGAACTGGTAGAAACCCACCCCTGCTGAGTTTCAGCCTCTCTGAGTTTCTACTTTTCTTTTTAGGGAAAATATTCTGCCTTTTTAGTATATTCTAAACTATTTCATTGTCCTAGGAGAGGGGAGGGTTTTAACTCCCAAAACCTCTTTCTGTCATTGGAAGAGTGTTGAATCCTCCCTTGTCCAACTGAGAGATTTTGCAAGTTGGAGAAGATGCTCTCATAATCTCCTCCTTGTCTTCTATCAAGACTCAGTTTCAGGTTGCAGTCAAGTATGATTTTGAGATTGTTTTCAAAAACATGTATTTATTTACAAATAACTCAAGATGGCAAATGTCTCCAACACAGCTTCCTCCTTCAAACAATCCACTTTTATTACAGTCACAGACCAGCATTACAAATAATAATAATAATGAAAAATAAAAATAAATGACAGTCAATGGGACGTTAGAGTCGGCCTAATTCTGAATCATGTGCGAATATGTGGCAATATAAATGTCCGAAATAAATACATACATAATTTTGTGTTACAGCAGAACAGAATTTGGCCCCTTTCAGGGAAACTCCTTCCTACTGATCTGATAGCTGCAGTTGCACATAAAAGAGTTTCGTATTTCCCGGATATTTTAATAGGAGAGGTGTCACAAAGTGAATCCCTGAGTCCTGATAGGAGATGCAGCATAGGAGGCCCTGAGCTGCAGTTTGAGTGGCCCCTTGTCCACAGGGCCCCAGTCTCAGCTCAGGCACACTTTCTTTGTATTGGCCCCCTGAAACAGCTCTGGGAACTCCGTTGCAGCTCTCGGAGGTTAATTCCCTTTGGACTTTTGGCAGAGTTATTCGATATAAATATCTTCTTGTTCTAAAGGCTGCTCAAATAAACATTCTTGGGAAAAGCAGCCCCATCTTGTCGGATTTCCAGATCTTTGAGACCTTTTTTGAGTTCACTAAGTGCACTAACGCATCCCCCATCATTAAAAGCCTTTCCCTGGAGAAGCCCAGATGCAGGAGGTTTTGTAACATGGCCCCAAACTTGTAAGATGGTCCTGATTCAAAGCTGTCTTCTGAAAGGAGAGACCTGAAACCTGTAGGGGAAAAGAGGAGTTTTAAGCAAGGTGCAAAAATGTAAATCTATGCAACTGTTTTTCTTTTGGATAGTCCAGCCTCCTTCCTGAGTGCTACATTTGGGACACAGGGCGCTACCTGAAATATTCCTCCTGGAATTTGGATTGCATCCTTTACAGAGGAGGAAACAAGGAGTATGGGGTCTGAGTACCATTGACTAGTTGTGTGTCCATTTTCCCCACAACAACCCCATGAGTTGATTTGGGCTGAGAGGCTGGCCCCAAATCCCCCAGCCTGATTTATGACCAAGCAGGACTTGAACTCACAGCCTCTTGCTTTCTACTTCAGGGGCTTAACCAGTAGACCAAACTGGCTCCCTTACATACTTATCAAACTTGGCACAATCCTTCATCCAGTGCATCATTAATGTTCCTATATGACATACTATAATTTATCAAATCCTAAAACTCAGATATTTTTCTACTGCCTTTGAGTCATACAGTTGTTTCTAGGAAGAAGTCAGAAATATTTTTCTGGAAATATGGTAATGTTTAAATAAGATTAAAGTACATTTCCCTGAGAATTGTTATAAATCTTGTATGATAGTATTTTTTCAACTCGATCATATTAGTGACAACATAGAAAAATTGATGAATTATGACAAAATGTCATATCTTCCCACTTTTATGACAAAGATTAAAGAACTAAAAATTATTTCAGTACCTTTTTTAAATACGTTTTTCCACTTAATTATCATACCATCCACACCTCACTTATCTGGGTTTCTGATCACATTACAAAATTGTTTGTTACTCTTTCCTGAGATCAAATTATATCAGCAGTATTTCCATAATGTATTTAGGAAATGAAATAATATGTGAGGATGACTTGCATAGAACACATAAGTTATATCCCCCCCCCCTTTCCCACAATCCATTTAGAAAGGGCAGTGATAGGAGGGAAAGACTTTTGTGGGTGGAGGAGAGATTCTGCCTAGGGAAGAAGCAGATAAGAGGAGGAAGCATGCATAAAAAAAGGGATGGTGGGTGATTTGCACTTTCTGACTCCCCAAATCTTGTCAGTGCAGCATTACAGCGAAGTGAGCCTAGCTCATGAAGCATGTCCGTAAATTAGACGACAGAAAAAAGATTCAAATGTGAAAAAACATCTGGGTTAATGAACAAAGTTTTCTGCTTTTAAAATTGTTCCCATTCTAGTTCCATCCTTTCCTGGAGAAGAATGAGTTTGTCAATATTTCGGACTATAAATTCTACATAGACCCAAATGGAGAAGTAGCAGCACATCTGTTCTTTTCGGGCTTGTTCATTCTTCCCAGGGATGATCCCAGGGATGAGTTTCTGGCACATTTTGAAAGACAGAGACTTTCTATCAAGCAAGATGTTCTTTCACAGATAAAGATACTCAACAAGGTAGGAGAAAGTTTTGGTGTCTTCTCTCAGTTTTCCAAAGCCTGAGGAGCCATTTCAAGACGGATGATGCTGTTCCCCAAAGGTGGTTGACCTTCACGGAGAATTGAATCTGGGCAGTAGAAACCAGATTTTTTTCCCCTTAGGCTGCTTGGGAGGCTTCGATATAGTTCCATTTTGTGGACCACGTACAATTTAGGGTCTTCATCAAATGGCTGAGAAACCCACAAGACTGGGAAATGTGTCCCTAGTAGCTTCTGGTTCTTTACTCCTTCTGCTCAGAATAGCAAAGAAGGTGGCAATTCTGCTGACCAGAGCCTGAATCCAGGCTTGGACTGTATCAGATGGGATTGAATCATGATTGAATGGAGATCCTTTTGGGCCCATTTGGGGAAAGAAGCGTCCCCTGAAGGGGCAGGTCCATGATCTGGGAGGCTCTTAAGGAGGCCAGACCTGGCCAGAGCTCTCCATGCCTCTCTTTCACCCTCCCTGGGATGGAGCAATGGGCCTTCTGTTCCTAGGAAGCAGCTCCAAGGCTTTCAGTTCACCTGAAATTATAAAGATTGTTCTGATATCACACCTTAAAATTATGGGTGTAAGAAGAGGGGAGAAATGCATGTTAATGGGGTCATGAGAAGGAACCGACTGGTTATCACTTAATGCTGAAATCTTTTCTCAGTTCTATCCAGGGGTGGGATTCAAATTTTGTAACAAGCAGTTCTGCGGGTGTGGCTTAATTTGTGGGCACGGCTTTGTGGCCATGTGGCTGGCAAACCAAGTACAAATGGTCCTCGCTTAATGGCCAGTTGCTTAGCAAGTGTTCAAATTTATGACTGATCTCCCCACAGCTCTTTCACCTGTTTTTGGAGTTTTGACAACCACACACACACACACACAGCCTTCTAACCCTGCTATTCTTAGATTCTGTGAGGATCTCCTGCTGGAGCAGGGGAATGGACTAGATGACCTCCGAGATCCCTTTGCAGGCCAGCCCTATATTGCTGTGCTGCTTCAAAGAGTCTTCTGAAGCCAGGGTTTGTGTCTTTCCTTCCTCTCCTTTTTTATCTCTCTCCCTCCCTCTATCCTTCCATGTATTTATCTATCCATTCATATATCTCATTTAATTTCTCCTCCCTCTGTCTCTTCCTTTCTTTTTCTTTCTTTATCCCTTCCTTCTATCTCTCACTTTCTTTATCTATCCCCTTTCTTCCTTTTCCTTCCTTTCTCTTTTCTTTCTCTCTCTTTCTCTTTTCTTTCTTGTCTCTCTTCCTCTCTCATTCCCCCTTCTTTTCTCTTTCCCCCTCTTTTTCTCTCTCTTTCCCTCACTCTTCCCCCCCCTGTATCTCTCTGCCTCTCTCTGCCTCTCTCTGTCTTTCTCCTGATCTTCTCCTCTTCCCCCCCCCCCACTTTTGTGTGTGTGTGTGTAAAAGAGAGGCATGGATAAGTCTGGTCTGGTCTCTTTAAGAACCTCCCCAAGTATGAACCTGTCCTTTCAGGGGACACTTTTCCCCAAGCAGGACGAAGCTTCTTTCAAATTGGGATCAAAAGGACTTCCACTTGACTTCCGGGTTGAGCCCTCCTCACAGACAGACCATAGATCCTGACTGTCCATGGCTATGGTGTGTGCTCTTTTGTTGGAGAGCCCCAATCATTATTATTATGGGCTGAAGCTGCCTTGGTGGGGCAGCGGAAGCCATGTTGAGGGGAAGCTACAAGCCATGTTGAGAGGAGCCTCATCTCCCTTACTGGGCTTGGTCTTTTTCCCTTCAAAGACGACTGAAGTGGAAGTTCAAAATGACCACCCCGAAGAGGACCTGGACTAAGATTTGTGCAGGAGTGAAGAAAGAGGTGGATAACATCTGAGCTGGGACAGTTGGGTGAAACAACGAAACAAAAAGTACCCCAGGACTAAGGTAACATCGAACTTTTAAGAAAAGAAAAGTGAGCGATGAAAATACAAAGGGACAGGGAAAAAATAAGAAAATAATTTTGACAGCTAAATGGGGCTCTGAACCAGGAAAGGAAGAAGCCAGAACTAAAGACTTAATTAAATTGTATTAAAATACTTTGGCAATAAACTGGCAAAAAATAAAGCTGGATTTAACACTGTCAAAAAATAATAATAAAATTTACAAATTGGAGAGTGGACTGCTCTGGAATATTGAGGTTCAAAAACCCTAAATAATAAAATAGGGGAAAAGGTGAAGACTTTATACAACAGAGAGTGCCATCTTCTGTACAAAAAGAGTCTGTAATGATGATATCTCTTCTGGAATTAAAAATGGAACTTAAAAATATGAAAGAATTACTACAGGAAAGAGGAGAATCACTTTGTTCTGTGTTAGAAGAAATGGAAAGGGCGATTGAAGAACAAAAAGAAAGAACTTCAGAGGAGGAGGAGGAGGCTCAAGGAGAAGCCACCTTAAATAGACAATTAACTCAAAGAACACGACAAAGATGAGGGGAAAGAAGGAAGGTTAAAAAGTTGAGATTTAAGAAAGCAAACAAAAGGGGGAATACCTGTGAAATCAGGAGAGGTGGAAAGATACAGCAGAAAAGGGAAAAGGAAGATGTCAAGAAAGAGAGGGATATAATCTGGAATGAGAAAAGATATGGGAAAAGGAGGGGAGGAGGAGAGGGGAGGCAGTAAGAAACAGGTGAAGGAAATTGAAACACGGAAATAGTAAAATGATGAAAAGAAATTGTTTTTATAGAGATAATGGCTGATGAATTAAAAAGGGGATTCTGCACGGTGACAAGGGGTACCAAGAATATACTTGCAATTAAAACATACTTAGAAAATAGGGTAATATAGATTATTAAAGGAGGGATAGATACTGATAACTTTTATCTTTAAAAGAAAAGTTAAGGTTTATTGAAGAAATTGTAATAATTGAAATGAATGTGAAGATGTTTAAAAATGAGGTTCGATATCAGTGACTAGGAATTAAATAGTCAATTTTTCCCTTTTATTCTTTTGAAATTAGAAATAAAATTAAGGGGGGGAAATATATTGCAGAATCCAAATGAAAAGATGTAAGGATTATTATTGTAACTACTTGAAAATAAAGGTTCATTGGAAATTAAGATGAGGGAATAAAGGTACATTTTAACCAATGAGGTGTCACGCTCAAAGCAGTAAAAGGAGGGAAACCTTTGCTTGTTTCTTTTTCTTTTCTCTTAAAACTTATATTAATCTAGAATTTATAGAAAGAATGTGTGATAGAAAGAAAATATGACAGATTAAAGAACTATCTAAATTAATAAGATAATAGAGACTATTAAAAGGAAGGAGAGACATTGGTAACTTTTCCTTTTTTATTAGGCAAATGTATATTATTATTTTTATTATTAAAATAAATATTAAAGGATTATATTTGAAATAATTGAAATGAAATGAAAGGATGTTTGGATTGAGATTAATGTTGGACAGACCAATAGAAGAACAAGTACCTGCCTGGATGAACACAAAAATTCAGTAAAAAAGCTGGAACACACCTCCTCACTAGTCCAACACATGAAAGCCACAGGTCATAACATCAACTTCAATGGCACCAAAACCCTAGCCACTATAGAAAACCCCAGCCACAGAATCATCAGAGAAGCCATAGAGACTGAAAAAAGACCTGAAAGCATGAATAGAAGAGATGATTCCACCAGACTGTCAATGATTTGGAAGTCTGCACTCTCAAATAGAAAGATCTCTACACCACAAGCCAGGCAAACACCTGGGCACAAACAGACTCCCCCTGATACCTCCAGCTCAAACACACCCCAACCAGGCACCCAGATGAAACCTAGCTTCCTAATAGATGATAGCTGTCCTTTTACTCGAAGCCAAGCTGCACTGAGAGCCTCCAATAAAGGAACACGGTGTTGCCAGCCAATCAAAGCCACAAAACATACAGAAGAAACCAGAAACACCAATCAAACAAACTCCAAGACCAATAAACACAGACCAAGACTCCCAACCAATCAGGATGAAGAAAAAACCATCCTGGCACAACAGTAGGCTAACCTCAAATTTAAAACTAACGACTGTGATAGCCTGACCCACATACAAACTCAATACAGAAGCCTGAGGATGGCAGATGAGATTCTGCCGAAACATTGCTACAAAGGAAGCTGAACTGCATATATATATATGCAGTTGGGTTTGCATAAAAAAACCATAATACAAATAAAACATCTTTTTTTGAAAATAGCATGGTCCCGGCTTATCACTTCTTCAAAAAGACACAAACTCAATTTCATGCTCATCTTCGTGTTCTATTCCATATTTTATCACTGTTTTACATTTTCTATCTTGTTTTTCCCCTCTTTTAATTTTCTCAACTTTATTTTGATTATCTCATCTCAATTCAAATCATTATATTTATACTTTTGTCTGTCCTGTTTCAATTTCATATTATATTTTCTCATTAAACAAATTTTCCCCTGTAGTTACTAATTGGAGTATGACACCTTTATATTTTTTCATTTTATCCATTCAACTCTTATTTAAGCTTCAATTTATACCTTTAAGATGATAATATTCAAATATGATATATAACTTATCATAGGATTCTGCTTGGTACATTCTTAAAGCCCATGTCACACTGAACCAATGGATGCAAAGAGGATGTAAAATGGACAAAAAAGCTTGCCATCCATTGGAAAATGCAATGCATCCGTTGTGCACTCTGCATACGTGTTTCATATGCTATATCCATCAAACATCTGTTGTCATCTGTTACACGTTCGATGTATCCTCTCAGCATCCTCTGGGCATCCACGCAACTCACATCCACTGCAGCTGAAAATGGAAAGAGGGAGGAAGCGAAAGGTACGTGGAACATCCACACAGCATTAGTAGCAAGGACATAGAAAGGATGAAAGCAGATGCAGCTCGGATATAAAGCATTAAAATGGACAAAATGTTTGTATATGGGACGTATCTCAGATATTTAGGATGTCTGGAGGATATCTAGAGTCTGTGGAAGGACACCTAAAGGAAAACTGACATTTCCTATAAAAAGGGGGAGGAAATCACCTGGATCTCACTATCAGTCCAGCAGCCCTGTTGTGCAGACCTCTTCAGCCTTGCTCTTGCTCTTCCACATCATCAATTGATCTCCACCATGGATCATTGCACACTCCTTTTGGTAGCCACCATCATTCAACACCAGAACCAAGCCCTCTTCAGACCGTTTCACCTTTTCTACTCAAGCAGAAGGAGACATCCAAGAGCTGTCTGGGTCCGAAGATGGATCATGAGAAGAGTGGAGTTTGGACTGTATGACAAGCTGATGGTAGAGCTGAAGAATGAAGACCCTCGTGCATTCCAGCACTTCATGAGGATGCCACCAGCCATGTTTGATGAAGTTGTGGAGCATCTGAGACCAAGGTTGACCAAGCAGAGCACCAACTTCTGTCCCAGGATCTTCAACTACAGGCTGTCCAGGGCAAGGCGGGTGGTGGAGAACGCCTTTGGCATCCTGGCCAACAGGTTCCAGGTACTTCTCACCCACCATGCAGCATCGCCCTCAGACTGTGAGGAGTATCGTGGAAGCTTGCTGCATCCTGCACATTGTCATGCGCACCCGCTACCCAGTCTTGCAGAACAGGCTTGTGGACCATCAACAAGGAATGGGGACATGGAGCCTGGTGAATGGAGGCAAGGGCGAAACCTGATAGACACTGTGGATGTGCAAGGCCCCAACAGAGTTTCACATGAAGGGAAGAAGCAGCGCAACCTCCTGAAACACTGGTGCAACTCCCCAGCTGGAGCAGTGGAGTGGCAAGACAGGATGGTAGATGCTTAATGGATACTTCGTTGAGCCTGTCTCATAACACTGATGAGATTGTGCCATGTATGTTGAGTGGCCTTACAATGAATAGGGCATTAATAAAGAGTTTTGTTTATGTTGAAATGTGTTGATCAATGATTAAATTGTTATTGATAATAAAGGGCCATATGTGTGGCAGCTGGGAGGGTGGACCATACAGTCCCACTATGCTTGCACTGGAGGTTTATCTATCCCACAGCTATCCTTACCCATCCCACAAATATCCTTATCCCACAGCTATCCTTACCAATCCCACAGCTATCCTTACCCATCCCACAGCTATCCATTCCACAGCTATCCTTACCAATCCCACAAGCATGCAAAGGCTTAACCCTTTTTTCAAAGTTTTCCCCAACACTTTATTAAGTAAAAAAAATGAACCAAGTGCGTGAAGCAAAGATAACCTTTATTAATAACAAACTGTATGACTTTTTTAAAAAGCAAAATGACCCAAGCAAAGTGTCTTTAAGCAAGTATAAGGTGAACAGGTAAAAACTCAGTCTCTGGCACTCTTCTCAGTCACTCTGAGGCATGCCCATGGTCTCAGATGTAAAGGGGCCAGGGACTGTGGAGGTGGATGTTACTGGAGTGCTGGTCTGAGGTGCCATTGGGGTGCCTGGCTCCGAGAGTACAATAGGAGATGGTGT
Source organism: Laticauda colubrina (assembly GCA_015471245.1). NCBI lineage: Eukaryota > Metazoa > Chordata > Lepidosauria > Squamata > Elapidae > Laticauda > Laticauda colubrina. The sequence goes on from BLBF01000330.1 coordinate 695,388, forward strand.
GTGCAGGAAGCACTCAGAGAGCTGACTCAGTCCCGTGAGGTTGAGAGGCACGTCATCAAGTACCTGGGATGTGAGGCCCAAGACTGATGACAGATGTTCTGAGGAAGGGCTTGGCTGTGGGGTGGAGGAAGGAGGAGTGTAGTGGGGCTGTCTGGTCTGCAGCTGGGTCAGCTGAGGCATCTGTGGCATCTGAGGAACCTGGGTGTGGACTGGGAAGGGCTGCCTCTGCTGTGGGAAGTTCTGGTAGTGGTAGGCTTGGTAGGCGAGGGGCTGCTGAAATCCGTGGAAGGGCTGTGACATCACCTGGGGTGGAGGACCAGACCTGGAGTGGGTAGCAGCAGGTTCAGCTGGGCCTGGAGGGTGGTGCAGAAGAGCTCTGATCCTCTCCTTCATCGCCTGGTACTGGGCCTCGGGCATGTCCATGAAGGTCTGGCTCACGTACATGATGAAGGGCTTGCGGTTAGAGGATGGTATGTCAAAGTGGACCAGCTGGGAGAGGAGATCTGTGCTGGCTTTTATTGTGTCCCTGATCTCCAAGAAGACAGTGTGGCTCTTTCCCTCCGGTCTGCCTCTCTGCCTGCTTTCTGTGGAGGTGGAGCTGGGGGTGGATGTGGGTTGGTCTCTGGTGGCTGCTTCTTCTTGCTCCATCTGAGACAGGGGATCCTCCATGTCCTCTGGCATGGGGAGTGCAGCTGTTGGGGGGGGGTCTTTGTCGTGGGGCCCTCCAAAGACACCTGCCTGGACATGGTAGCTGTCTCCTGGCTGGAAGAGGAGTGGATCTCTGTGGGCTGTTTGAGGGAGAAGGTTGACAGAGGGGCTGCTCCTCGGTGGCGGATCTCACCCTCCAGGAAGCTGCACCTGGCCATGACATAGGTCTCCTGGTCAGTGAGCTTGACAGCGGCCTGCCTGGATTTCTTCAGGTGCAGCTTGCCATACCAGGTGTGCATGTGCTTCCACCACCCAAGGAGTACATCTGAAGTGTAGCTCAGGCTCTCCACCTTCTGTCTCCACGCTGCCTGCTTCCACTTGGTGTCACGATAGAGACTGTGGCTCTTCCTCCACAGGTACTTGTTCTCCCTCACCCATTCCAGCACCTCCTCCTCATGGTCTTCAGAAATGGAGTCCTGTTTCCTCTTCCCCTACTCCTTGCCTTGCCTCTTCCTCCCTCTGGCAGGGGGTTCAGGGCCTTCAGCAGCAGGGCTTTGAGGGCCTTGGGGCTGGTCCACCACAGCAGCAGCAGCAGGAGAAGCAGCAGCAGAAGCAGAAGCACCAACAGCAGCAGGAGAAGCATCAGCAGCACCACCACCAGGAGAAACAGCAGCAGCACCAGCAACACCAGCAGCAGCAGCAGCAGGAGAAGCACCAGCAGCTTCAGAGTCAACGCCAGGGGGTGGGATGGTGGTTTTGTCCTTCTTGCCAGGGCGGGCAGGAGTAGGCACAGGCTTCCTCTTCTTTCCCATGGTGTTCTCTCAAGATGTCTCTGGCAGCAGGTCTTTCCTCTAAATGGTGACCTGCTTGCGAGCTGCATCATTTTATGTCCACGGAGCTTACGCAATTCATCCTCCCCGCATGCACAGTGAACACTTTTTGTATCCGCTATGCATCCTATAGGCATCCGTGATGCATCCGTGTCATCCGCAATGCATCCGCTATGCATCCGCTCCTTCCGCTATGCATCCACTTCGCTGTTCTTCCCCGGAAGCCCTGCGGATGTGTCATCTGCTTCCATCTGCTTTCATCCGCTAGGCTTCCTACGAACATCCACTTTACATCCCTGCTACATCCTCCCCACGTCCATTCCTTTCCGTTGTTGTCCGCTCTGTTTATGCAAATTTGGGGCACTTTTGAGTGCGGATAACAATGGATGGAAAATTTGCTCGTTTGCTGTGTCCTTTTTACATACGTTTTGCATCCATCGGCCAGTGTGACCTAGCCTTAAAATACACACTACATTCTTAAAGAAATTATATAAATATATATATGTAAATAAACACTCATTCCATTCCAATTCAATTCTATCATTAATATTCATTAAAATCTTAACATCTTCAACATTTCTTTTCAGGCCCTTTCACACTGCCCAACGGATGCAAAACGTTTGTAAAAAGGACACAGCGGAGGAGAAAAATGTTCCATCCATTGTTATCCACTTTCAAAAGGGGCAAAAATTTGCATAACCAGAGCGGATAACACGGAAAGGAATGGACGGGGGGAGGACGCAGAGCGGATGGAAAGCGGATGCGGAATGGAAGCCTAGCAGATGGAAGCGATGGGAGCGGATGGCACATCCACAAGGCTTCCGGGGGACCTCAGCAAAGCGGACGCGGAACGGATACAGTGGATGCAGAACAGATGCCGAGCGGATGAAGCGGATGCACAGCGAATGCACAGCGGATGAAGTGGATGCAGAGCGGAAGCCTAGTGGATGCACAGCGGAAGCCTATCGGATGCCTTGCGTTAATTGCACATGCGGGGGGGATTTATTGCGTCAGCCCCATGGATATAAAGGGAAGCAGCTCGGAAGCAGGTCACCATTCAGAGGAAAGACCTGCTGCCAGACGCATTGAGTGCCTTGCCTGCTTGCCTTGCTGCCTGCCTTGCTGCCTGCCTTGCTGCCTGCCATCCTTGGTGTCTGCCTCCCTGCCATTCTTGCTGCCTGCCAGCCTTGGTGCCTGCCTCCCTGCCAGCCTTGCTGCTTGCCAGCCTTGGTGCCTGCCAGCCTTGGTGCCTGCCTGCCTGCTAGCCTGCCTGCCTGCCAGCCTTGCTGCCAGCCAGCAACCCCACAACCATGCGGAAGCACAGCAAGCCTCAGCCATCTGCTGCCAGCCCTGGCAAGAGGGACAGGGCCACCCTCCCACCCCCTCACCCTCACTCTGCTTCTGCTGGGGCTTCTGTAGCACGGGCTCGCTCTTCTGCGGCTGGGACTTCTGCTGCTTCTGCTTCTGGAGGAGCTGATGATGCTGCTTCTGGCAGTGGTGCTTCTGCTCGTGCTTACTCTGCTGATGCTGCTCCTGGCGGTGGTGCTTCTGCTGGTGCTTACTCTGCTGAAGCTGCTCCTCGTCCTGCTGGTCCTGCTCGTCTTGCTCGTGCTCCTGGACTTGCTCGTCCTGCTTGTCCTGCTCGTGCTCCTGGTCTTGCTCGTCCTGCTGGTCCTGCTCGTGCTCCTGGTCCTGCTCATGCTCCTGGTCCTGCTCGTGCTGCTGCTTCTGCTGCTGCTGCTGCTGATGATGATGATGATGATCCTGCTGGTGGTGGTGGTGGTGGTGCTGCTGCTGCTGCTGCTGATCATGATGATGCTGATTATGATCCTGCTGGTGCTGCTGCTGCTGCTCCTGCTGCTGCTGATGATGATGATCCTGCTACTGCTGCTGCTGGTGGTGGTGTGGAGGAGCAGCCCCTACAAACTGGAAGCCCCTCTGATGAGGTCCCATCTGGTCCTGCCAAAGGGAGGAAGAGGCATATGCGGGAACGGGAGAGGAGGCAATACTCCATTGAGGAGGAACACGAGGATGAGGTGCTGGAGTGGCTGAGAGAGAATGACTATCTGTGGCGGAAGGGACACCGGCTCTACAGGGACACCAAAAGGAAGCAAGCTGCTTGGAGAGAGAAGGCGGAGAGTCTGGGCTACACATCGGATGTGCTCCTCGGCTGGTGGAAGCACATGCACACCTGGTATGGGAAGCTGCACCTCAAGAAATCTGGCCAGGCCACGGTTAAGCTGACGGACAGAGAGACCTACGTCATGGCCAGGTGCAGCTTCCTGGAGGGTGAGATCCGCCACCAAGGAGCAGCAGCAGCCCCTCTCACGATCTTTTCTCTCCGGCAGCCTGCTGAGAGCCAGTCCTCTTCTGGCCGAGAGTCAGCTCCTTTCTCCAGGCAGGTGTCTGTGGAGCATGCCACAAGCGGAGAACCCGTGGATAGGTGTTTTAACCATGGTGGAACACATGGAGGACTCCCTGGTGCAGTGGGAGAAAGGAGACGGCACTTCCACCAGAGCCCTACCTGCATCCACCCACAGCTCCACCTCCACAGAAAGGCAGAGAGCCAGAGAGGAGGTGCAGAGCCACACTGTCCTGCTGGAGATCAGGTACACCATCCGGAGCAGCATTGATCTCCTCTCTCAGCTAGTCCACACCGACTCCTCATCCTCCAATCGCAAGCCCTTCCTCACCTATGTGAACCAGACCCTCACGGACATGGCGGAACCCCAGTACCAGGTGGTGAAGGACCGGATCACCGAGCTGCTTCACAACCCTCCAGATCCAGAGAAACCTGCTCCCACCCAGTCCAGGTCTGCTGCTCCACCCCAGGTGATGTCCCTCCCATTCCAAGGCTTTCCACAGGCCCTCACCTACCAGGGCTATGGCTACCAGGAGGTCCAGCAGCACAGGTAGCAGCCCTTCCCAGTCCAGGCACAGAGTCATCGGACGACACCGTTGCCACCAGTTCCACCGATGCCACCGATGCCACCCACACCAATGATGCCACCGATGCCACCGATGCCACCCACGCCATAGATGCCACCGCCAGTCCTCACCCAGCCGCAGACCAGACAGCCCCACTACACTGCTCCTTCCTCCACACCACATGGCATGGAGGAAGGAGCTCTCAACATCACGGGGCTGAGCTAGCTGTCTGAGAGCTTCCTCAACACACCGTCACCTGTTGTCCTCTTGGGGCCAGGCACCCCAGTGGCGCTTCAGACCAGCACTCCAGCAGTAGCCATCTCCACAGTACCTGGACCCTTCACCCCTGAGACTGGGCACACCTCCGAGTGACCAAGAGGAGTGCCAGAGACTGGGTGGTTACCTTTAGTCTTTATTTGGACACTTCACTTGGGTCATTTTTCTTTTACAACTTGTGATTAATAAAGTTTATCTTTACTTCACACACTAGCTTCATTTATTTTTGTCAATAAAGTCTTGGTGGAAACTCTTAGAAATGGTTTAAGCCTTTGCATGCTTGTGGGATGGGTTAAGATAGCAGTGGGATGGGCAGGGATACCTGTGAAATGGGTAATAGCTGTGGGATGGGCAGGGATACCTTTGGGATGGGTTAAGATAGCTGTGGGATGGGTTAAGATAGCTGTGGGATAGATAAACCTCCAGTGCAAGCATAGTGGGACTGTATGGTCCACCCTCCCAGGTGCCACACCTATGGCCATTCATTATCAATATTAATGTCATCATTGATCCACACATGTCAACATAAACACAACTCTTTACTAAATGCCCTGTTCATTGTAGGCCCACCCAACATACATGGCCCAATCTCATCAGTGTGATGAGACAGGCTGAAGGAAGAATCCATTAATCATCTATCATCCTGTCTTGCCACTCCACTGCTCCAGCTGGGGAGTTGCACCAGTGTTTCAGGAGGTTGCGCTGCTTCTTCCCTTCACGTGAGGCTCTGTTGGGGCCTTGCACATCCTCAGTGTCTATCAGGTTTCACCCTTACCTCCACTCACCAGGCTCCATGTCCCCATTGCCTTGTTGGAGGTCCATGAGTCTGTTCTGCAAGACTGGGTAGCGGGTGCGCATGAGATTGTGCAGGATGCAGCAAGCTTCCATGATCCTCCTCATGGTCTCTTGCCGATGCTGCATGGTGGTGAGAAGTAGCTGGACCCTGTTGGCCAGGATGCCAAAGGCGTTCTCCACCACCCGCCTTGCCCTGGACAGCCTGTAGTTGAAGATCCTCTCTTCACGGGTAAGGAGTCTGGAAGTGTAGGCCAGGCAAGGCAGCCAATCCGTCCGGCAGCAGGTCTTTCCTCTGAATGGCGACCTGCTTCCGAGCTGCTTCCGTTATATCCGCGGGGCTGACGCAATGCATCCTCCCCACATGCGCAATTAACGCCAGGCATCCGCTAGGCTTCTGCTGTGCATCCGCTGTGCATCCGCTTCATCTGCTCGGCGTCCGTTCTTCATCCACTGTATCCGTTCTGCGTCCGCTTCGCTGAGACCCCCCGGAAGCCCTGCGGATGTGCCATCCACTCCCATCCGCCTCCATCCGCTAGGCTTCCGTTCCGCATCCGCTTTGCATCCGCCCTGTGTCCTCCCCGTGTCTGTGTTATCCGCTCCGGTTATGCAAATTTTAGCCCCTTTTGGGAGCGGATAACAACGGATGGAACATTTTGCTCGTCCGCTGTGTCCTTTTTGCATCCGTTGGGCAGAGTGACATGGGCTTTATCAAAGTATGCCAAGGTCAATGGGCAGAGGCCTCATCATCACCTGAAAATGCCCACATGATCATATTCACAATTTCTAATTGGAAGTTTCATCTGAACTATTGGGGGTGGGAACATTTCCATCACTTTGTATTTGTGTTTTACGTACCTCATTGCTCAGATTCAGAATTCTCTGGTTGCTACCACTTCACTTCCAGTAAAAGATAACTTTTCTCTAAATTAAAGAGTCTAAGTTTTTCTTTCTTGGATTTTGAATGGAGCACCTCACAACATTAGACTGAATCTTGGAGAAAGGGGTTGTTGCACATACGCACCAAACAATGACCGGAAAAAGAGGGGAGATCTCAGCCGAAGCTTCAGATTCTGATTGAAGTAGCTTCCACAGGTACCAAACCTGTGAAAGGGGAGGAGAAAATTCCAAAAGAATATTGGGATTTAAAGGAAGTGTTCAGTGAGAAGGCCTCGGATGAGCTCCCGCCTCACCGGACAACAGACTGTGGTATTGAAATTTTGCCTGGGGTGAAGCTCCTGAAACCAAAGTTGTACTCAATGACACCAAAGGAATTAAAGGACCTAAGACTGCTTATAGATAAAAATCTGGAACATGGTTTCATCCAACCTGTTAGGTCCCGGGTAGCAGCCCCCATGTTGTTCCATGAAAAGAAAGATGGCTCCAAATGCTTGGTGGTGGATTATAGGAATTTGAACGTCATTTCCAGTGGAAAAGGTGTACCCCCTGCCTTTGATGAAGGACATGTTGGCCCACCTAGCCAAGGGGAAGATTTTCACAAAGTTGGATTTGAGATAAGCATACCACTGAATTTGAATTAAGGAATGGGATGAGTGAAAGACCGCTTTTAACTGCCTGATGGGTTGCTTCCAATTCAATGTTCTTCCTTTTGGTTTACAAGGGGCCCCAGCTGTATTCATGCAGATGATCAATCAGGTGTTACATGATCATTTATACAGGGGAATTCTGGTTTATCTTGATGACATCCTTATCTACAAGGAAACTCTGGATGAACATGTGAAACTGGTGTGGTCGGTTCTACAGAAACTGTGTGTCGCTAAGTTGTATGCTAAACTATCCAGATGTGAATTCCATCAAGAGAAAATTGACTATTTGGGATATCGCATTTCATCTGAGGGCATAGAAATGGATCCAGAGAAAGTGCGTGCCATATTGGAATGGGCTCCACCCCGTACCAGAAAACAACTTCAAAGCTTCTTGAGATTTGCAAATTTTTTCCGCAATTTATCCCGAGTTTTGCTAAGATAGCAATGCCCATCACAAATCTCCTAAAAACAAAAGGGGAGGTGAAGCCAAGGCCAGGTAAGCCGCTGGAGTGGTCCATGGAGTGCCAAGCAGCTTTTGAAAAGCTAAAACGACTGTTTGCTGCAGAACCAGTACGAAAGCACCCGGATATGGAGGCTCCTTTCGTGATCCAAGCCAATGCGAGTGATGTGGCCGTTGGAGTGTTGTTACTTCAAATGAACCAGAAAGGGAACTTACAGCCTTGTGTGTATACCTCCCATAAACTGTCTGAAACCAAGAGAAGGTGGGTCGTCTGGGAAAAAGAAGCTTTTGCAGTTCGCTGGGCCTTACTGACCTGGAGACATTTCCTGGAAGGAGCAAAACAGCCATTTGAGGTATGGACTTATCATAAAAAATTGGAAGCCTTAAGGCCCTGTCACATTGGCCGACGGATGCAAAACGTTTGTAAAAAGGACACAGCGGACGAGAAAATGTTCCATCTGTTGTTATCCACTCTCAAAAGTGCCCCGAATTTGCATAACCAGAGCGGACAACAACGGAAATGAACGGGCAGGGGGAGGACGTAGAGAGGATGTAAAACGAATGCTCCATGGAAGCCTAGCACATGGAAGTGGATGGAAACAGATGGCAGGGCTTCCGGGGAAGCACAGCGAAGCGGATGCGCAGCGGAAAGAGCAGATGCAGAGCGGATGACGTGGATGCAGAGCGGAAGCCTAGCAGATGCTTAGCGGATACCTAGCGGATGCAGAGCGTTCACTGCACATGCGGGGAGGATGCATTTCATCAGCCCCGTGGATATAAAAGGAAGCAGCTCGCAAGCAGGTCACAATTCAGAGGAAAGACCTGCTGCCAGAGACAACTCCAGACAGCCAGACAGCCAGACAACCAGCCAGCAAGCCAACAACCATGGGGAAGAAGAAAAAGCCTGTGCCATCTGCTGCCAGCCCTGGCAAGAGGGACAGGGCCACCATGCCACCCCCTGGCCCTGATACTGCTTCTGCTGGGGCTTCTGCTCCTGGGGCTGACTCTTCTGGTGCTGGGGCTTCTGCTGGTGCTGCTCCTGGTGCTGGGGCTTCTGCTGGTGCTGACTCTGCTGGTGCTGCTCCTGATGCTGGGGCTTCTGCTGGGGCTTACTCTGCTGGTGCTGCTCCTAGTTCTGCTAGTGCTCCTGGTCCTGCTGATGCTGCTGGTGCTGCTGGTGCTCCTAGTCCTGCTGGTCCTGCTGGTTCTGCTGGTGCTCCTGGTCCTGCTGGTGCTGCTGGTGCTTACTCTGCTGCTGCTGATCCTGGTCCTGCTGGTCCTGCTGGCACTGCTGGTGCTTACTCTGCTGGTGCTGCTCCTGGTGCTGCTGGTGCTTCTGGTGCTGCTGGTGCTGCTGGTCCTGCTTTTGCTGCTACTGTTGTTGTTGCTGCTGCTGCTGCTGGTGGTGTTGAGGAGCAGCCCCTACAACCTCGAAGCCCCTCTGATGAGGGCCCAGATGGCCCTGCCAGAGGGAGGAAGAGGTATCCATGAGAACGAAAATGGGAGAGGAGGCAGTACTCCATTGAAGAGGAACATGAGGATGAGATGCTGGAATGGCTGAGGGAGAACGAATATCTTTGGCGGAAGGGACACAGGCTCTATCGAGACACCAAAAGGAAGCAGTCTGCTGGGAGAGAGAAGGCGGAGAGCCTGGGCTACACTTCGGAGGTGCTCCTTGGCTGGTGGAAGCACATGCACACCTGGTACGGGAAGCTGCACCTCAAGAAATCTGGCTAGGCCACAGTCAAGCTGACGGACCGAGAGACCTATGTGATGGCCAATTGCAGCTTCTTGGAGGGTGAGATCCGCCACCAAGGAGCAGTCCCTCTGACAACCCTCTCTCTCAGGCAGCCCACAGACAGCCATTCCTCTTCTGGCCAAGAGTCAGCTCCTGTGTCCAGGCAGGTATCTGTGGAGCGTGCCATGACAGAGAACCCCCCAACAGCTGCATTCCCCATTGCAGAGCACATGGAGGACCCCCTGACGCAGTTGGAGTAAGGAGAGGCCGCTGCCACCAGAGACCAACCCACACCCACACACAGCTCCACCTCCACAGAAAGAAGGCAGAGAGCCAGACCAGAGGGACAGAGCCACACTGTCCTGCTGGAGATCAGGAACACCATCCGGAGCAGCGTAGATCTCCTCTCTCAGCTGGTACACACCAACATACCATCCTCTAACAAAAAGCCCTTCATCACCTACGTCAACCAGACCCTCATGAACATGTCGGAATCACAGTACCAGGTGACAAAGGACAGGATCACCAGTCTTCTTCACAACCCTCCAGACCCAGCTGAACCTGCTCCCACGCAGTCTAGGCCTGCTCCTCCACCCCAGGTAATGTCACTGCCCTTCCAAGGCTTTCCACAGGCCCTCACCTTCCAAGGCTACGGCTACCAGGAGCTCCAGCACCACAGGCAGCCCTTCCCAGTCCAGGCGCAGGTATATTGAACGCCACCAGTGCCACCTACGCCACCGATGCCACCGATGCCACCCACGCCACAGATGCCACCCATGCCACAGATGCCACCGACACCACAGATGCCACCCATGCCTCACCTCGCTCAGCTGCAGACCAGACATCCCCACTACACTGCTCCTTCCTCCACCCCACAGCCAAGCCCGGCCTCAGAAAATCTGTCATCGGTATTGGGGCTGACACTCCATGTCCTGGAGGAAGGGGCTCTCAACATCACAGGACTGAGCCATCTCTCTGAGAGCTTCCTCCACACACCATCCCCTGTTGTCCTCTCGGACCAGGCACCCATATGACACCTCAGACCAGCACTCCAAAAGCAGCCACCTCCACAACACCTGGACCCTTCACCCCTGAGACTGGGCATGCCTCAGAGTGACTGAGAAGAGTGCCAGAGACTGGGTGGCTACCTGTTGACTTTTTCTTTGCTTTGGACACTTGACTTGGGTCATTTTGCTTTTACAGCTTGTTATTAATAAAGATTATCTTTGCTTCACACACTTACGTCATTTATTTTTGTCAATAAAGTCTTGGTGGAAACTTTTAGAAATGGTTTAAGCCTTTCCATGCTAGTGGGATGGGTAAGGATAGAAGTGGGATGCGCAGGGATACCTTTGGGATGAGTAATAGCTGTGGGATGGGCAGGGTTACCTTTGGGATGTGTAATAGCTATGGGATGGGCAGGGATACCTTTGGGATGGGTAATAGCTGTGGGATGGGCAGGGATACATTTGGGATGGGTAATAGCTGTTGGATAGATAAATCTCCAGTGCAAGCATAGTGGGACTGTATGGTCCACCCTCCCAGGTGCCACACCTATGGCCCTTTATTATCAATAACAATGTAATCATTGACCAAACATTTCAAGATAAACAGAACTCTTTATTAAATGCTCTATTCATTGTAGGCCCACTCAACATACATGGCCCAATCTCATCAGTGTGATGAGACAGGCTGAAGGAAGCATCCATTAAGCATCTATCATCCTGTCTTGCCACTCCCCTGCTTCAGCTGGGGAGTTGCAACAGTGTTTCAGGAAGTTGCGCTGCTTCTTCCCTTCACATGAAGCTCTGTTGGGGCCTTGCACATCCACAGTGTCTTTCAGGTTTCATCCTTGCCTCCATTCACCAGGCTCCATGTCTCCATTGCCTTGTTGGAGGTCCACGAACCTGTTCTGCAACACTAGGTAGTGGGTGCGCAAGAGATTGTGCAGGATGCAGCAAGCTTCCATGCTGCTCCTCACAGTCTGAGGGTGATGCTGCATGGTGAGTGAGAAGTACCTGGAACCTGTTGGCCAGGATGCCAAAGGCGTTCTCCACCATCCGCCTTGCCCTGGACAGCCTGTAGTTGAAGATCCTCTCTTCACGGGTGAGGCATCTGGAGGTGTGGGGCTTCAAGAGGTAGGTACTGAGGGAGAAGGCTTCGTCACCCACAATGAAGTAGGGCACATCTTGTGTGTCGTTGGGCAGGGGGTCTGGATCTGGGAAGCCCATGATGAGGTTGCGTTCCATCCCCTCCTTGAGGTGACTGGCATTGTATACCTGGGCATCTGAATATGAACCGTTGCCTGAAGCATCGATGTACATTAATTTGTAGTCAGCATCGACTATGGCAAACTGGATGATGCTGAAGAAGCCCTTGTAGTTGAAAAAAGTGGACCCTGAGTTGGCTGGAGCTTTGCAGGCCATGTGCTTGCCATCTATGGCTCCAACGGCGTGGGGGAAGTTCCACTTCTGATACCACTGCTCTGCAACTTTCTTCCATCCTTCTTCAGTGGTGGGACACTGGAGGAGCTCCTGCAGGTATTCTTCGATGATGGCCTGCACCACTTCTCTCACCACAATGCTGATGGTGTTGTGTGGCACCCTCCAGCCGTACTGCATGCTCCTGTATGTGGTCCCTGAGGCCAGGTGGCCCAGAGTCAGTGCCACCTTCAGCCCAATGTCCAGGCTGGGCCAGAAGTTGGTGCTCTGCTTGGTCAACCTGGGTCTCAGCCGTTCCACAACTTCGTCAAACATGGCTGGAGGCATCCTCATGAAGTTCTGGAATGTACGAGTGTCTTCGTTCCTCAGCTCCACCATCAGCTTTTGTACAGTCCGTACTCTACTGTTCTGGCGATCCATCTTCGGACCCAGACACTTCTTGGCCGCCTCCTTTTCTTCCCATAGAACAGTTGAAAGAGCCTGTAGATGGCTTTGCATCCTTCGCAGAAGGATGGTGGCTTCCAAAAGGATTGTGTGATGATCCATGGTGGAGATGATTGGATGCTGTGGAAGAGCAAGAGCCAGATGAAGGCTGAAGAGGTCTCCACCGCAGGGCTGCTGGACTGAAAGTGAGATCCAGGTGAGTTGCTCCCCCTTTTTATAGGAAATATAGGTTCTCCACTAGCTGTCCTTTTGCATCCTCTAGGCATCCTGAAGACATCCTAAATATCTGAGATATGTCCCCTCTGCGAAGGTTTTTTCCATTTTAATGCTTTGTATGCATCCGTGCTACAAATGCTGCGTGTCCATTCCGCGTCCGTTTCGCTTCCTCCCTGTGTCTATTTTCCGCTTGAGCGGATGTGAGTTGCGCGGATGCGCAGGGGATGCCTAGCGGATATAGCGTAGAGATGCGTAACAGATGACGACAGATGCAGAACGGATGTTCCCCGTATGCATTGCGGATACAGAATGGACGCTTTGGATACATTTTCTGCTCAAGAAGTTTTGTGCAGCTCAAAACCTTTTGAGCGGATGAAATGTCAGTCGACAGATGCTGGACGGATAGAGAGGATGTAAAACAGAGGCAGTGAGTACAGAACGGAAACATCTTGTTAACGAATGGATGGCAAGTGTTTCTCTCCGTTTTACATCTTCTTTCCATCTGTTGGTGCAGTGTGACATGCGCTTTAAAAACACCTCGTAAGCTTTCCCCTAAACAAGTTCGCTGGGCCCAGTATTTCAAATGGTTCAATTTCTCACTGAAGTACATTCCAGGGGGGAAGAACTTCATGGCGGATGCTCTCTCTGACTACCCCAATATAATAGTATTCACCAGGAGGTGATAAGTCCAATTGTTTTGACCAAACATCTTGCTGCCCCAATGATCACCAGAACCTAAAAGAAGGAACAAGAAGTGGATTTATCGAATGACCTAAACGAACAACGAAAAGAACCTTTAAAACTTGATGATTGGTTCTTCGCTCATTCGAAAGACTATACAGTTAGAGATGGTTTGGCTTGGGTGGGGACCAAGTTTTATGTGCCACAGGCGCTGAGGGGCCAAATACTACAACAAGCTCATGATTCTAAAGGAGCTGGTCACTTTGGATTTGTGAAAACCTTACACCTGGTTAAGCAGCAATTCTGGTGGCCTACTTTGAAGAAGGTCATTGAAGCTTATGTAGCTAGCTGTCCAATTTGTGCTTTGGCAAAGAGACCTCCTGGTAAGCCAGCAGGGTTGTTACAAAATGTAGCTAGACCAACAGCCCCCTGGAAGGAAATCTCTATGGACTTTAGAGTAGAACTACCCGAAAGCAGTGGAAACACGGTTATTTGGTTGGTAACCGATTTGTTTTCCAAACAAGTACATTGCATACCTTGTTCCAAGATTCCATCTGCAAAGATGTTGGCTAAACTTTTTATTTCACATATCTATAGGTTACATGGCGTTCCGGAATGCATAATCTCTGACAGAGGGGTCCAATTTACCTCAAATTTTTGGAAAGAGTTCCTGAAGTTGATAGGCTCCGCCCAGGGCTTAAGCTCGGCCCACACACCCCAAACCAATGGGGCATGTGAGAGGACTAACGCAGTGTTAGAACAGTATCTTAGATGTCATATAAATTATCAACAAGATAACTGGTCCGACTTACTATCATTTGCTGAAGTGGCATATAAAACTCCGTACATAGTAGGACTGGATTCACTCCATTTAAAGTGGCTTCAGGACAAGATTTTGTACCCATACCTGAACTTCCTCGTGAAAGGCCTAACATCCATTTGTTGGATGAATGGATAACTCAACTCCAACTTAACTGGCCAGTAACACGTAAAGCATTAGATGAAGCCCATCAAGCTCATAAGAAATTTGCAGACAAGAAAAGATCTCCACAGAAATTATATAAAGTAGGTGACAAAGTTTTCCTGTCCACCAGATACCTGCAAACCACTCAAAAGTCAAAGAAACTTGGTCCTGAATATGTTGGATCTTTCACGATTGAACAGATTATAAATCTTGTAACAGTCCAGCTGAACTTACCGAAAACTCTTTGATGAATTCACCCGGTTTTCCATGTTAGTTTGTTAAAACTTGAACATACTTCTGATTTAAGACCCATCCAGGCTGACCCTCCCATACCAATACTGATTGAAGGTGAACAACATTTTGAAGTTAAAGAAATTCTGGACTCTCGCAAATGGAGGGGTCGGCTCCAGTATCTTGTAGCCTGGAAACATTTCCCTTCTTCACAAGCCAAATGGTTTAACAAAACTGATGTTAAAGTCCCTAAATTGATCAAAGCATTTTGTTCCAAGTGTCCTGATAAGCCCTAAGAGTGTATTCCTTTGTAATTGTCTAATGATTAATTATTGTCTTTATATTTTCTACTCTCTCTCTTCCAGGACTGACGGTTTTCCTTTTTCTAGGAGGGCCGAATGTCAGCCTTCAAGATCTTCTACTATCGCTTTGCATCTTTCGGCTGTCATAAGAAACAGGGGGAGGGGAGAGTGGGATAAGTCTGGGAAGTGAGCTGGAGGTGTTACATTTTTCTGTTGTGTAAATGAAGGGGAAGCATACATCAGAGTTAGGTTTCTATTTCTCGCTCAGCTTTCTTTTCCCTGCACAACTGCAACCCGTTATCAAAGCATGCCAAGGTCAATGGACAGAGGCCTCATCATCACCTGAAGATGCCCACATGATCATATTCACCATTTCTAATTGGAAGTGTCATCTGAACTATTGGGGGTGGGAACACTGATTTACGCACCTAATTTCTCAGATTCAGAATTCTCTGGTTGTTACCACTTCACTTTCAGTAAAAGATAACTTTTCTCTAAATCAAAGACTCTAAGTATTTCTTTCTTGGATTTTGAATGGAGCACCGCCTGACACAAGGCCTGTGGTTAGGAAGAAGAGTGTGGCAAAAGAGACAAGGATTATGCCCAGAAGTTCTTCCAACCCCATATTTCTTTGTCCTTTGCATTTCAAGATATTTTGTACGTTCTTTGGGAAAAAGTGATTATTAAGAGCATTTTCCAAAATGAATTTCTTAATATTTCCAGAGAAAGAAAATAAATGTATCACTTTTTTAAAAAATATAACTGCGAAATATTTTTGATTGGTTATGAAATTGAGTGAAGGCTTAGGACTTGAAAGATTTCCTTTGTAATGTTCAGAATATTGATAGTGTTAAGCCTGGGTTCCCCAACCAGGGTTAGGTAGACAAGCTAAA
>BLBF01000330.1:720764-756185 GCA_015471245.1 Laticauda colubrina
AGAAAGAAAGAAAGAAAGAAAGAAAGAAAGAAAGAAAGAAAGAAAGAGCAAGAAAGAAAGGGAGAGAAAGAGAGAAAGAAAGAGGGAGAATGGAGGAAGTGAATGAGATATATGGATGGACAGATAAATACATGGAAGGAGGGAGGGAGAGAGAGAGAAAAAAGGGAGAGGAAGGAAGGACACAAACTCTGGCTTCAGAAGACTCTTTGAAGTAGCACAGCAATCTAGGGCTGGCCTGCAAGGGGACTTGGAGGTCATCCAGTCCAACCCCCTGCTCCAGCAGGAGATCCTTAGAGAATCAAAGAATAGCAGGGTTAGAAAGCTGTGTGTGTGTGTGTGTGTGTGCATGTGTGTTTGTGTGTTTGTGTTTATGGTTGTCAAAACTCCAAAAACAGGTCAAGGATCTCTGGGGAGATCAGTCATAAATTAGAACACTTGCTAAGTAACTGGCCATGAAGTGAGGACCAATTGTATTTGGTTTGCCAGTCACATGGCCACCTGGCCAAGTCCACTCAGTCACATGGCAACAAAGCCACACTCATCTGGCCACATGACCACCAAGCCATGCCTACAAATTAAAGCCATGCCCACAGAACCAGTAGGAAAAAAAATTGAATCCCACCAGTGAGTTCACAGCCTGCTATGTGGCATCTCCTCTCAGGACTCAGGGTTTCACTTTGTGATGCCTCTCCCAATGAAATATCTGGGAAATACGGAACTCTTTAATGTGCAACTGCAGTTATCAGATCAGTAGGAAGGAGTTTCTCTGAATGGGGCCAAATTTGGTTCTGCTGTTATGCAAAATTATGTATGCATTTATTTAGGACATTTATATTGCCACATATTCCCACATGACTCAGCATTAGGCAGACTCTAACTGCCCATTGACTGTTGTTTATTTTTTATTTTTCTCCATTATTATTACTACTACTACTACTACTACTATTATTATTGTTGTTGTTGTTGTTGTTGTTGTTGTTGTTGTTGTTGTTAATTGATCTCTGAATGTAATAAAAGTGGACTGGATGAAGGAGGAAGCTGTGCTGGAGACATCTGCCATCTTGAGTTATTTTTAAATAAATACATGTTAATGAAAACAATCTCAAAATCGTACTTGACTGCAACCTGAAACTGAGTCTTGATAGAAGACAAGGAGAAGATTATGAGAGAAGCTTCTCCAACTTGCAAAATCTCTCAGTTGGACAAGGGAGGATTCAACACTCTTCCAATGATGGAAAGAGGTGCTGGGAGTTAAAACCCTCCCCTCTCTTAGGAAAATAAAATAGTTTAGGATATACTAAAAAGGCAGAATATTTCCCCTAAAAAGAAAAGTAGAAACTCAGAGAGGATGAAACTCAGCCCCCCTCCCACCTATGCTAATGGACCATTTCTCTGGCCTAGGTCACTCTATTTTACATAACAAAGATCTACTCCAAGTAAAGCTATAATAGGAATTGCCCAAAGCCCTTTCATTACATCAACATCATCCAGCCAGGCTCAACCAAGCCCTATGGGAGCCTGACAACCGATCAGAATACAAGCTCAAATTCAAATCCCAACAGAGGGCATAAAACAATTGCACTCTCAGCATCTCAGCCCTTCTTTCCTCAAACAAGGCATGTGCTCCTGTCCACCATTAAACCATCTTCCAAGCAGTCACCATGTTTCCAGCATCTTTCTTCCCCACTTGGAATCGAACCCAGAAGGAGATTTCTTCCAACAGAGGCTTGTGAGGTGGAAGCAGATAAAAAAAAACCACCAAAAGATTTGTTGATCCAAGGAAAACAAGGTTTTATTCACGTGTCTGCAGAGACGGGTCCCCTCAGGCATTGAAGGAACACAGAGCAAAATTCAGGCAGCATTTTTATACCCTAACTGTCCGCCCCCTCATACGAAAGCTTGGCTCACATTCTTTCTCTTTTCAAATTGACACATATATTTCGAAGGTTTATGATGGCTCCCTATCAAGCAAAAGCAGTTACACGGTTTCTGACACCTCAGCACTTTATTACAATTCCTCATTGTTCGAGCCTCATCTTGTTTTTTTTTTTCTTGTGCACAAACTGGAACACTTTTATTTAGCAGAGCTACTGAGTTTGAGACAAACTTCCTTATTTAATTCAATGGGCCATCCAACATGACTTCGGTTCTGCTCACAGGCTGGACAGAAACTTAATGACAGAACAGAAACTTCAGGCCTTTAATGGTCAATTTTAAGATGAACATAATAGATTAAAACATAGTTTATATGTTCCCTAATATGCTGAAAAATAGCTCTTGAATTCTATGAAGATATTGAATCTGTTGTTCATCCCCACCACCCCACTCACCTTAGATACAGAAAAACACACACAAACCTGTGGGACTTTTTAAGTGCCTACAAACGTTGACATCTGGGTGGAAATATCCCTCTAAAGCTTCATCAGTCAGAGCCAGGAGGTTCTCCTTCCTCCCATAGCCGCAGTTGGGGAAATTGGCTTCTCCAGTGGAGAGCATGTCCAGCAAGGCATCTGAAGTGCGGAAAGGCCTCAAATAGTTTTCATGCATGTTATAGCGAAATATGAGATTGTGCAGGAGCTGGGCATTCTCATTGACCATTTGAATAGCAAAAGTTGATGTCAGGGTATTTGTTAGAACAGAACTACTCCTATTGTAAATACAATATGCATGTTATTATATGCAATACTAACAACAAATATTTTTAAAATATATAATCCTTCACAAACCTACTAAGCCTTAGGCCAACATTGATCTAAATCCAATGACCAATTATGCAAATGAGAAAGGCAACTACAATTGTTTCAATCACAACTTGAACAAAGGTCATTATTCAAGTGATGAACTCAGGATTGAACTGAGAAAGGAAAATCATCTGGATTTTCTTCAGGTTTTTTGGCAACCCCATCTTTGGATTTTACTCTCTTCCACAAAGGAAGGCAAAAGAGGGAAGCCATGGAAATAAAAATCATTCAGGAAATTAGACAGGTCCTAAGGTACAAAAATAAGTGAAATAAGAAGAAAAGAATAATGTTAGAATAGCACATGGAGGGAGAGCAACTCTATCACCTTCCATGACTTACGGAGGAAAAGGTATATGAGGGCTATTGAAAGGCCACATCATCAGTGACACATATATTTCAGTTGAGACCACACCAATGAGATTGTCTCCAGGCCTGTAAAAGCTCCATGGATTGTTCTCATCCTGGTGCTCCAAACTCAGTGGGCATTTCCTTCTCAGCTTCACACAGACTGATGGGGACACCAGCAGCAGCAGAAGCAGGAGGTCCATCATTCATGGCATTAATGAATCCACTTCCTGTTTCTTACACAAACATTAGGAACAGTTGGAAAAATTCAAAGACTCTGAGAAGTGCCAGTGGCTTTTCTGACCTAAATAGAGAATCACTCAGTTTCATCTGCAAAGGAGAGAAAGGTGCAATCAAGAACAGAGCCTGTACCTGTCCCAAAACTTGGTCCCAGAGAGTTTCACCCAAGGAATTTATCTGTTTCTGATACAAGATCCTTTGCATGTGGCTTCAGTCTAATGCCTACATCAAAGTCAAAAACTGGAGATACAGCATCACAGGTCTGAAAGGTCATAATTACAGCAAGAAGCAACTTCTCCTCGTGGGATCCTGAACTTTTTCTGGGCTCCATTTGCAGAGGAGAGGCTGAAATAAAACATGTCAGGAAAAATTACAGATACACCCCTGGGATCATTGTTCTATTGTGGTTATGGTCCTTCCTTCCTTTCAGGGCAAGTCCAGAAAGTGATGCTGGGGAAGAGAGTTCAACACCCAGGAAATTGATGTCTGCTGTCCTTCAACATGGCCTCTTGCCTCCAGAGATTGCTGGGGAAGGTCACCCAGAGCTAGGGAGTTTGGTGCCATTTCTGAGTTAATGCCATTTAAGGCCCTGTCACATCAGCCAACGAATGCAAAACGTATGTAAAAAGGACACAGCGAACGAGAAAATGTTCCATCCGTTATTATCTGCTCTCAAAAGTGCCCCAAATTTGCATAAACAGAGCGGATAACAACGGAAAGGAATGGATGGGGAGAGGACGTAGCAAGGATGTTAAGCAGATGCTTCATGGAAGCCTAGCGGATGGAAGCAGATGGAAGCGGATAACACATCCGCAGGGCTTCCGGGGGAGCACAGCGAAGCGGACGTGTAGCGGAAGGAGCGGATGCAGAGCAGATGCATATCGGATGACGCGGATGCATCACGGATGCCTAGTGGATGCCTAGCGGATGCCTAGCAGATGCAAAGCATTCACTGTGCATGCGGGGAGGATACATTGCGTCAGCCCCGCAGATATAAAAGGATGCAGCTTGCCAGCAGGTCACCATTCAGAGGAAAGACCTGCTGCCAGACACATCTCCAGCCAACAACCATGGGGAAGAAGAGGAAGCCTGTGCCTACTCCTGCCAGCCCTGGCAAGAAGGACAGGACCACCATCCCACCCCTTGGCGCTGACTCTGCTTCTGCTGGGGCTTCTGCTGCTGGGGCTGACTCGGCTGGTGCTGGTGCTTACTCTGCTAGTGCTGCTCCTGGTGCTCGTGCTTCTGCTGGTGCTTACTCTGCTGGTGCTGCTACTGGTGCTGGTGCTTCTGCTGATGCTTACTGTGCTGGTGCTGCTCCTGGTGCTGGTGCTTCTGCTGGTGCTTACTCTGCTGGTGCTTCTCTTGGTCCTGCTGTTGTTCCTGTTACTGCTGGTGCTGCTGGTGCTGCTGGTGCTGCTGGTGCTGCTGGTGCTGCTTTTGCTGCTGCTGCTGGTGCTGCTGGTGGTGGTATGGTGGACCAGCCCCTAGAACCTCAAAGCCCTACTGATGAGGGCCAAGAAGGCCCTGTCAGAGGGAGGAAGAGGCAATCGCGCGATAGGGAGAGGAGACAGTACTCCATCAAAGAGGAACATGAGGAGGAGGTGCTGGAGTGGCTGAGGGAGAATGAATATCTTTGGCGGAAGGGACACAGGATCTATTGAGACACCAAGCGGAAGGAGGCAGCTTGGAGAGAGAAGGCGGAGAGCCTGGGCTACACTTCGGAGGTCCTCCTCGGATGGTGGAAGCACATGCACACCTGGTATGGGAAGCTGCACCTCAAGAAGTCTGGCCAGGCCATGGTCAAGCTCACCGACTGGGAGACCGACGTGATGGCCAAGTGCAGCTTCTTGGAGGGTGAGATCCACCACCGAGGTGCAGGCCCTCTGTCAACCCTCTCTCTCAGGCAGCCCACAGACAGCCAGTCCTCTACTGGCCAAGAGTCAGCTCCTGTGTCCAGGCAGGTATCTGTGGAGCGTGCCATGACAGAGAACCCCCTGATAGCTGCATTCTCCATTGCAGAGCACATGGAGGACCCCCTGATGCAGTTGGAGTAAGGAGAGGCCGCTGCCACCAGAGACCAACCCACACCCACACCCAGTTCCACCTCCACAGAAAGAAGACAGAGAGCCAGACTAGAGGGACAGAGCCACACTGTCCTGCTGGAGATCAGGGAAACCATCAAAAGCAGCGTAGATCTCCTCTCAGCTGATACACACCGACATACCATCCTCTAACAAAAAGCCCTTCCTCACCTACCTCAACCTGACCCTCATGGACACCAGTACCAGGTGATAAAGGACAGGATCACCGGTCTTCTTCACAACCCTCCAGACCCAGATGAACTGGCTCCCACCCAGTCCAGGTCTGCTCCTCCACCCCAGGTGATGTCATAGCCCTTTCAAGGCTTTTCACAGGCCCCCAACTACCAAGGCTACGGCTACCAGGAGGTCCAGCAGCACAGGCAGCCCTTCCCAGTCCAGGCATAGGTTCATCGCATGCCACCAATGCCACCGATGCCACCGAAGCCACAGACGCCACAGATGCCACCAATGCTACCAATGCCACTGATACCACAGATGCTACCAATGCCACTGATACCACAGGTGCCACCGACGCCACAGATGCCACAGATGCCATCAATGCCTCACCTCACTCACCTGCAGAACAGACAGCCCCACTACACTCTTCCTTCCTCCACCCCACAGCCAAGCCCGGCCTCAGAACATCTGTCATCGGTATTGGGACTGACACCCCATGTCATGGAAGAAGGGGCTCTAAACATCACAGGACTGAACCAGCTCTCTGAGAGCTTCCTCCACACACCATCCCCTGTTGTCCTCTCGGGGCCAGGCACCCCAATGGCGCCTCAGACCAGCACTCCAGCCACTGCCACCTCCACAGCACCTGGACCCTTCACGCCTGAGACTATGGGCACACCTCAGAGTGACTGAGAAGAATGCCAGAGACTGGGTTGCTGCCTGTTGTCTTTATCTTTGCTTGGGACACTTTACTTGGGTCATTTTGCTTTTACAGTTTGTTATCAATAAAGGTTATCTTTGCTTCACACACTTAGTTCAGTTCTTTTAGTAAATAAAGTCTTGGTGGAAACTTTTAGAACTGGTTTAAGCCTTTGCATGCTTGTGGGATGGGTAAGGATAGCAGTGGGATGGGTAGGGATACCTGTGGGATGGGTGATAGCTATGGGATGGGTTAGGATAGCAGTGGGATGGGCAGGGATACTTGTGGGATGGGTAATAGCTGTGGGATGGGTTAGGATAGCAGTGGGATGGGTAGGGATACCTGTGGGATGGGTGATAGCTATGGGATGGGTTAGGATAGCAGTGGGATGGGCAGGGATACTTGTGGGATGGGTAATAGCTGTGGCATAGATAAACCTCCAGTGCAAGCATAGTGGGACTGGATGGTCCACCCTCCCAGGTGCCACACCTATGGCCCTTCATAATCAATAACAATGTAATCATTCATCAACACATTTCAACATTAACACAACTCTTTATTAAATGCCCTGTTCATTGTAGGGCCACTCAACATACATGGCACAATCTCATCCGTGTGATGAGACAGGCTGAAGGAAGTATCCATTAAGCATCTACCATCCTGTCTTGCCACTCCATTGTTTCAGCTGGGGAGTTGCACCAGTGTTTCAGGAGGTTGCGCTGCTTCTTCCCTTCACGTGAAGCTCTATTGGGGCCTTGCACATCCACAGTGTCTATCAGGTTTCGCCCTTGCCTCTATTCACCAGGCTCCACGTCTCCATTGCTTTGTTGGTGGTCCACAAGCCTGTTCTGCAAGACTGGGTAGTGGGTGCGCATGAGATTGTGCAGGATGCAGCAAGCTTCCACGATGTTCCTCAAGGTCTCTGGGCGATGCTGCATGGTGGTGAGAAGTACCTGGAACCTGTTGGCCAGGATGCCAAAGGCGTTCTCCACCACCTGTCTTGCCCTGGACAGCCTGTAGTTGAAGATTCTCTCTTCACGGGTGAGGCATCTGGAAGTGTAGGGCTTCATGAGGTAGGTTGTGAGGGAGAAGGCGTCATCCCCCACGATGAAGTAGGGCACATCTTGTGTGTCGTTGGGCAGGGGGTCTCCATCTGGGAAGCCCATGATGAGGTTGCGTTCCAGCCCCTCCTTGAGGTGACTGGCATTGTATACCTGGGCATCTGAAGCTGACCCGTTGTCTGAAGCATCAATGTACATGAACTTGTAGTCAGCATCGACCATGGCGAAGAGGATGATGCTGAAGAAGCCCTTGTAGTTATGATAAGTGGACTCTGAGTTGGCTGGAGCTTTGCAGGCCATGTGCTTCACATCTATGGCTCCAACGGTGTGTGGGAAGTTCCACCTCTGATACCACTGTTCTGCAACTTTCCTCCAGCCTTCTTCAGTGATGGGGAACTGGAGGAGCTCCTTCACGTGTTCTTCGATGATGGCCTGCACCACTTCTCTGACCACAATGCTGATGGTGTTGTGTGGCACCCTCCAGCCGTATTGCATGTTTCTGTATGTGGTTCTGGAGGCCAGGTGGCACAGAGTCAGTGCCACCTTCAGCCCAGGGTCCAGGCTGGGACAGAAGTTGGTGCTCTGCTTGGTCAACCTTGGTCTCAGACGCTCCACAACTTCGTCAAACATGGCTGGCGGCATCCTCATGAAGTGCTGGAATGCACGAGTGTCTTCATTCCTCAGCTCCACCATCAGCTTGTCATACAGTCCATACTCGGCTCTCCTCGTGATCCATCTTCGGACCCAGACACTTCTTGAATGCCTCCTTTTCTTTGCGTAGAACAGTTGAAAGAGCATGTAGATGGCTTCGCACTGTTGTAGAATGATGGTGGCTACCAAAAGGAGTGTGTGATGATCCATGGTGGAGATGACTGGATGCTGTGGAAGGGCAAGAGCAAGATCAAGGCTGAAGAGGTCTGCACACCAGGGCTGCTCGACTGAAAGTGAGATCCAGGTGATTTCCTCCCCCTTTTTATAGGAAATTACGTTTTTCTGCTAGGTGTCCTTCTGCATCCTCTTGACATCCTGCAGACATCCTAAATATCCGACATATGTCCCCTATACAAACGTTTTTTCCATTTTAATGCTTTATATGCGAGCTGCATCCGCTTTCATCCTTTCTATGTCCATTCTACTAACGCTGCATGTCCGTTCCATGTCTGTTTCGCTTCCTCCCTGTGTCCATTTTCCGCTGGAGCGGATGTGAGTTGCACGGTTGGGCAGCAGATGCCTAGCGGATATAGCAGACGCGTAACGGATGACGACAGACGTATAATGGATGTTCCCCATATGCGTAGCAGATGTAGAACGGATGCATTGGATACTTCATCCGCTCAAAAAGTTTTGTGCAGCTCAAAACTTTTTGAGAGGATAAAATCTCAGTCGACGGATGCTGGATGGATAGAGAGTATGAAAAACGTATGCAATGAGTACAGAACAGATGCATCGTGTTAACCAACGGATGGCAAGTGTTTCTTTCCATTTTATATCCTCTTTCCATCCGTTGGTGCAGTGTGACTTGGGCTTTAGATTAGAGGCTCCCTTAATTTATACTTTTTCAAAACTTTTATTACATTTTATCTGGGAAAGGAGGGGGAGAGTGAGAGTAAAGAAACTTTATAACACTGCCAACTAGAGGCTTGAAAATATCAGACAAAGCTGAGAAAGCTGAGAAAGAAAGAAAGCTCTGAAATTCTTTTTCAAGGACATTGCTACACGATATGATAGAAGGAAGAGCACGGAAGAGTATTACTGCAGGTGTTCTTCTAGATTTCTTGCAACAATTGAAACTTGGCTTTGAAGTTTGGAGAGAGCTATGACAAGAGCCTTGGATAATTAAATAAAGTGAAGTGTGCCTTTTTTATTTTCTTACGTTGGGTCACCCCCCCCTCACCAGCTGTACTGTTCATTTAAAAAAAAAAAACCTTTATTTTTGTAATATTTTCATCTTTGCTTTGTGCCTCAAAATTTTTCTTTTTTCTTTTCTTTCTTCTTTGGGATTTTTTTGTTTTTTGATATGTTTTTTTTATTTGAAAATTTTCGTTTGGATTAACGTGTTGAAGAACCTGAAGAATTACTTTTATTTTTTAAAATTCTTTTGTACTTTTTGTTCTTTTTGCTCTTTTTTTTCTCTTCTCCTTCCTTTCTACCTAATTACTGATTGGATTAAGGTTAAGAAGAATCTGAAGAATTTTTTTTTCTTCTCCTTTTCTTTTTATTATTATTTGGTTTTTCTCTCTACCATTTTTATTTTTCATTTTGGATTATAATTGGCTATTTCATAATTGGATTAGGGTTTACAAGAACCTGAAGATCTAAATTGTTTAAAATGAGTTGGAAGTTTATAGCTTCTGGCTCTTGAACTTCTACTTCTCCCTTCCCACCATCTGGAGGACAATGTTCAATTCAGACAATGTTAAAGCAAGACAAAGATCAAGAAAGAGTGACTCCACAGATGATTATGCAAGAAATCCAAGACCTTAAAATAAAATCAGATACCACTGAAAAGAGAATAGAAAATATTGAGCAAAGAACAGAGAAAACTGAAAAAAAGGTGGAGAATATTCAACAAATGATGGTGAAGTATGATGAGTGATTCCAAAAAATTGAAGAAGAAGATAAACAAAGAGACAAGAAGATTGGAGATATTGATATCAGATTAACAATGGTTGAACAAGATAAAAGTGAGATACTGAAATGGGAGATGGACAGATCAGAATTTTATCTCAGATTTCAAAACATAGAGGAAGAAAAAGGACAAAATTTAGCTGAGATAATGATAGAAATATTGGCTGAAGCTTTGGAAATAACAGAAGAGAAGATGATGGATGGAGTAGATGAGGTATACTGAGTTTTTACAAGATATGCAATGAGAAATAACCTACCAAGAGAAGTTCATATTAGATTTACAAAAAAAGCCGTTAAAACACAAATATTACAAGTGGTAAGAGAGAAAACATTGAAATACAAAGGCAAAGAGATTGTGGTTTTAAAGCAAATACCCAGAAGAGTGAGAGAGATGAGAAGACAATACCGATTTCTGACTAAAATGCTATTGAAAAAAGAGGTGAATTTTGGATGGCTAATCCCAGAAGGGTTAATGTTTACATGGCAAGAACAGAGATATAGAATTGATTCAATTGAGAAAGCAGAATTATTCTATGCAGAATTTTTTGGAAGGAGAGAGGAAGCAGAAAAAGGGATTTCACTAATTGAATTTCAAGACGACCAAATGGAGACTGAAAAAGAAGAAGGCACAGTAGGTGGATCGGTGGAGATTAAAGAACATCATAAACCAAGATCGACGAAAGCTGCCAAACCTAATTATAAAGCATAATTATGGAAGAGAAAAAACTGATTACAATGAATATAAATGGACTTAATTCAGCTGTTAAAAGAAGGAAATTTTTTCATAGATTAGAGAAACTAAAATTTGATATAATTTGTCTACAAGAGGTACATATTAAAAAACAATATGAACAATTGTTGGTACAGCCAAAATTAGGGAAAATATTTACTTCTTTGACTCAATATAAGAAAAGAGGAGTGGTTTTATATATCAAAGAGACATTTCAGCAAAATTGATTTATAATGATGAAGAGGGAAAAGTATTAATGGTGGAAATAATGGACAATAATACGAAAACCCTCTTGATTGCAATTTATGCTCCGAATGATAAACAAGAAGAATTTTATAAAAAATTACACATGAAAATAATTGAACTGGACTATGTCAATATAGTTATGATGGGAGATTTCAATGGAATTGTAGACAATAAACTGCACTATATAACAACAACATCAACAAAAAAGCAAAATAGGAAGACTCTCCCCAAATCTTTTTTTAAAATGATAGATGAAATAAATTTAAAAGATGTACGGAGAGAAAGAAATGTTAAAACCAAACAATACACCTTTTACTCAAATAGACATTTAACATGGTCCAGAATAGATATGATTTGGACTTCAACAGAATTAATATCTAATATTCAAGAAACAAATATTGAAACAAGTACTTGGGCAGACCATAATCCAATGACAATTAAATGGAAAGGACAAAAAAGAAGATCGAGATGGATGTTAAATAATACTATTCTAAAGGAGAGGGATTTTATACAGCGGATGGAGAGAGAATTGGTTTTTTTCTTTAGAGAAAATAAAAAAGAAGATACTTCAATTCAGAACGTATGGGACACAATGAAGGCATATGCTAGAGGCTTGATAATAGACTACACAAGGAAAAGGAACATAAGGAAAAGGCAAGCCACGAAGCTTTAGAAGATGAGTATAAAAGACTCGAAAAAGAACTATAGAAAACACCACAGAAAAAAGACATTAAGCTAAAACTGGATACAATTTAACATAAAATGAGTTTAATAGAGAAAGAAGAATTAGCACAGAAAATTAGAAGTGCTAAACAGAATTATTTTGAGGATGCAAACACACCAGGTAGATGGTTAGCAATCAAATTGAGAAAGGAAAAAGAATCAAGGAAAATACCACAGTTAATAGATCATCAAGGTCAAGTTTGTCATGGCAATAAAGAGAAGAAGAAAATCATTAGAGACTTTTGAGCAAGAGAATATTGATGAGGAAAGAATTATACAGTATTTACAGAATGCTAATCTACCTAATATACCTAAAGAGACTGAAAAAATGTTAGAAAGCAATATAACCATGATGGAGTTAACCGAAGCACTTAAGAAACAAAATAATGGGAAGGCACCAGGTCCAGATGGACTTCTGGCAGAATTCTATAAAACATTGCAAGAATCGCTGAACGTTCCATTGCTAGAAGTCATGAATGAAGTTATGCTAAAGAAGAAGATACCTAAAACATGGTCAGAAGCCTATATTACACTTATTCCAAAAGAAGAGACTGATTTATTACAAATTCAGAATTATAGACCCATTTCTTTATTAAATGCAGATTATAAAATCTTTGCTTCAATATTGGCAGAGAGACTCAAAAAATATTTAAATAATTTTATTCACTCTGACTAAAATGAATTTCTGCCAAAGAGACAAATTAAAGATAATATGAGAGTAATATTGGACACTTTGGAATATTATGAGGCTTACCCCGAAAAACAAATGGCTTTGATATTTTTAGATGCACAAAAGGCATTTGATCATGTGAAATGGAGATTCATCTTATTATTAAAACAGATGGGTTTTGCCAGAAAATTTATTCAAGCAATACAAGCCATATATTACAAGCAAACGGCAAAGGTAATGATAGAAGGAGAATTAACAAGCTTAATCAATATAAGAAAAGGAACAAGACAAGGTTGCCCACTATCACCTTTGCTATTCATACTAACTCTGGAAGTGTTAAATAGAAACATTAGAGATGAAAAGAGTATAAAAGGAATGAAAATTAAAAAAGAAGAATTTAAATTGCAAGCTTTTGCGGATGACTTGGCTTTTATTTTAGAAGACCCTCTGGAAACAGCACCAAAATTGTTGGAAAAGATAGAGGCATATGGTAAGGTGGCCGGCCTGAAAATAAACAAAGACAAGACAAAGATTTTAACAAAGAACATGTTATTAAGACAAAAAGAAGAATTGGCAGATGTATTGAAAATTCAAGTTACAAATAAGATTAAGTACTTGGGGATACATCTGACAGCAAGATGTAGTACATTAAAAGAGAACAATTAAATTAAACTTAAACATCAGATAGCACTAGACTTGACGAAATGGGAAAACCTACAATTGTCACTAATAGGGAGAATTTCAACAATCAAAATGAATATTTTACCCAGAATTCTATACTTGTTTCAAACAATACCAATTAGGCTTGGAAAGGACTACTTTGAAGATTTAAACAAAATTGTGCTGAAATATATATGGCAAGGTAAGAAAGCGAGAATAAAGTTAAAAATCTTACAAGATGCTAGAATTAGAGGAGGGTTTGGTCTGCCTAATTGGGAGTTGTACTATCATGCTACAAACTTGACACGGGTTAAGGAATGGATAACATTAAGAAATACTAGATTGTTGTCATTAGAAGGACATGATCTGTTGTTGGGGTGGCATGCCTTTTTATGGTATAAAGGAACTAAAATACAGAGTTATTTTAGAAGACATCATATATGGGAGTCTCTGTGGTTAAATTGGGAGAAGATTAAAAGACAATGTTATTTGAAAATTCCAGTCTGGTTATTGACTATTGAAGCATTTTCTAATCCTATAACATGTAAGAAGGAACAAACAGTTAGATATGGGGAAATTTTGAATGAAAAGGGTGAACTTAAATCGATGCAAAAACTAGAGGAACAAGGTATAAAGATGAATTGGTTTTCTTACACGCAAATACATTCAAAGTTTGAAAAAGATTTTAAAACAGAAGGTTTCTATAATAAATTGACTGATTTAGATAAGATTTTGACAGGTACTGATGAAAAGGTGATTAAAAATTATATGGATATTTATTAGAAATTAAACTAGAAGAACAAGTTAAAGAAACTATGATTGCTTGGGGGAAGAATTTTGGATATGGGATTGATCTAGAGAAATGGCAAAAATTGTGGTCTCAAAATTATAAAATGACAATGTCAACAGCATTTAAAGAAAATTTGTATGAGATGTTTTACAGGTGGCATTTTCCCCCAACAAGATTAGCAAGAATGTTCAAGAACAAATCAGAAAGATGTTGGAAATGTCATCAGATACCTGGCTCATATTACCATATGTGGTGGACTTGTGCAGATGCAAAAAAAATATTGGACTAAAATCCACACGTGGTTAGAAAAAATGACCCAAAAGCATATCGATTTAAAACCAGAGATATTTTTGTTGGAAATTTTACCTGATACATACAGCAAAGATTTAAAATATTTGATTGTAAACGTATTAACAGCAGCTAGGATTGTATTTGCTAAAAATTGAAAAAATTAGAAAATACCATTCCAGGAGGAAATTATCAAGAAAATACTAGAATGTAATGAAATGAGTAGATTGACATTTGAAATTAGAGAACAAGAGGATAAACAATTTTACAAAATTTGGGACCTTTTCTATCAATGGCTAGATAACAAAATACAGTAATAGAATATGTAGAATTATAGAAAATAATGAATATATAAAGTTGTAATTTCTTTTTTTATTATTATTACTACATATATAAAATGTTATTAAAATAGATTTGGAAGGACTATATAAATTGTTATAAAATAAACTAAGTATAGCTATCTCGCAAAGTATGAATGAATAAAATTATAGTCAAATGATTGATTAATAATAATACTAGGATATTCAATTTCTGATAATATGAGTTATTATGTAATATAACTGTAATTGAGACTATGAAATTAATGCACAAAAAATTTGTAAACCAACCGACACACTCTTTGTATACTTATGGAAGAAAGCTGGATGTTTTTACATTTTGTTTGTTTTTGTTTGTCCATAAAAACCAGTAAAACTTAAAAAAAAAAAAAACTAAGAAGCACACGGAAAGTCTCATATTAACAATCGTAGACCGGGATCACCCAAGCCTACTGGGACTCAAATGGTTCGAGCCCCTGGGAATCGGAGTGACCAGAATCAACAGCATCAACGAGACAGACTGGGAGGAGAACCTGATTAGGGATTTCCAGGACGTGCTCGATGGGAAACTAGGCAAGTACCGAGGATCCCCCATCTCATTTAATTTGAATCAGAACATAGCCCCAACCAGGTTAAAGGTAAGGTGCGTCCCTTTCACATTAAAACCAAAGATCAATGAGCAATTGAATAAACTCATTGCACAAGGGATATTGGAACCAATAGACCACACAAGGTGGGAAACCCCAATTGTGACCCCGATTAAGCCAGATGGGTCCATGCGAATCTGCGGAGACTACAAGGCCACCCTCAACCACGCACTACAATAAAGCGCATACCCCGTTCCGGTGGTGCAACATCTGTTACACTCATTGGGGGGAGGCAAGGCCTTCGCAAAGCTCGACCTTGCACAAATGTACCAGCAATTGCCAGTCGACCCCGAAACAGCAGAGGCATAAATAATTGTGACTCACAGGGGGGCATTCAGATGCAAAAGATTGCAATTTGGAGTCAGCGTGGCC
The DNA here is from genome assembly GCA_015471245.1 of Laticauda colubrina. Taxonomy (NCBI): domain Eukaryota; kingdom Metazoa; phylum Chordata; class Lepidosauria; order Squamata; family Elapidae; genus Laticauda; species Laticauda colubrina. The sequence continues at coordinate 736,181 of BLBF01000330.1, forward strand.
CCAGGGGTGTTCCGAAGCTTGATGGAGCGCCTGTTACAAGGAATAAAAGAGGTGGTCCCATACTTTGATGATGTGCTGGTATCAGCTAGTGACAAGAACCAACTGGAAATCCACCTCAGGAAAGTCTTACAAAGATTTTAAGAGGCGGGACTCAAAGTTAAAAAAGAGAAATGCCAGCTAGCCACCCCTAAAGTTGAACTCCTGGGGTACCTAATAGATAAAGATGGCATCCACCCCACGGACCAGAAAATCAAAGCAATAAGAGAAGCTCCTAGGCCCAAAAATAAAACAGACTTAAAAGCATTTTGGGGACTCATTAATTTCTATATCTTTCTGCCACAGAAGGCAACGATGGTGGAACTACTACACAGATTACTCGATAAAACAGCTACCTGGGTCTGGGGACAACAAGAAGAGACCGCATTCCAGAAAATAAAAGATTTGCTGACATCCAAATCTGTGTTAATCCAATACAGCGAAACATTGCCCCTGATAGTCACCTGCGACGCATCACCATTCGGCGTCAGAGCCATACTCAGCCACACGTTACCAGATGGGAGAGAAGGGCCATCGTTTTCTATTCCAAAACGTTGTCCAAAGCAGAAAGGAACTACAGCCAGTTGGACAGAGAGATGTTAGCAGTGATAACCGGGGTCAAACGGTTCCATGAATACCTCTACGGTAGGACTTTTACACTAACCACAGACCACAAGCCACTCTTGGGAATACTCGCAGGAAACAAGGCCACCCCAAACATACTCTCACGACAAATGATGAGGTGCTCTGAGTTCCTTGCTGCATACAATTACAAATTAATTCACCAGCCAGGCAAGGACATATCACACGCCGATGCCCTGAGCTGTGCTCCCCTCCCTGAACTGGGAAGTGACCCAGCACCAACCACATGCACACTACAAATTGAAACATTACCAAACCTACCCATAACCACAGCGGACATCGCGAAAGAAACCACAAGAGACAAAAAGATGGCGTGGATTTTAAACTGGGTAGGAAAAGGGTGGCCAGAAAATGAGACAGATGAGACTTTTAAACCGTTCCAGAGCAGACAGACGGAACTCTCAATATTAAAAGGTTGTATACTATGGAGGGATCGGGTAGTCATACCGGAACTACTACAAGAACAAGTACAGGATATTTTGCATGAAGGACACCCGGGTATCGTATGAATGAAATCCCTGGCCAGGAGTTATGTATGGTGGCCAGAGATGGATAAGGATATTGGGAGGTGGGTGGAAACGTGCACACAATGCCAATGCAGACCTATACCCCCTGCTGCACCTGTGCTCGACTGGGAAACACTGAGGGGACCCTGGTCGAGAATACACATAGATTTTGCAGGGCCGACAAAAGGACACACATTTTTAATCATTGAAGATGCATACTCAATTGGTTGGAGGTAAGCGTCCTGAACTCCACAACAACAGAAGCAGTCATCAGACAGCTGAGGAGGATTTTCGCAACACATGGGTTGCCAGATCTATTAGTTTCAGACAACGGGCCGCAGTTCACGGCACTGACATTTGAAAAGTTCCTCGACGAACATGGCATAAGGCATGCCTTGACAGTGCCGGTTTGGCTGGCTGCAAACGGGTGGGCAGAACATATGGTCTGTTATATGAAAGAGACTATAGACAAACTTGACACGGGAGACATACAAGAAAAAATCTTAAAAATGCTCACTATACAACACATCACACCAAGCTCCACAACAAATAAAAGCCCAGCAGAACTATTAATGGGCAGAAAATTAAGATTACACCTAGATAGATTACACCCCACCTACAGACCTGAAAAACCAGCAGACTCCTCCAGTAAATACCGCATATTCGAAACAGGGGATCTGGTCTACATTAAAAATCTCACGGGGCACCCACTGTGGGTACCGGCAAAAATAACCCAAGTAACAGGACCCTGGTCATACAGACTAGAAACAGAGGATGGAAGAAGCTGGAGGAGAAAAATAGATCAACTGAGATCAAGAACATTAGAAAGAAACACTAACAAACCCAGGGGCGAAGAAAAAGAACACACATACCAGAACCACAGCAAACACTAAACTATAACCAGACTAGAAAGGGGGAAGACCCCTCAAACACGAATAGGAGGGGAGGGGGAGACCCTCCGCTAACACAAGAAACACCACAACAAATCCTAACAACAGCCCGCCAACCAACTTCACCAGTAGCCCCAGAAAGAAACCACAATTACTTATCTGGAGATGACTTTGGTAGAGAGGAACAGGCAGCGCAAAAACAACAAGAAGCCACTCTGGAAGGGAGCAACTGAGATGAATCTACCAGCCCAGATAGGCCAGACAGGAGTGGCATGGCTGACTCCACCTTCCAGGAGGTTCCAGGGAGGACAAGAGAAACAGTGATGCCGTCCGAACCGGCTGAAGACAACAACGCAATTCAAGTAGACACCATAAAAGCCCCACCTACTAACGTGACTATGGAACGTAGGTTGGGCTAAACCAAGTGGGGAGGGGTGTTCAATATCAGCATACTTGAAGTATCCTTTTCTGATTGGTCCACAAATACTGTGATATGATTGGTTCTTCAACTGATGGTGATTGGTCAACAATTGCCGCCCTGTGATTAGTCCACCTGAATGGAGGGAGATTTAAGGAGCTGTCATTGGCCTCAAGCCATGAGCAGCCGCAATAAAGTAGGCTGCCACCGCTCCGTAGCCAGACAGAATCCAGAAATGAAATAAAGAGCTGAATGTCACGCTGGTCTCAAGTCTCTTTCTCCCGTGATCTAACAGAATTCTCTTCCCCAGAATCACTTTCTGGACTTGGCCTGACAGGAAGGAAGGACCACAATCACAACAGAACAATGATCTCAGGGGTTTATCTGTAACTTTTACTAACATGGTTTATTCCAGCCTCTCCTCTGCAAATGGAGCCCGGAAAAAGTTCAGGAACCCAAGAGGACAAATTGCTTCTCACTGGAATTATGATCATCTGGGCCTTTGAGACCTGTGATGCTATATCTCCAGTTTTTGACTTCGATGTACACATCAGATTGAAGCCACATGCAAAGGATCTTGTATCTTCTTGTATCAGAAAAGGATAAATTCCTTGGGAATTCCTTGGTCCTCTCTGGGACCAAGTTTTGGGACAGGTACAGGCTCTGCTCTTGATTGCACCTTTCTCTCCTTTGCAGATGAAACTGAGTGATTCTCTGTTTAGATCAGGAAAGCCACTGGCACTTCTCAGAGTCTTTGCATTTTTCCAACTGTTCCTGCTGTTTGTGTTAGAAACAGGAAGTGTATTGATTAATGTCATGAAAGATGGACCTCCTGCTTCTGCTGCTGCTGATGTCCCCATCAGTCTGTGGGAAGCTGAGAAGGAAATGCCCATTGAGTTTGGAGCACCAGGATGAGAACAATCCATGGAGCTTTTACAGGCATGGAGACCATTTCATTGGTGTGGTCACAACTGAAACATATGTGTCGCCTATAATGTGGCCTTTCAACAGCCCTCCTTCTGTACGTTCTCCTTCATAAGTCATGCAGGGTGATGGAGTGGCACTCCCTTCATGTGCAATTCTAACATTCTCCTTTTCTTCTTATTTCTCTTATTTTTGTACCGCAGGACCTGTCTAATTTCCTGAATGATTTTTATTTCCATGGCTTCCCTCTTTTGCCTTCCTTTGTGGAAGAGAGTAAAATCCAAAGATGGGGTTGAAAAAAAACCTGAAGGAAATCCAGATGATTTTCCTTTCTGAGTTCAATCCTGAGTTCATCACTTGAATTATGAGCTTTGTTTAAGTAGTGATTGAAACAATTGTTGTTGCCTCTCTCAGTCCATTTCCATCACTGCATAATTGATAACAAGTAAAAGATAATCGGAATTGGAATGGACCTTGTAGATTATCTAGTCCAACCCTCCACCCAAGTTGGAGACCCTACACCATTTCTGACAAATGGCAGTCCAATCTCTTCATGAAAGTCTCAAATAATGTTGCTCCCACAAATTCCTGAGGGAACTTCTATTCCATTGGTTGATTGTTCTCACTGTCAGAAAGTTTCTCCTTATTTCCAGGTTGAATCTCTCCTTGATCGGTTTCCATCCATTATTCCTTGTCTGCCTACAGGTGCTTTATGAAATACCTTGACCCCTTCCTCCTCCCTGTGGCAGCCCCTCAAACATTGGAAGACCGCTATCATGTCTCCCCTGGTCCTTCTCTTTGGTAGACTAGCCAAGCCCAGTTCCTGTAACTTTTCATTGTATGTTTTAGTCTCCAGTCCCTTAATCATCCTGGTTGTTTTTCTCTGTACTCTTTCTTGAGTCTCAACATCTTTTTTGTAATGTGGTGAACAAAACTGGATGCAGTACTCCAGGTGTGGTCTTATTAAGGCTTTATAGAGTGGTATTAGTACCTCCCTTGATCTTTATTTTATCCCCCTGTTCATACAATTTAGGATTGCATAAGCTTTTTTGGCTGCTGCTGCATACTGCTGGCTCATCTTTATCTGGTTGTCCACTAAGAGTCCAGGATCCCTCTTACATTTACTGTTATTGATCCCGGTTTCACCCAGTCTATATGTGTCCCTTTGGTTTTTCTTGCCTAAGTGTAGGAATTTAAGCCCCTGTACCACTGCACCAACGGATGGAAAGAGGATGTAAAACGGACAAAAAAGCTTGCCATCCGTTGGTTAATGCGATGTATCCGTTCTGTACTCACTGCATACGTTTTGCTTCCTCTCTATCTGTCCAGCATCCGTTTATGGACGTTTCATCCGCTCAGAAAGTTTTGAGCTGCTCAAAACTTTTGCGTGGAAAATGTATCCAATTCATCCATTCTGCATCTACTACGCATCCACTAGGCATCCGTTCTGCATCCGTTACGCATCCGCTACATACGCTAGGCATCCGCTGAGCATCCGCACAACTCGCATCCGTTCGGATGCAGGGAGGAAGCGGAGCGGACACAGAACAGACGCAGAATGGATGCAGAATGGATGCCTAGTGGATGCAGCATGGAAACAAAGCATTTAAAATGGAAAAAACGTTCGTAGAGGGGACCTATCTCGGATATTAAGGATGTCTAGAGGATGCCTAGAGGATGCCTAGAGGATGCAAAGGGACACCTACACTGCCTATAAAAAGGGGGAGCAACAAATCTAGATCTCACTTTCAGAACAGCAGCCCTGTGGTGCAGACCTCTGCAGCCTTCATCTGGCTCTTGCTCTTCCATAGCATCCAGTCATGTCCACCATGGATCGTAACACAGTCCTTTTGGCAGCCACCATCCTTCTGCAACAGTGTGAAGCCATCTACAGGCTCTGTGCACTCTACTACGGGAAGAAAAAGAGGCGGCCAAGAAGCGTCTGGGTACAAAGATGGTTCGCCAGAAGAGCAGAGGACGGACTGTACAACAAGCTGATGGTGGAGCTCAGGAACGAAGACACTCGTGCATTCCAGAACTTCATGAGGATGCCTCTAGCCATGTTTGACGAAGTTGTGCAGCGGCTGACGCCCAGGTTGACCAAGGCAAACACCAACTTCCGGCCCAGTCTGGAACCTGGGCTCAAGGTGGCAATCACTCTGCACCACCTGGCCTCTGAGACCACCTACAGGAGAATGCAGTACAGCTGGAGGGTGCCACACAACACCATCAGCATTGTGGTCAGAGAAGTGGTGCAAGCCATCATCGAAGAATACAAGGAGGAGCTCCTCCAGTGCCCCTCCACTGAAGAAGGATGGAAGAAAGTTGCAGAGCAGTGGTATCATAGGTGGAACTTCCCCCACACCGTTGGAGCCATCGATGGCAAGCACGTGGCCTGCAAAGCTCCAGCCAACTCAGGGTCCTCTTATCACAACTACAAGGGCTTCTTCAGCATCATCCTCTTCGCCATGGTCGATGCTGACTACAAGTTCGTGTACATCGATGCGTCAGGCAACGGTTCATATTCAGATGCCCAGGTATACAATGCAAGGGACCTCAAGGAGGGGCTGGAACGCAACCTCATCGTGGGCTTCCCAGATCCAGACCCCCTGCCCAACGACACAAAAGATGTGCCCTACTTCATTGTGGGGGATGACGCCTTCTCCCTCAGAACCTACCTCATGAAGCCCTACACCTCCAAATACATCACCCGTGAAGAGTGGATCTTCAACTACAGGCTGTCCAGGGCAAGGCGGGTGGTGGAGAACACCTTTGGCATCCTGGCCAACAGGTTCCAGGTACTTCTCACCACCATGCAGCATCGCCCACAGACCGTGAGGAGGATCGTGAAAGCTTGCTGCATCCTGCACGATCTCATACGCACCCGCTACCCAGTCTTGCAGAACAGGCTTGTTGACCTCCAGCAAGGCAATGGGGACATGGAGCCTGGGAATGGAGGCAAGGGCGAAACCTGATAGACACTGAGGATGTGTAAGGCCCCAACAGAGCCTCACGTGAAGGGAAGAAGCAGCGCAACCTCCTGAAACACTGGTGCAACTCCCCAGCTGGAGCAGTGGAGTGGCAAGACAGGATGGTAGATGCTTAATGGATGCTTCCTTCAGCCTGTCTCATCACACGGATGAGATTGGGCCATGTATGTTGAGTGGTCCTACAATGAACAGGGCATTTAATAAAGAGTTGTGTTTATGTTGACATGTGTGGATGATTGACTACATTGTTATTGATAATAAAGGGCCATAGGTGTGGCACCTGGGAGGGTGGACCATCCAGTCCCACTATGCTTGCACTGGAGGTTTATCTATCCCACAGCTATTACCCATCCCAAAGGTATCCCTGCACATCCCACTGCTATCTCAACCCATCCCATTGCTACCTTAACCCATCCCACTGCTATCTTAACCCATCCCACAAGCATGCAAAGGCTTAAACCATGTCTAAAAGTTTCCAGCAAGACTTTATTAAAAAAAAGAAATGAAGCAAGTGTGTGAATCAAAGATAAACTTTATTGAACAACAAGCTGTAAAACAAAAATGAGTCTCTGGCACTCCTTTTGGTCGCTCAATCTCAGGGGTGAAGGGTCCAGGTGCTGTGGAGGTGGCTGGTGCTGGAGTGCTTGTCATCAGCTCCTCCAGAAGCAGAAGCAGCAGAAGCAGCAGAAGCCCCAGCCTCAGAAGAGCGAGCCCGTGCTGTAGAAGCCCCAGCAGAACCAGAGTGAGGGACAGGGGGCGGTATGGTAGCCCTGTCCCTCTTGCAAGGGCTGGCAGCAGATGGCTGAGGCTTGCTGTGCTTCCGCATGGTTGTGGGGTTGCTGGCTGGCAGGGAGGCTGGCAGGCACCAAGGCTGGCAGGAAGGCAGGCACCAAGGCTGGCAGCAAGGCTGGCAGGGAGGCAGGCACCAAGGCTGGCAGGAAGGCTGGCAGGCAGGCAGGCACCAAGGCTGGTAGGCAGGCAGGCAGGCACCAAGGCTTGTAGGCAGGCAGGCAGGCACCAAGGCTGGCAGGAAGGCTGGCAGGCAGGCAGCAAGGCTGGCAGGAAGGCAGGAACCAAGGCAGGCACTAAGGCTGGCAGGAAGGCTGGCAGCCAAGCAGGCACCAAGGCTGGCAGGCAGACATGAACCAAGGCTGGCAGGCAGGCAGACAGCAAGGCTGGCAGGGAGGCTGTCAGCAAGGCTGTCAGCAAGGCTTGCAGGCAGGCATGCAGGCAGGGCAGGCAAGGCAGCCAATCCATCTGGCAGCAGGTCTTTCCTCTGAATGGTGACCTACTTCCCAGCTGCTTCCCTTATATCCGCGGGGCTGACGCAATGCATCCTCCCCACATGCGCAATTAACGCTAGGCATCCGTTAGGCTTCCGCTGTGCATCCGCTGTGCATCCGCTGTGCATCCGCTGTGCATCCGCTTCATCCGCTCGGCGTCCGCTCTGCATCCACTGTATCTGTTCCATGTCCACTTTGCTGAGCCACCCCGGAAGCCCAGCGGATGTGCCATCCGCTCTCATCCGCTTCCATCCACTAGGCTTCTGCTCTGCATCCATTTTCCATCCGCTCTGCGTCCTCCCCCCATCCGTTCCTTTCCGTGTTATCCGCTCCGGTTATGCAAATTTTTGCCCCTTTTGAGAGCGGATAACAACAGATGGAACATTTTTCTCATCCGTTGTGTCCTTTTTACTAACGTTTTGCATCCGTTGGGCAGTGTGACAGGGCCTTTACTTTCCTCTACACTGAATTTCGTTTCGTTAGATATAGCCCAGTGTTCTAGTCCATTAAGATCCATCTGAATCTTGAGCCTATCTTCTTGGTTGTTAGCTATTCCTAGATCATTGGATTTGGATCAATGTTGGCTTAAGGCTCAGCAGGTTTGTGAAGGATTATATATTTTAAAAGTATTTGTTGTTGCTGTTCACTATAACATGAACATTATTTTTACAATAGGGAAATTTCCAATTTAAAAATTGCCCTACAATTAATTTTCATCATTCAAACGGTCAACAAGAATTCCCAGTTCTTGCACAATCTCACCCTGGGCTATAACATCCATGACAACTATTTAAGCACTTTCCACACTTCAGATGCCTTGCTGGGCATGCTCTCCACTGGAGAAGCCAATGTCCCAAACTACAGCTGTGGGAGGAAGGAAAATCTCCTGGCTCTGATTGATGCAGCTGAGAGGGTTATCTCCATCCAGATGTCAAAATTCAGAGGCACCTACAAAGTCCCACAGGTTTGTGGGTGTTTTTCTCTATCTAAGGTGAGTGGGATGATGGGGATGAACAACAGATCCAATATTGTCATAGAATTCAAGAGCTGTTTTTCAGCATATTAGGGGACATAACAACTATGTTTTAGTCTATTATGTTCACCTTCAATTTCACCACTGAACGCCTGAAGAGCCATAAGGTCCCTAGAGGATATTCCACTGAATATTCAACTATTGAAAAACTATCCAGGTTTTGAGGTCCTCCATTAGCATGTTCATTTTCACATATCAATAATATCTGCCTTATCTAATTGGAATCAAGTTGCCAATAGTCCTGTCTATGTGTAAAAAATTATTGAGATCACAGGATCTGAAGAGTATCTTTGGGGTGGATAAAAGGAGTTCAGCTCCTGCCCTCAGAGATACAGTAAGTTATGAATTTACAGAATTTCTACTTTGTATAAATTCAGGGTATATAATTATTGGTTTAAAATTAAAGTGAAAAAACAGGCAGAGTCCCAAAACAGACAAAATTTCAATCAAAGATTTATTGGATTTTATAACTGACAATTTGTGTTAGGAGTTGCAGTCTCTTTAGGCCATGTCACACTGCCCAACGGATGCATAAAGGACACAACGGACGAGCAAAATGTTCCATCCGTTGTTATCCGCTCTCAAAAGGGGCAAAAATTTGCATAAGCAGAGCGGATAACACGGAAAGGAATGGACATGGGGAGGAGGCAGAGCGGATGTATAGAGGTTGCAGAGCGGATGTATAGAGGATGTGTAGAGGAGGCATAGAGGATGCAGAGCGGATGCAGAGTGGATGCAGAGCAGATGCAGAGCAGATGAGCTGCATCTGCTTTCATCCTTTCTCCATCCGTGCTACTAACGCTGCGCGTCCATTCTGCTTCCTCCCTGCGTCCGTTTACCGCTGGAACGGATTTTAGTTGTGCGGATGCACAGCGGATGCCTAGCGGATGTAGCAGATGTGTAATGGATGCAGAACGGATGTCCCCCGTATGCCTAGAGGATGCAGAATGGATGCATTGGATACATTTTCCGCTCAAAAGTTTTGGGCAGCTCAAAACTTTTGGAGCGGATGAAATGTCAATAAATGGATGCTGGATGGATAGATTGGAAGCAAAACGGAGGCAGTGAGTACATCGCGTTAAGCAATGGATGGCAAGCTTTTTTGTCCATTTTACATCCTCTTTGCATCCGTTGGTGCAGTGTGACATGGGCTTTAGTCTCTTGTATATCTGGAGAAGAAGCTGAAAAATTGTTCCACAAAGAATTTGGGACATAGAAGCTGAGAAAAAGGTTCGAGTACTCAAAAATAGCATGTAATACAGCCCTATATTTTAGATCCACATTTTGTATCTGACCTCTCCTACTTTGAATCTAATAGTTGGAATTGTAGGGGTGACACAGAAATTTACATTGCATTTTAATTGTTTTTTATTTAATATGATTTTGCATTTCATTTTTATAGATAATCTTGTGAAATATTTATCTGTCTTAAATATTTCAACCATGACTAAGGAACAAACTATTCTAATATGTTCATCAGAACAAAATTGGGTTTGTCAATAACTAATATTTTGGAGTTGATTTGGACCACATTATAACATATTATTCTTCATTACTTTTTCAGATCACTGCTACAATTGCTTCAGAGGTTCTGAGTGATACAAGGAGATTCCCCTTTTTCTACCCATTGTTCCCCAAAGAAGGATTCCACTACCCAGCAATCATCTTGCTGCTCCTCCATTTCAGATGGACCCTAACTGGCTTCTTTGCTTTAGACACAGAAAAGGGAGAGGATTTCATGAGGACTTTCCCTCCGATGCTTGTCAGGAATGCAACTTGTGTGATTATATCACAAAGATTCACAACAACTGGACAAACAGCACCCCTCAGGGAGGTCCTCTCTAAGTGGAGAGAAGTAACCCCCATTTAAACGGTATCATGAAGACTCTGGCCCAGGCCATGAATGCTGCCTATTCCTCCAGATCGAGGAGGGGAAGGAAGGAGGGAGAAAAGAGGTTGGGGGCTCCGAGGCTGCAGCCATGGCAGGTATGTATGGGGTCCCAATAGGGATCCATTAATCTTAGATCCTTTGGAGAGGGAACCCAAAAGAGAAGGAGGAGAATATCTCAACCTTCTTGTGCTGCAGAAGGTCAAGAGATTTGCGCCATCTAATTGCTCCTGTCTGATGCTCCAGAATAACAGGGAGCAGATCTGAAGTTTCTGTCCAGCCTCTGTTGGAAGAAATCTCCTTCTGGGTTGAGTTCCAAAAGGGGAAGAAAGACGCTGGAAACATGGTGACTGCTTGGAAGATGGTTTAATGGTGGACAGGAGCACATGGCTTGGTTGAGGAAATAAGGGATGAGATGCTGAGAGTGCAATTGTTTTATGACCTCTGTTGAGATTTGAATTTGAGCTTGTATTCTGATCAGTTGTCAGACTCCCATGGGGCCATACAGGGGTAGCTCTGTCGGTTGTCCTGAGTCCCAGGCTTGATTGAGCCTGGCTGGATGATGATGTCATTACAAGAGGGCTTTGGGCAATTCCTATGTAGCTTTACCTAGAGTAGATCTTTGTTAAGTAAAATAGAGTGGCCTAGGCCAGAGTAATGTTCCATTAGCAAAGGTGGGAGGGGGGCTGAGTTTCAGGGGTGGGATTCAAATTTATTAACAAACAGTTCTGTGGATGTGGCCTAATTTGTGGGTGTGGCTTGTTGGTAATGTGACTGCGGTTGGAGTGGCTTGCTGACTGGGAGTGGCTAGGTAGTCATGTGATGGGGTGGGCGTGGCTGGGGGGACCATGTGACTGGGGTGGGTGTGGCATTGTGACCATGTGGCTGGCAACCCAAATTTAAGTGGTCCTCATGAAATGACCAGGTCCTCGTTTAGTGGCCAATTGCTTAGCAAGTGATTTTTGCCAGTTTCCAAGGCCTGAAGAACCCTGGAGAGGGCAAGGCGAGGCGCGGGCAGATACAGGGAAGGCTGCAGAGGGCTTTGCGAGGCCAACTCAACATCACAACTTTGCCCTGATGACTAAGTATTAAAAAAGATACACCAAAACAAAAGGTAGTTTATTTAATGCTTAAATAATAAAAAGGTACACAAAACTATATTGTTACAACATTTTAAAACACTAATCAAAAACTATTACATTGCCAAACTTTACAAAAAACAATAACATTTAAAGTACTCCCAAACTGCTTTTCTATTATCGTCCCAAGTTACAGTTTTCTTGTGTTTAACACGAGCATCTTCAGCTGTGTGATGATGTACCTGTAACCACTTCTTTATTATGGGAACAGGCTCCCATTCTTGCACAGGGAAGCCAATTAGACTGATGGTCAGGAGGCTTGTAATATTGGAAACTGTCGGGAGACTTTTCTGCCTATTATGTTTATCTGCGAGAAGCCCCTTTCCGCCTCTGCTGAGTTGACTGCAACAGTTTTAATTTTTAGAATCTTTTAGTACATTTTCTATGAAATCAGGATAATCATTAATATTGATTTCATTATTGAAAATTTGACCAAATGCAACCAATTGTGCTTCACCTGCTCTCCATGGAACTATCACTTCTTCAATGTTCCAATAATCTGGCTCCAAATAATTTACAAATTTTAACTGATCTATGTCTTTAAATTGGCAGCCTGTTTTTAAATGTTTGCAATCCATCAATCTTTTCTTCAAATTAGTTACAATACTTTGTGTAAGTTTTTCATGAGGAAGTCCCACAAATCGATGATTTTGTGTAAAATTTATATTTTTGAGGATTTATGAAATAATTAATTCATCAACCTCATTTCATGTGAAACCTTTTCCCCCGTAAGCATTTCAAATGATCTAATTGATCTTATCACAAGGTTTTCAACCTTTATAATGTCTATGTTTCTCGCTTGCAATGCATCAGAAAGGAGAGATATTCAAGGCCAAATTCAATCATCAAGGCCAAATCAGTGAGAAAAGATGAGTTTTCAAGATGGGCAGTACTTTTGATTGGAACAGAAAAACTCATGTAGCGCTGGATAAGCCTGCCACACAGCTCGGGTTGATCTTAAACTAAAGGCAGCCCATCTTACTTCAAAAACTCTACCAATTTTTCTAATTTCAATCTCAAGTTGTTCGGAAATTTTGTTAAGTTCAATTAAAGTTCTTATTTGATTGATGGAAAACTACAATATATTTTATCAATAAAAATTTGAAAATGATTGATTTGCTTTATTTCCCTGATAGAATCATCTAAAACAAGTTGCAGGTGATGGTTTAAGCAGTGCCATATTACAATATTTGGAAACTCTTTGGCTGTCTTAGTGCTTACCCCAGATTTTCTCCCAAGCATAACTCTGGCTCCATCAGAGCAAAATCCAATTAAATGTTTCTCCAGATAGCTTCTGTTAAATCCAAGTTTATTCAAACTTTCTGTAACGAACAAAATATCGTCTCTGCATCTTGTTTTTCTAATTATACTTATTCAAGGAAAATTGCTGGTGAGAAAGCTGTACCTTCAACTTTTAAGTATAGTATAAGAACTGGTTTGGAAGATATTGCTGAGTTTTCGTCAATTATCAAACAGATTTTGTGAGTTTTCTCAATAATTTTGGTAAATAAATGTTTCCTGATATTTTTTTCAATGAAATCTACTATTGCAACCGCAGTTCTACGTGAATGCAACCCTGTTCCCAAATCTAAACTATTTGTTATTTGTGATTCAATCAGATCTTCTACATATGAAAATGGTCTGCACGTTGTGCCAGACTACACACTGTAGTAAACATTCTACATGTACTACCCAGATATTTCTCAGTCATCTTCTCCAGTCCTTTACTTATGAGATCCTGCTCACATTGATTCAACTTCTCTGCACAGATGTTGCGAACCTTAGATGACAAATGTTCCTTCAATTTCTGTCTGAGGAAAGCTTTCTTTACTCCTTCCTGATGGTTCAGTTTGGTAATTCTTCCGCTCCTTAGTTCTGTGGACACTTTTTTCTTTGGTCAAAATTTCAAATCTTCTGCAATACTTGCAACCTATTTTTTTCTGGGGAAACGTCCAGTCCATCATATTTTCCCCTAAAATTATTGTACTGCTGCAGTGTCCAGCAGTCAGGAAGGTTCCCTTCAATGTCTTATTCAGCTCTTCCAGTGCGTGATGATGTACTGGCTCCTTCCTCTAGTCATGGTGTGGATGTTGTGCTGGCTCCAGTTTCTTCGATGGATGATGTGTGAAAGCAGGTGAGGAAGAGAGATCAGTAATATTCAATTAGTTTTAAGAGTCCGTGAAACTATTGCTAGTTAGTGTTTAAAAGATGTTATGGAACAAGTTTCACCAGAGAAGAACAAGACGGAGCTCAAAGTAGATTTAAAAATGACAGTCTACAAAAAAGATGTTACACTATGTACATGAAAGAATGGCTGATATTTTTATTATTACTATTCATTAATTGAAAAAAAACACTTAAATGGAAATACCATTAACAAACCAAGGGAGATTGTTATTTTGTGCCAGTAGTGGCACAAAAATCTTTCCTAGCCAAGACTACTTACCTGGACCAACAGTCCCTAATTGAATGCAGCTTAAAAATATACTGAAGCTTTGTACAGCCTTATGCAGGTATATATAGTACAAAAAAAAATCATAATGGTACAAAATCATCTAAGAAGTTACATTACGAATGGCATTGATAGGCACATTTACAGAGCAATACTGAATTCTTTTTCTGAAATTTATTCTTCAGTTTAACAAACTGGAACATATGAATTCAGTATTTGGCACTGCTAGTGTAGTTATTCAAGAGGATATAGTGTCAACGTTAGCAAAAATGGGAAAGCAACATATAGATTTAAATCTTAAAACCAGAAATATTTGTGTTTGCACTCACATAAAGAAAGGGAGTACAATACATATTTAATGTTACACATGTTAATAGTGGCTAGAATTATGTTTGTGGAAAAACAAAGAGATCCCCATAGATGAAAATGAAATTAAAAAATTACAATGTGCAAAGAAATTTAAGTAATTTTCTGTTACACTGCTGTATTTATTGATATTTGTTTCTGCTTTGCTTTTTCATTCATGAAATATTTTATAATACTTTATAATATAAGTATAATAGAATTACAGAGGTAAGGTAAAGTAAGGATTTATTCTTATAAAATAGATTGGTGATGATGAAATGAACATTATAAAGTAGATTAAGTAAAAATGAAAATTTGCTCGCATAAAATGATGTAATATTAGTAGTCTAGTAAGTTTTTATTCATCATAATTTGAATTGCACCCTTTTCAGAGAAGTAAAAGAGGAGTAAGGGGAATGAGTACTAATGATTCGTTGTGCTGATTTTCCCCACAACAACAACCCTGTGAGGTGAGTTGGGCTGCGAGAGAATGACTGGCCCAAAGCTACCCAGATGGCTTTCATTTCATCCGTAGAGGAAGTGGTGCTGCTATCTTCTTTAAAAAGTCCTCTCTTCAAAAAACATCCAACTGACCCAAGAGCTTGCTCTTCCTCAGACCATTGTCTGTCAACTATCCTTAAATATCACATTTCGATTCTTACCATGTTACAGAGCCCCAGATTATGACATCCAACATGTAAAAAAGCTAAATTCACTTCTAACATGGACAACATCCTTCCCACATCTTTTATATTTCTTGGTGAATTCAATCTACCTCATATTAACTGGACCCTTAACAAATGTATAACTGAATGCACACATGCAACCTTCTACAATGCAGTAACAAATCTTGGACTGGAACAACTAGGGGCTTAGAGAGTGGCCCAAAATTACCCAGATGGCTTTCATGATCAAGGAAGGACTTGAACTCACAGCCTCTTGCTTTCTAACTCAGGAGCTTAACCAGTAAACCAAACTAGCTTCCTTAGAAGTTAAGCTTGGCAGAATCCTTCATCCAGTGCATCATTAATATTCTTATATGAGATAGTATAATTTAACAAATCCTAAAACCCAGATATTTTTCTACTGCTGAAAATATTTCTGATTTTCTCCTAGAAACAACTATATGACTAAATACACTTGTTTCTAGGAGGAAATCAAAAATGTTTTTCTGGAAATTTGGTAATGTTTAAATAAGGTCAAAGTGTATTTGCCTGATAATTGTTATAAATATTGTATGATAGCAACTTATCAACTCTATTGTATTAATGACAACATAGAAGAATTGATGAATTAAGACAAAATGTTAAATCTTCCCACTTTTATGACAAAATTTTAAAAAACAAAATATTATTTGAATATCATTTTTAAATGAGTTTTTATCCATTTAATTATCATACCATCCACCCTCACTTAACTGGGTTTCTGATCACATCTCAAAATTGCTTCTTATTCTTTCCTGAGATCAAGTTATATCAGCAGTATTTCCATAATGTATTTGGGAAATGAAATAATATTTGAGGATGACTTGCATACAGCACATAATTTATATCTTCCCCTTTCCCATGATCCATCTAGAAAGGTCAGTGTTAGGAGGGAATGACTTTTGGGGGATTCTGCCTAGGGAAGAACCAGATAAGAGGAGTGTTTCATATTAACATACTCCAAATAGGCTATTCCTATTGGACAAGAATACTCAAAGCTGATTGGTTCCTTTACTTGACACTGATTGGCCAATGATAGCTAGCCGATGATTGGTCAGTTCAAGCAGCAGGAAAAACAAGTATCCGTCATTGGCCACTAGCTGCAAGCAGCCTCTCTATAAAAAGAGCTGCCACGGCTCCTAGTTAAGATGGACTTTCTGCACTAAATAAAAGAGCTGAAATTACGCTGGTCTCCGGGTCTCATTCTTCCACAAGCACAACACTGGCGACGAAGGTGGGATACTGAGGAGATCAGTCGAGCATGTGGCATCGAGAACCGAGCAGATGAAATGGCTGGAACCAACTCGCCACCCACACCATTCAACCCAGCAACAGAGGACTGGGAATCCTACATCGATAGATTCCTCATGTTCCTGGAAAGTAACGATCTCCAAGGAATCTCAGACAACAGAAAAAGAGCTGTGTTCCTGATGCACTGTGGGCCCACAGTGTTCAAGATGGCCAAGGCACTGGCGAAACCAACAGATGGCCTGGCCAGATCTAGAGAAGCTAGATGACAATGAAGAGGAGATCCACAGACTCCAGGCTGAACGAGATCGACGACTGAAGAAAGGTCGTAAGTTGGGGTTTCAGCGTGCCCGGTGCGGAGGAGACGACCCCCGTTCTGAGTGCCAGTTCTTAGATGCCATGTGCCAGTACTGTGAGAGACGGGGTCACATCACATGAATATGCCAAAACTGAAAAAGCTACAGCCCCAGATGTAGGGACAACATATCATCAAGAAATAAAGAGAGGCAAACGTGGAGTCGTGAGAGTTGCGAGTGCAAAGGCAAGTGGCTAAACGAGAGCTATAGGAAAGAGGAAACACACCAAACCATCACCATCGGTCACTCTAATGCAACAAATGGCTGAAAAGTACATGTGGCTGTCCAGATCAAGGGCCAAGAATGTAAAATGGAGGTCGATTCCGGATCGTACCTATCGGTGGTATCATGGGATACCATTAAAAGACTAGTACCACATATTGGCAGAGCTGAACTAGAACACCAATCACTAATCTTAAAAGACTACCAAGGAAACAGAATACCGGTAGTCGGACTTGGACACTACCAGATAACTTTCAAAGAACACCAGAAAACCTTGCCTCTAACCATCGTAGACTAAAACCGACCAAGCCTATTGGGACTCGAGTGGTTCGAACCTCAAGGAATTGGAGTGACCGGCATTAACTGCATCGCCGACACAGACTGGGAGGAGAACCTGATGAGAGGGTTCCAGGGCGTCTTTGAGGGAAAGTTAGGCAAGTACCAAGGGTCCCTTATCTCATTTAATTTAGATCCAACAATAGCTCCAATTAGGCTGAAGGCGAGGCGAGTCCCCTTTGCACTAAAAACCAAAATTGTTGAGGAACTAAACAATCTAATAGCACAAGGCATTTTGGAACCGATTGATCACGCCAAATGGGAGACCCCAATCATAACCCCAGTTAAGCTGGATGGGCCCATGAGAATCTGTGGGGATTACAAGGCTTCCCTAACCATGCGCTACAACAAAGTGCGTATCCTGTTCCAGTAGTGGAACATCTACTACACTCATTGGGGAGAGGCAAGGTTGAGCTTTGCGAAGACCTTGCCCAAGCATATCAACAATTGCCAGTAGACCCTGAAACAGCAGAGGCACAAATGTTCTGACTCATAGAGGAGCCTTTAAATGCAAAAGGCTGTAATTAGGAGTCAGCGTAGCCCCAGGGGTGTTCCAAAGCCTAATGGAGCAGTTATTACAAGGGATAAAAGGAGTAGTCCCATACTTTGATGATGTGCTAGTTTCAGCTAGCGATGAGAGACAACTAGAAGCCCATCTCAGAGCGGTTTTACAAAGGTTCCAAAAGGCGGGACTCAAGGTAAAAAAAGAAAAGTGTAAATTGGCCACATCAAAAGTTGAATTCCTGGGGTATCAAATTGATAAAGAGGGCATCCACCCACAGAGAAAAAAATTAAGGCAATCAAAGAAGTGCCTAGAACTAAAAACAAGGTAGAGTTGCAAGCATTCTTGGGACTTATACATTTTTACAACATGTTTCTGCCCCAGAGGGCAACAACGGCGGAACCACTACATAGGCTATTGGACAAGACAGCCACCTGGACCCAGGGATGACACCTCCGACTCGGTATTGATGCAATACAGCGAGACATTACAATTAACAGTCACCTGCGATGCATCACTGTTAGGGTTAACATTTTTTTACCTTAACTGGTTTAGGTGAAATAATAACTATGAAATCATAGTTAGTGTATGTTAGAGTGTATACAGCTTTAACTATGAAATAGCAATTAAAGGAGTGGTTAAGAAAACAACATAAAAGTAGCAAGACTACGGCTTGCTCTCTCTCTCTCTGGCTTTGATGATCCCTGATTACTGCTTGGAATCAAGACTTCATAGCTCGAACGGGAGAGACAACAAAGGACTGATTTGTACGTGAACTGACATAGGATATTCTACAAGGACTTTGCTAACTGAATATCCCTGAATGGACTGACTACATGGTAAATTACTATTGGACTGATATTTGATTATGCTATTAACTTATACTGGAATAAAATATATTCTTGACAGCACAAGCGTATCTGTTATTTTTACTGTATGTTAATAAACATACAAGCTTAGCTCACTCATTTATCTGTGTGCCTATCTAACTAACACTGCACATTCTGTTTAGCTTGTCTACCTAACCCTGGTTGGGGAACCCAGGCATAACACTGGTTATGGGCCCAGAGGCTGCAAAGTCAGTTTAACTAGGTTAAACAGATTTATGTAAAAAGTAAGAGTTTGTGTTGTAATACATTACAGTAAACAGACAGCTGTGTTTTATTAATTATATTTTTATATCCATATAAGAAACCATGGCACAAGTCAATTTACAAAGTTTGTCCCTTATATCCAAGCTGGATGGAACAAACTATGTATCATGGTCTACAAAATGTAGTCTACTTCTACGAAGAGAAGGTCTGTGGAACATAATTGAAAATCCACCAAACGTAGAAGAATGGGATCCAGAGAATGAGGAAGACAGACTAAAGATAGAAGAATTTAAACATAAAAATCAACAAGCCATTTGCATAATTGCGTTAACCTTAATTGATCAACAGCTTGTTTATATCCACGGAGAGAAAACGGCTTTTGGGTGTTGGCAGAAGCTGAAGAGAATTTATGTTCGAGATAATATTGGTGCTCACATAAATCTAAAACGGAAGCTTTTCAGGACGCATCTCCAAACAAATGGTGATATGCAGAGTCATTTAAAAACTATGCAAAGCATTTTCTAAGAATTACATGAGAAAGAGCTTATATTCTCTGAACAACATCAAGTTTATATAATTCTATCTTCCCTTGATGAAAGTTATGATAACTACGTAACTTCACTTGAAATTTTGCCAAAGGACAATTTAACTTTAACTGATATAACTGGCAGATTGATCGAAGAGGCCAGAAGAAGGCATGAAAGAGATGAATTAAGGAGGGAGCAACCTCAAAAAGAAGATAATGAATCTCCTACTGCATACGCAATTAAAAAGTGTTTTAATTGTGGAGGAAGAGGACATTTGGCAAGATTTTGTAAAAAGGCAAAGCGCCAGAATGCTGGCCAGAATACTAAAAATCATCACAAAATAAATAAAAATTTAGAGTTAGCCATGTATACTAACGGAGCTGTAAAAAATAATTTATGGGTGGTTGACAGTGGAGCATCCCATTGTATAACAAATGATAACAAAAATTTTATTAAAATGTCCCAGAGTA
>BLBF01000330.1:771185-788864 GCA_015471245.1 Laticauda colubrina
CTTCGTTGAAGGTCCCAGGCAGATTCCTGGCCAGGAAAGCCACCGTGGAGCAGATGGCAGCCAGGAAGCCCATGTAACTGAGGGTGACGTAGAACATGACAACGGCCCCTTCGTTGCATTGCAGGATGATCTCTCCAGGCTGGGAGTGGAGGTCAGAATCAGGGAAGGGGGAAGAAACTCCCAGCCAGATGGAGCAGAAGAGAATTTGGGCAGCAGAACAAGAAAGGATGATGGAGTTGGCCAAGCTCTTCCCCAACCATCTCTTCGCTTGGTTTCCTGGTTTTGTGGCCAGGAAAGCCAGCACCACCGTGATGGTTTTGGCCAAGAGAGAAGAAACAGCAACTGAGAAGATGAGGCTGAAGACCGTTTGTCGGAGAAGGCAGGTGGCTTTCCTTGGTTGACCAATGAAGAGAGAAGAAGACAAGAAGCAAAGCAGGAGGGAGACCAGGAGGATGTAGGAGAGGTCCCGGTTGTTGGCTTTGACAAGGGGAGTTTCTCGGTATTTTATAAAAATGATTAAAACAAGGCCAGTGGTTAGAAACAAGAATAGGGCAAAAGAGACCAGGATGATGCCCAGAAGTTCTTCATAAGACAGGAAGGTTATAACTTTGGGGATACATTGGACTCTTTCTTTATTTGGATATTTATCATCTGGACACTTGGTGCATTTTTCTGTGTCTGAAAAAGTGGGAAAAAAACACTTATTTCTTTGTCCTTTGCATTTCAAGATATATTGTAATTTTTTTGGCAACAAGCTATTGTCAGGAGCATTCTCTGGGATGGATTTCTTAATATCTCCAGAGACAGAAAATAAGTGTGTCACTCTTTTAAAAAATATAGCTACAATATATTTTTGATAGGCTATGAAATTGAGGAAAGGCTTGGGACTTGAAAGATTTCATTTGTAATGTTCAGAATATTGATAGGAACCTCCATTACTAAAGGAAAATAACACATCAATTAATCTTTCTCGAGAAACTTACCTGCAAGATGGCAATTTTTTTCATACTTGCCTCAGAGGAGGCTGGTGGATGAAGTGACTACTACAAATAATTTGGAATGGCCATTGGAGCAGTGGTGATATGGGTCCAGCCACACACAGGCATAACTATCTATCCCACCACATTGTGCATCTCGTATGTCAGCAATACCTTTTCAGTGTTTCTCAAAGGGAACCCACATAGACTGCATTGCCATCCTCCTTTCAGGAAGTGGACCTAAAGCAATTCTTTGTGTTTTGAGGAACTCAGGTGTTTCTAAAGAAGTAAATGTGGAAGGAAGGACACATCCAAGCTAAAAAGAAGAAATGTATTCTGTGGCAGAGGTAAAGCTTGCCCAATCTGCCACAGCCACCTTTCTCTATCCAGCCCTTCCTTCAGTCTTTTTGTTCTTCTGTTTAGAGAATAAATGGGGCATTTTGGAAATAAAGAAATCAATTCAGCTTCAAAGTGTCTTTTAATTCATACTTTCGTGGCAATGCTCTGGATGGATCCAGTTCCACCAGGCCTCCCATTTTCCTCTGGTGTTACCCACCTTCCTGAGTGGAGAAGGTCCCCTCCGGACAAGGAATGCAGTCGTAGCAGCAAACTGGCTCTCCTTCTCGAGCCCTCTTGACAAATCCAGGACAACAACTTTCCACACATTCAGACTGAGGAAAGGACTGAGCAGAAAAAAATAAGATTGCCAAAGGAAATGTGTTAGGACTCTTCGTCCATGGAAATGGAGGTAAAAATGGATACTAGACAAATTATTAGATATTAGCCTCTGGTCTTCACTTAACTAAATACAAAACCTCTCACTATTTCCAAATGTTTGGAGATATAACTTCTGGAAGATTCTTCTTTTAGTTCCTCTCTTTTGCTTTTGGCATCTCACATTGAAGAAAAAAAGGACTTTATTAACTAGAAAAGTTTGGAGAGCTGGAACCAGGGGTGGGATTCTACTGGTTCTGTCCAGTTCTATACAACCGGTTGTTGTGATTCTGCACAGTTCGGAGAATCAGCAAATTGCATCACTATCTGGCCCTGCCCCTCTCCACCTGCCCTTCCCCTTCGTGCCCAATCAGTCCTTATTGCACATGCGTGGCATCGCCTGCAGCCTGCTTTTGCCCACTCACTGCATGCCTTCCACTGTGGCCCTGCCTGATCTCCCTGTGTGAGTGAGGGTCTGCAAGCTCCGGGGGCCAGTTGCCTTTCTGCCACTGCTGGTCACCTTTACCCTCCCCATCTCACTTGATTTTTGCTGCCACCACTCGCCCTAACCCCCAGCAGTGTTGAGGTAATTCTCCATTAGGAGAATGAGCGCAAACAGGGAGACGTATTTTAGATAAGTGTGTTAGGAATGTAAGTTACCTAACAGCTATTTGGGTTGGACAATATACAAACCAGGATAGACATTTTAATACTGCCTCTTTAAGAGGATGCTAAAAATTGCAATTCAAATGACCAAAAGATGGAGCCAGAAACCTGGGTTGTTTAGTTCCTGTTCTGGTGTTTTTGGAGTGTGAGTCTTAGTCTCAGAAGAGAGTGAATCTGTTTCCTTCCATTGGAAATTATTGCCATTCTTCCAAATTGACTGCTATTCCTGGATTTGATGTAATTCTGATACTGAACTGTTTTTGACACAGGAATTTGTTACTGGATTATCCCTGGATGAAAACTGACCTTGAATTGCTTGTTTGGACTTTGTTTTAACGTTTCTGGAAGTAAAAACCTACATTTACTGTACAGTGTATCTGTGTGCTGTGTGTGTGTATTATTCAAACACTTCTCTCAAATACGTCTCCCCGTATGCGCTCTTTCTCCTAATGGGGAGTTACCTCAACCAAGTTTGAATAATACACACACACTGCACACAGATACACTGTACAGTAAATGTAGGTTTTTACTTCCAGAAAGTTTAAGCAAAGTTGAAACACAGTCCAAAGTCATTCACAGGTTAAGATCAGTCAGTTTTCATCCAGGGATAATCCAATAAGAAAATTCCAATGTCAAAAACAGTTCAGTATCAGACTTATATTAAATCCAAAAATATCAGTCAATTAGGAAAAATGGAGGAACAGCAATACTTTCCAATAGAAGGAACAGAGATTCACTCTCTTCTGAGACTAAGACTAAAAAACCCAGGTTTCTGGCTCCATCTTATGGCTGTTTGAGAAACCACACTCAGCTACAGTTCTGCATTTTCTTTAAAGAGACAGTATTAAAATGTCTATCCTGATTTATATATTTCTAACCCAAATACCTGTTAGGTGACTTACATTCCTAACAAGCAGGGAAGGCCCAGCAGCTGTGGTGAATGCAGGAGGGGGGCAAGATGCAGACTGGTGGGGGCCTGAGCTACATTTTGCTGTACTGGAAGACATGTGGAGAGGCTCGAGTTCTCCTACTGCTGGGAAAGCAAGAGAGTCTTTCCCAGCACAGCTCTGGGTGGCAGAGAGAAACAGGATTCAAGCTGGCTGCTTCTCTGCTGCCAGAGCCACCAGTTTCCCTGTTGAAGAGGAAGTTGCAAACTTTTCACTGTGTAGCAGGAGAACATGAGCCTATCCACATGTCCTCCAGCACAAGAAAATTTAGCTGGGATTCACCGCAGCTGCTGAGCCTTGCCGGTGGGGTTAGAGGTGTGGGAGGACAACCAGGGAGCATGGCTCATCTGCCTGCCATCCCTTACCTCTCCTGACCACAGACCCTTTGTTGGACCCAGAACAATTGCCCCTGGATGGCCCTGCCACATCCACCCATTCGCACCTGTATCGGCAACAGGCTTCATCATTTTGAAGTTGAGGGAGAATTTGGGGGAGGAGGTGGAGGGTTCTGCAGTGGCTAGAATAGGAGCACCACTGAGAAGCGGCCAAGTGGCCTTCGAGTGGCCCAACCTGGTGTTCAGGCCAGAGGTGGGCCACAGGAAGTCAGAGCATCGAGGGAAAGGGGGATTGCCAGGGGAGCCACTCTCTCCATGCCAAATTGAGACCCTTTGGGGAAGTCCTAGTAATTAGGTGAAACAAGGCACATCTCCTTGTCTTCTTAGCTCAGGGAATAGCCATTGTCTGCAGGAGGAGCACTGTGGAGGGGGGGGGGTAGATCTTCCTGAGTGACTCCGGTGTCTTCGCCAGTTTATTTGGACTCTTACAAGTGAGTGCAGCTAAAGGCATTGCTGTCGCATGTCAGCCCAGGCCTCACCCCGCGGCTCCATAAAGCCAACACAAAAAAGTGGGCAATCAGGTGAACCTGTGGTGCAATGCTCACTCGGATCTCGGCCACTTCAGACCATCCGAACACAAAGCCCCACAGGACCTGCCGTTCCCAGGCTTCTATTCACCTGTGCCTGTTCACCACCTCTTCACCTTGCTGAAGCGGCTGGCCCTGCCCCTCCATCACCCTCCCTCTCTTGGCCTGAGAAGGAAAGGGTGACGGTGTGGGATAGGGAAGTGACTGGGTCCCTATCTTCTCCTCTCTCTCTCCCACTCTGTGTGTCTCTATGTCAGTGTGCCTCCCTCAAAGCCATGGATGGGTGAAGCCAGCAAGCTCTCCTTGGAGCTATTCGCTACTTTCATTTTGGAATGAATTTCTTTTTGGAATCCAGATTGGCTGAACAATCACCAGACTGTGAAAGCATCCTTTCGGGTGACCATCCTCCTCCTTCTCCTCCTCTTCCTCCTCCTGTTCCTCCTCTCACAACCAGCAGTTGTGGCGGGGCCGGGAGGGTGTACGGACGCAGAGAGATGCTCCTCAAGCAAATGCCAAAGCACAGCAAAAAGGGGTATGGGGCTGGTGGCTGCTCACTTGAGGAGTGTGCGTCTCACCACACAAGTGCACCCTTCTAGCCCCACCATAGCCACTGGGAACGAGAGGAGGAGAAGTGTCGCCCGAATGGATGCTTCCACCACAGTCTGAAAATTGTTGTTCAGCCAGTCTGGATTGCAAAAGAAGAAATGAAAGAAGTAGTGAAGAGTGCCAAGGAGAACTTGCTGGCTTGACCCAGCCACAACTTTGAGGGAGGCACACAAACACACACAAACACACACACATAGAGTGGGGGAGAAAGAGGGGAAGATAGGGACCTGGCCACTTTGCTATCCCCCACCATCACCCTTACCTTCTCACACTGCTCCATTTTTTGAACCATCTATGGTTTAGAATCTCCTTCAATCTGGTAAGAAACCCACAATGGCTGGGGAATGTGTCACTAAGAGCTTCAAGTTTGTTTGCTCCTTGTGCCCAAAACAGCAAAGAACAAGGGAATTATGTTGATCAGGGACTGAATTCAGATGAATTTGAACCATGATTGGGTGGAGGTCCTTTTGGTCCCATTGGGAGAGAAGCTTTGTCCTGCTTGGGGAAAAGTGTCCCCTGAAAGGGCAGGTTCATAGTTGGGGAGGTTCTTAAAGAGACCAGACCTGGTCAGACGTATCCATGCCTCACTTTTACGCGCACACACACACACACACACACACACACACACACACAGTGGGGGGGGGAGGGGAAGATAGGGAAAGAGGCAGAATGAGAGAGATACAGAGAGATACAGAGAGGGGAGAATGAGAGAGATACAGAGAGGGAAAGAGACAAAAAGGGAATGAGAGAGGAAGAGAGAGACAAAAAAGAAAAGAGAGAAAGGAAGCAAAAGAAAGAAAAGGGATAGACAAAGAAAGGGAGAGTTGGAAGGAAGGGACAAAGAAAGAAAAAGAAAGGAAGAGACGGAGAATGGAGAAACTGAATGAGATATATAAATAGATAGATAAACACATGGAAGGAGGGAAGGAGGGAAAGAGAAAAAAAAGTAGAGGAATGAAGCACACGAATTCTGGCTTCAGAAGACTCCTTGAAGCAGCACAGTAACTTACGGCTGGTCTGCAAGGGATCTCGGAGGTCATCTAGTCCAACCCCCTGCTCCAGCAGGAGATCCTTACAGAATCAAAGAATAGCAGGGTTAGAAGGCTCTGTGTGTGTTTGTATGTGTGTGTGTGTGTGTGTGTGTTTATGCATGGCTGTCAAAAATTCAAAAACAGGTCAAGGAGCTGTTGGGAGATGAGTTATAAATTAGAATACTTGCAAAGCAACTGGCCATTAAGTGAGGACCACGTGTATTTCATTTGCCAGTAACATGGCCACCAAGCCACGCCCACGAATTAAGCCCCACCCACAGAAAGAGTTGTTAGAAAATTTCAATTCCACCCCTGGATGGAAGGGAGAAAAGATTTCAGCATTAAGTGATAACAGGTCGGTTCCTTCTCATGACCCCATTAACATGCATTTCTCCCCTCTTCTTACACCCATAATTTTAAGGTGTGATAACAGAACAATTTTGACAATTTCAGGTGAACTGAAAGCCTTAGAGCTGCTTCCTAGTAGCAGAAGGCCCATTGCTCCATCCCAGGGAAGGTGAAAGGGAGGCATGGAGAGCTCTGGCCAGGTCTGGCCTCCTTAAGAGCCTCCCAGATTATGGACCTGCCCCTTCAGGGGACACTTTTCCCCAAGCAGGATGAGAGGAAGCTTCTTTCCCCCAATGGGACCAAAAGGACCTCCATCCACTCACGATTCAATCCCATCCGATTGGGATTCAGGCCCTGGTCAGCAGAATTGCCATCTTCGTTGCTATTCTGGGCATAAGGAGCAAACAACCAGTAGCTACACATTCCCCAGCCCTTGTGGGTTTCTCACCCATTTGATGGAGACTCTTAATTGTACATGCTCCACAAAATGGAACAATATGGCAGCCTCCCAAGCAGCCTAAGGGAAAAAATCTGGTTTTTACTGCCCAGATTCAATTCTTGGTGAAGGTCAACCACCTTTGGGGAAAAGCATCAGCCCTTTTGAAATGGGACCTCAGTCTTTGGAAAACAGAGGAAAGACATCAAAACTTTCTCCTACCTTGTTGAGCAACTTTAGCTGTGAAAGAACATTTCTTCTCATAGAAAGTCTCTGTCTTTGAAAATACGCCAGAATCTCTTCCCTGGGATCATGCCTGGGAAGAACCAAGGAGCCCCAAATGAACAGATCTGCTGCTACTGCTCCATTTGAATCCATGTAGAATTTAATGTCTGAAATATTGACAAACTCATTCTTCTCCAGGAAAGGATGGAACTAGAATGGGAACATACAGCAATTTTAAAAGCAGAAAACTTTGTTTCTTATCCCAGATGCTTTTTCACATTTGAATCTTTCTTCTGTAGTTCTCTAATTTACAGACATCCTTCCTTAGGAAAACAGGTGTTACTACTATCTTACAAGTGAAGGAAAAAAGTTCACAAAAATTTGTCGATCATATTTTGACAATATAGATTTTGACAACATATAGTTGAACAACAGAAAAAAGGAGATTTATGAACTCCCTGAAAGCAGCAGGTTGATTATCAGAAACAGGGTTTGTCAGGAAGAAAATTGTCAGGATAATCCTCTCCCAGGAAGC
Source organism: Laticauda colubrina (assembly GCA_015471245.1). Taxonomy (NCBI): domain Eukaryota; kingdom Metazoa; phylum Chordata; class Lepidosauria; order Squamata; family Elapidae; genus Laticauda; species Laticauda colubrina. The sequence goes on from BLBF01000330.1 coordinate 778,593, forward strand.
CCAGACAGGAAACCTGAGCTAGGCCCACTTCGCTGTAATGCTGCACTGACTGGATTTGGGGAGTCAGAAAGTACAAATCTCCCACTGACCCTTTTTTTCTGCTACTGTAGGTTTCCTCCTCTTATTTGGTTCTTCCCCAGGCAGAATCTCTCCTCCACCCCCCAAAAATCTTTCCCTCCTATCACTGCCCTTTCTAAATGGATGGTGGGAATGGGGGGGATATAACTGATGTGCTCTATGCAAGTCATCCTCACATATTATTTCATTTCCGAAATAGATTATGGAAATACTGCTGATGTAACTTGATCTCAGGAAAGGGTAAAAAACAATTTTGTGACGGTGATCAGAAACCCAGTTAAGTGAGGGATGGATGGTATGATAATTAAGTGGATAAAAACTCATTTAAAAATGGTACTCAAATGGTTTTTAGTTTTTAATCTTTGTCATAAAAGTGGGAAGATATAACATTTTGTCATAATTTATCATTTTTTCTATGTTGTCATTAATAGGGTTGATAAATCGCTATCATACAAGATTTATAACAATTCTCATGCAAATATCCTTTGACCTTATTTAAACATTACCAAATTTCCAGAAAAAATATTTCTGATTTCCTCCTAAAAAGAACTGTATGACTAAAAAGCAGTAGAAAACTATCTGGTTTTAGGATTTGATAAATTATACTATCTCATATAAGAACATTAATGATGCACTGGATGAAGGATTCTGCTGAGCTTGATAAATATCTAAGGGAGCCAGTTTGATCAACTGGTTAAGCCCCTGAGCTAGAATGCAAGAGGCTGTGAGTTCAAGTTGTTCCTTGATCATGAAAGCCATCTCGGTAACTTTGGGCCACTCTCTCAACCCCTAGTTGTTCCAGTCCAAGAATTGTTCCTGCATTGTAGAACGTTGCATGTGTGCGTTCAGTTGTACATTCGCTTAGGGTCCAGTTAATATGAGGTAGATTGAAGTCACCAAGAAAGATAAAACATGTGGGAAGGATGTTGCCCATGTTCATAATGAATTTGGCTTGTTTACATATTGGATGTCATAACCAGGGGCTCTGTAACATGGTAAGAATCGAAATGTGATATTTAAGGATAGTTGACAGACAATGGTCTGAGGAAGAGCAAGCTCTTGGGTCACTTGGATGTTTTTTGATGAGAGGACTTTTTAAAGAAGATAGTAGCACCACCTCCTCTACGGATGAAATGAAAGCCATCTGGGTAACTTTGTGCCAATCATTCTCTCGCAGCCCAACTCACCTCACAGGGTTGTTGTTGTGGGGAAAATCAGCACAACAAATCATTAGTACTCATTCCCCTTACTCCTCTTTTACTTCTCTGAAAAGGGTGCAATTCAAATTATGATGAATAAAAACAAAAACAGACACTAAAGAATTAAATAAATATATAAATAAAATTAAAATTATTTTACTATTCATTTTGATGTTTCTTTAAGCAAAGGAGAAAAAACATCAAGATGAATAGTAAAATAATTTTTATGTATTTATTTATTGAGTATCTGTTTTTGTTTTTATAAATAAAATAAATACATAAATAAAAAATGAGGTAGGCAACTTCTTGTTACATTGATGTTGCACATTATCTGTTTCTGCTTAAATCAATATATAGCAACATCAGTGTAACAAGAAGTTGCATGCATGCATACATAAATGGAATTTTTTTTTAAATAAAAGTGTTTTTTTTTATACATAAACAAAACAAACCTAAAACATAAAAATCTTTGGTTACATACAGTGTGTTGGTTGGTAAAAATCATTTGTGCACAAACTCTGCAGTCTTTCCTTTCCAATTTGCATTAATCCTTATGTCAAAAATCCACTATATATATTTAGATTATTACTATTATTAATTACTTACTAGACTAATAATATTACATCATTTTATGCAAGCAAATCTTCATTTTTACTTAATCTACCTAAAATGTTCATTTCATCATCCCCAATCTATTTTATAAGAATAAATCCTTACTTTACCTTACCTCTGTAATTCTATTATACTTATAAAGTATTATAAAATATTTCATGAATGAAAAAGCAAAGCAGAAATAAATATCAATAAATACAGCAGTGTAACAGAAAATTACTTAAAATTCTTTGTTTGACTTCTTTCTAATTTTGTTAATTATAGCAACATGTTTATAATTATCAACCTTCTGTATTTAATCCACATTTTAATTAAATTAATTAATTCATAATACAGTGATCATTCTCCAACTAATTTCTACCTCTTATCTCTATCCATTTCTGCACATTGTAATTTTTTTATTTCATTTTCATCTATGGGGATCTCTTTGTTTTTCCATTGTTGTGCAAACATAATTCTAGCCACTATTAACACGTGTAACATTAAATATGTATTGTATTCCCTTTATTTATGTGGGTGCCAACAAAAATATTTCTGGTGTAACAATTTAAATCTTCATGTTGTTTTTCCATTTTTGCTAACCTTGACACGATATCCTCTTGAATAGCTTTCACTAGCAGCATCCAATACTGAATTCTTATATTCCAGTTTTTTAAACTGAGGAATAAATTTCAGAAAAAGAATTCATTATTGCTCTGTGAATGTGCCTATCAATGCCATTCGTAATGTAACTTCTTAGATGATTTTGTACCATTATCTTTTTTTTTTGTACTATATATACCTGCATAAGGCTGTAAAAAGCTTCAGTTTATTTTTCAGCTGCATTCTGAAAAGGTTAGGCAACCAAACATGGCTTCACTTGGCTTCTCTCTCTCTGCTATAGAGAGAGCATTTAATTAGGGACTGTTGGTCCAGGTCAGTAGTCTTGTCTAGGAAAGATTTTTGTGTCACTACTGGCACAAAATAACAAACTCCCTTGGTTTGTTAATGGTATTTCCATTTTAAGTGTTTCTTTTTAAATTAATTAATTGTAATTATGAAAATATCAGCCATTCTTTTATATTCACAGTGCAACATCTTCTTTATAGACTGTCATTTTCCATACTGTTCCATAACATCTTTTAAACACTACCTAGCTCTAGTGTCAGGGACTCTTAAAAGTAACTGAATATTATGGCTCTCCGTTCCTCACCTTCTTTCTTTGCTTGCCACTGCCTTCACCAATCAACTTACAACAACAATCTTGTCCAAACCACTACAATGTTGAATGTGTTTTGCAGCACATTGCCAAGATCAAAAGGCAAATGAGTTTGTCTTCTTTCTTTGGCAAGAAAACAAAAGGAGATCCAAGAGTCATAACCACAACCATTGGAGTCTGAGGAAAGCAGAGCCAACACATCATCCATCGAAGAAACTGGAGCCAGCACAACATCCACACCATGACTAGAGGAAGGAGCCAGCACATCATCAGGCACTGGAAGAGCTGAATAAGACATTGAAGGGAACCTTCCTGACTGCTGGACACTGCAGCAGTACAATAATTTTAGGGGAAAATATGATGGACTGGATGTTTCCCAGAAAAAAAATAGGTTGCAAGTATTGCAGAAGATTTGAAATTTTGACCAAAGAAAAACGTGTCCACGGAACTAAGGAGTGGAAGAATTACCAAATTGAACCATCAGGAAGGAGTAAAGAAACCTTTCCTCAGAAAGAAATTGAAGGAACATTTCTCATCTAAGGCTCACAACATCTCTGCAGAGAAGTTGAAGCAATGTGAGCAGGATGTCATAAGTAAAGTAAAGTAAAGGACTGGAGAAGATGACTGAGAAATATCTGGGTACTACATGTAGAGTGTATAGTGTATAGCCTGGCACAAACGTGCAGACCATTTTCATATGTAGAAGATCTGATTGAATCACAAATAACAAATGGTTTAGATTTGGGAACAAGGTTGCATTCATGTAGAACTGCAGTTGCAATAGTAGACTTCATTGCAAAAAATATCAGGAAACATTTATTTTCCAAAATTATTGAGAAAACTCACAAAATCTGTTTGATAATTGACGAAACTTCAACAATATCTTCCAAATCAGTTCTTGTACTATGCTTAAAAGTTGAGGGTACAGCTTTCTCATCAACAATTTTCCTTGAATAACTAGAATTAGATAAGCAAAATGCAGAGACGTTTGGTTTTAGAAAGTTTGAATAAAGTTGGGTTTAATAGGAACTATCTGGAGAAACATTTAATTGCATTTTGCTCTGATGGAGCCACAGTTATGCTTGGGAGAAAATCTGGGGTAAGCACTGCTTAAACCATCACCTGCAACTTTTTTTCGATGATTCTATCAGGGAAATAAAGCAAATCAATCATTTTCAAATTTTTATTGATAAAATATATTGTAGTTTTCCATCAGTAAAATAAGAACTTTAATTGAACTTAACAAAATTTCCGAACAATTTGAGATTGAAATTATAAAAATTGGTAGAGTTTTTGAAGTAAGATGGGCTGCCTTTAGTTTAAGATCAACCCGAGCTGTGTGGCAGGCTTATCCAGTGCTACATCCGTTTTTCTGTTCATATCAAAAATACTCCAGCATGGCTGCCCCTTGAAAACTCATCTTTTCTCACTGATTTGGCCTTGATGATTGATGTGCTAATTGAAATATCTCTCCTTTCTAATGCATTGTAAGCGAGAAACATAGACATTATAAAGGCTGAAAACCTTGTGATAAGATCAATAAGATCATTTGAAATGCTTATGGAGGAAAAGGTTTCACATGAAATGAGGTTGATGAATTAATTACTTCATAAATCCTTAAAAATGTAAATTTTACACAAAATCATCGATTTGTGGGACTTCCTCGTGAAAAACTTACTAATAACTAAAACTTACTTGTAACTAATTTGAAGAAAAGATTGATGGATTGCAAACATTTAAAAACAGGCTGCCAATTTAAAGACATTGATCAGTTAAAATTTCTACATTATTTGGAGCCAGATTACTGGAACATTGAAGAAGTGATGGTTCCATGGAGAGCAGCTGAAGGACAATTGGTTGCATTTGGTCAAATTTTCAATTATGAAATCAATATTAATGAAGATTGTGATTTAATAGAAAATGTACTAAAAGATTCTAAAAATTATACAATTTCTTGCAGCATTAAAAAGGCTAGAGATATTATTAAAACTTTTGCAGTCAACTCAGCAGAGGCAGAAAGGGGATTCTCGCAGATAAACATAATATGCTCAGAAGGCAGAAAAGTCACCTGACAGTTTCCAATATTACAAACTTCCTGACCATCAGTCTAATTGGCTTCCCTGTGCAAGAATGGAACCCTGTTCCGATAGTAAAGAAGTGGTTACAGGTACATCATCACACAGCTGAAGATGCCCATGTTAAACACAAGAAAACTGTAACTTGGGAGGATAATAGAAAAGCATTTTGGGAATACTTTAAATGTTATAGTCTTTTGTTAAATTTGGCAATGTAATAGTTTTTGATTAATATTTTAAAATGTTGTAACAATATAGTTTTCTGTACCTTTTTATTATTTAAGCATTAAAGACATGACAAAATAAACTACCTTTTGTTTTGGTATATCTTTTTTAATACTTGGTCATTAGGGCAAAGAAATGATGTTGAGTTGGCATCGAGAAGCCCTCTGCAGCCTTCCCTGTATCTGCCCGCACCTCGCCTTGCCCTCTCCAGGGTTCCCCAGGCCTTGCAAATTGGCAAAAATCACTTGCTAAGCAATTGGCCACTAAGCAAGGACCTGGTCATTTCATGAGGACCACTTAAATTTGGGTTGCCAGCCACATCGCCACAATGCCACACCCACCCCAGTCACATGACCCTCCTAGCCACGCCCACCCCATCACATGACTACCTAGCCACTCCCAGTCAGCAAGCCACACCCATCAAGTCACATTACCAACAAGCCACACCCACAAATTAGGCCGACCCACAGAACTGGTTGTTAATAAATTTGAATCCCACCCCTAAAACTCAGCCCCCCTCCCACCTTTGCTAATGGACCATTACTCTGGCCTAGGCCAGTCTATTTTACATAGCAAAGATCTACTCCAGGTAAAGCTATATAGGAATTGCCCAAAGCCCTTTCATTAAATCACCATCCAGCCAGGCTCAACCAAGCCTTCAGGACAGCCTTCAGAGTTACCCCTGCATGGCCCCATGGGAGTCTGGCAACCAATCGGAATACAAGCTGAAATTCAAATTGTTACATATTAACATACTTGTAATAACCTATTGGCTGAAATGAACTGGACTGTGATTGGCCGAGTCACACGACGGTGATTGGTTAGTTAGGAATCTCCCGTGTTTGGACGAACTGATTTCAGGAGATTCAGAAAGCTGTCATTGAGTGAGAGCCGCCGGCTAGCTCTATAAGAAGAGCTGCCGTGGCTCGCTAAAGGATACACAGATCTATACCTTGAATAAAGAACTGAAGTTACGCTTGTTTCCTGTCTCCTGATTTCCCGCACTTCAACACAAATCCCAACAAAGGGCATAAAACAATTGCACTCTCAGCATCTCAGCCCTTCTGTCCTCAACCAAGGCATGTGCTCCTGTCCACCATTAAACCATCTTCCAAGCAGTCACCATGTTTCCAGAGTGTTTCTTCCCCTCTTGGAACTGAACCCAGAAGGAGATTTCTTCCAACAGAGGCTGGATAGAAACTTCACATCTGCTCCCTGTTATTCCAGAGTGTCAGACAGGAGCAATTAGATGGTGCAAATCGGTTGACCTTCTGCAGCACAAGAAGGTTGAGATGTTCCCCTCCTTCTCCTTTGGGTTCCTTCTCCAAAGGATCTCAGATTACTGGATCCCTATTGGGACCCCCATACCTGCCACGGCTGCAGCCTTGGAGCCCCTAACTTCTTTTCTCCCTTCTTCCTTCCCCTCCTCGATTTGGAGGAATAGGCGGCATTCATGGCCTGGGCAAAAGTCTTCATGACACTGCAATAAATGGAATCATTTTTGATCTGTTTCCTGTTCCTTTTCTCCTGGGTCTCCAGTGGGGCTTTCTGGGTGCATCTTCTGCGGACTTTGACAGAAAAGACGTGCTTGGAAAGAGAACAGAGGAAATAATGATCCTGAAACTGATCTTCCACAAAGAAATGGGATTCAAAGGCAGTATCCGTTGGCCTTTCTTTTGACAGATAACCAAAGTTCCAAATACTATGGATGTATTTGAGAAGTATGTGCTTCTTTATTGTATCCCATTCAAAATTTGTGAGGATCCAGACTTTCCCTTCAATGGGTCCTGGAAAATGCAGAAGTGCTTCATGGAAAGGAAGAATTCTGCTCCAGATGGAATCATATTCTTTGAAGTGGACAAAGACGTTGACTTGTCTCCACTTAGAGAGGGCCTCCCTGAGGGGGGCTACATGTCCAGTTGCTGTGAATTGTTGTGATATAACCACACAAATTCCATTCCTGACAAGCATAGGAGTGAAAGTCCTCATGAAATTATCTCCATTCTCTGTGTCTGAAGCAAAGAGGCCAATCAGGGTCCATCTGAAATGGAGGAGCAGCTGGACGATTGCTGGGTACTGGAATCCTTCTTTGGGGAACAATGGGTGGAGAAAGGGGAATATCCTTTTATCACTCAGAGCCTCTGAAGCAATCTGAAAAAGTAATGAAGAATAATATGTTATAACGGGGTCCAGATCAACTCCAAAATATTAGTTATTGACAAACCCAATTTTTTTCTGATGAACATATTAGAATAGTTTGTTCCTTAGTCATGGTTGAAATATTTAAGACAGTTAAATATTTACCAAGATTGTCTATAAAAATGGAATGCAAAATCATATTAAACAAAAAACAATTAAAATGCAGTGTAAATTTCTGTGTCACCCCTACAATTCCAACTATTAGATTCAAAGTAGCAGGTGTCAGATAACATGTTTCGATCTAAGATATACAGCAGTATTATATGCTATTTTTGAATACTGTAACCTCTTTCTCAGCTTCTATGTCCCAAATTCTTTGTGGAACAATTTTTCAGCTTCTTCTCTTGATGTACAAGAGACCAAGAGACCACAACTCCTAACACAAATTGTCAGTTATACAATCCAATAAATCTTTAATTAAAATTTTGTCTATTTTGGGACTCTGCCTGTTTCATCGCTTTAATTTTAATCCAATAATTATATACCCTGAATTTATACAAAGTAGAAATTTTGTAAATTCATAATTTACTGAATCTCTGAGGGCAGGAGCTGAACTCCTTTTATCAATCCCAAAGATACTCTTTAGATCCTGTGATCTTAATAATTTTTTGTACATAGACAGGAATATTGCCAACTTGATTCCAATTGGATAAGACAGATATTATTGATATGTAAAAATGAATATGCTAATGGAGGACCTCAAAATCTGGAATCTAGTTTTTCAATAGTTGAATATTCAGTAGAACATCCTCTAAAGGGATCTTATGGCTCTTCAGACCTTTAATGGTGAATTTGAAGATGAACATAATAGACTAAAACATAATTGTTATGTTCCCTAATATGCTGAAAAACAGCTCTTGAATTTTATGAAGATATTGGATCTTTTGTTCATCCCCACCACCCCACTCACCTTAGATAGAGAAAAACACACACAAACCTGTGGGACTTTGTAGGTGCCTACAAATGTTGACATCTGGATGGAGATGTCCCTCTCAGCTGCATCAATCAGAGCCAGGAGGTTCTCCTTCCTTCCACAGCCATAGTTGGGGACATTGGCTTCTCCAGTGGAGAGCATGTCTAGCAAGGCATCTGAAGTGCGGAAGGTGCTTATGTAGTTGTCATGGATGTTGTAGCCCAGGGTGAGATTGTGCAAGAACTGGGAATTCTTGTTGACCATTTGAATGGTGAAAATTAATTGTAGAACAGTTTTTAAATCAGAAATACCCCTATTGTAAAAATAATGTTCATGTTATAGTGAACAGCAACAACAAATGTTTTTAAAATATATAATCCTTCACAAACCTGCTAAGCCTTAGGCCAACATTGATCCAAATCCAATTATCTAGGAATAGCTAACAACCAAGAAGATAGGCTCAAGATTCACATGGATCTTGATGGACTAGAACACTGGGCCATATTTAACTAAATGAAATTCAGTGTAGAGGAAAGTAAAATCTTATACTTAGGCAAGAAGAACCAAAAAGACATATATAGACTGGGTGAAACCACGCTCAATAGCAGTAACTGTGAGAGGGATCCTGGAGTCTTAGTGGACAACCAGTTAAATATGAGCCAGCAGTGTGCAGCAGCAGTCAAAAGAGCAAATGCAATCCTAAATTGTATTAACTGAGGGATAAGATCAATGTCAAGGGAGACACTAATACCACACTATAAAGCCTTAGTAAGACCACACCTAGCGTACTGCATCCAGTTTTATTCACCACATTACAAAAAAGATGTTGAGACTCTAGAAAGAGTACAGAAAAGAGCAACCAGGATGATTAGGGGACTGGAGACTAAAACATACAATGAACAGTTACAGGAACTGGGCTTGGCTACTCTAGTAAAGAGAAGGACCAGGGGAGACACGATAGTGGTCTTCCAATATTTGAGGGGCTGCCACAGAGAGGAGGAAGCAGTCAAGCTATTTTCTAAAGCACCTATAGGCCAGACAAGGAATAATGGATGGAAACTGATCAAGGAGAGATTCAACCTGGAAATAAGGAGAAACTTCTGACAGTGAGAACAATCAACCAATGGAAAAGAAGATGCCCTCGGAAGTCGTGGGAGCAACATCACTTGAGACTTTCAAGAAGAGATTGGACTGCTATTTGTCAGAAATGGTGTAGGGTCTCCCACTTAGGCAGAGGGTTGGACTAGATGACCTACAAGGTCCTTTCCAATTCTGATTATCTGTTATTTGTTATCAATTATGCAACTATGGAAATGGACTGAGAGAGGCAACGACAATTGTTTCAATCACTTCTTCAACAAAGCTCATTATTCAAGTAATGAATTCAGGGTTGAACTGAGAAAGGAAAATCATCTGGATTTCCTTCAGGTTTTTTTTCAACCCCCATCTTTGGATTTTACTCTTTTCCACAAAGGAAGGAAAAAGAGGGAAGCCATGGAAATAAAACTCATTCAGGAAATTAGACAGTCCTGTGGTACAAAAATAAGTGAAATAAGAAGAAAAGGAGAGTGTTAGAATTGCACATGGAGGGAATGAAACTCCATCACCCTGCATGACTTACGAAGAAGAAGGTATTGAAGGAGGGCTGTTGAAAGGCCACATGATAGGCGACACATATTGTTCAGTTGTGACCACACCAATGAGATGGTCTCCAGGCCTGTAAAAACTCCATGGATTGTTCTCATCCTGGTGCTCCAAACTCAATGGGCATTT
>BLBF01000330.1:803864-827507 GCA_015471245.1 Laticauda colubrina
CCCTGGTATCTCCTCTTTGGAGCCATCATTCCCTGAGTCATTGAATTGGCCAGACCTGCTGAGATGGTTCCCCTCCTTCTCCTCCGGATTCCTTCTCCAAAGGATCCCAGATGAATGGATCCACTTAGGAACCCAATACCTGCCACAGCTGCAGCCTTGGAGACCCAAGAGCTTTACACCCTCTTTCCTTCTCCTCCTCTTCTTCCTCGTTCTGGAGGAATAAGTGGCATTCATGGTCTGGACCAGAGTCTGAATGAAACTGTAATCCTGGTGTAGGCTTATGATCCATTTCCTGTTCCTTTTCTCCTGGGTCTCCAGTGGGGTTTTCTGGGTGCATCTTCTGTGGCCTTTGACAGAAAAGACATGTTTGGAAAGGGAACAGTGGAAATAATGATCTTGAAATGGATCTTCCACAAAGAAATTGGGCTCAAGGGCATCATCCATTGGCCTGTCTTTTGGACTTATGAATGTGTTTGAGAAGTCTGTGCTTTGCTATTGGATACTGTACAAAATTTGTGAGGATCCAAACTTTCCCTTCAATGGATCCTGGTAAATCATAAGTGTTAAATGGAAAGGAAGAATTATGTCCCAAATTGAATCATGTTCTATGAAGTGAAGAAAGACATTGACTTGTCTCCACTTAGAGAGGGCCTCACTGAGGGCGGATGTATGTTCAGTTGTTGAGAATTGTTGTGATATAACAATGCAAATTCCATTCCTGACAATCCTTCTTTGGGATATATCTGGTGGAAAAAAGGGAACTTACTTTTATCACTCAGAGCCTCTGAAGGAGTTTTATAACTGATCTGAAAAAGCAATGAAGAAAGGTGTGTTATACTTGGCATCAGATCAAATATTTAGATTTTAATAAATCCAACCTGGTTCTCATGAATATATTAGAACAATTTGTTAATTAGACATAGTTTAAAATCTTAAAGGCAAAATATTAGCAAGATTGAATAATAAAAATGGAAAATAATAAACAAGTTAAAAAACAATAAAAATATAAATTATACCACTGTATCGCCCCGACAATTTATTGCAATTAGATTAACATGTGCAAATGCCAACTGAAGGATTCTATTCCAGTAAAGGGCCTATGATAATATTTGAGGACTGCTGCATCTTTTTCTGCTTCTATACCCCAGATTGTTTGTGGAGGAATCTTTCTAGCCTTTTCTCCAGTTGTACAAGAAACAGGGAGACCGCACTTGCAGTCTAGGATTGCAATGGCCTTTTTGGCTGCTGCCACACACTGCTGGCTCATATTTAAGAGATTGTCCATTCCAGAGGGGAACCTTCAGGGACTTCTATGCCTTCAGAGAAGGCCTTAAAAAAATCTGGACCAAAAAATAGAAGTATTAAATTATTATATATAATCTATCTAACTTAATTTAATACAATACATTTAATACATTTTCTCTAATCTATGTTCTAAAGTTAAAGGCCCTGTCACACTGGCCGACAGATGCAAAACGTTTTAAAAAGGACACAGCGGACGAGAAAAATGTTCTATCTGTTGTTATCCACTCTCAAAAGTGCCCCGAATTTGCATAAGCAGAACGGACAACAACGGAAAGGAACGGACAGGGGGAGGACGTAGGGCGGATGGAAAGCGGATGCTCCATGGAAGCCTAGCGGATGGAAGTGGATGGGAGGGGATGGCACATCCGCAAGGCTTCTGGGGGAGCAGAGCAAAGTGGATGCGGAACGGATACAGCGGGTGCAGAGCGGATGCCGAGCAGATGAAGCGGATGCACAGTAGAAGCCTAGTGGATGCTTAGCGGATGCAAAGCGGATGCACAGCGTTCACTGCGCATGCGGGAGGATGCATTGCGTCAGCCGCGTGGATATAAAAGGAAGCAGCTCAGAAGCAGGTCACCATTCAGAGGGAAGACCTGCTTCCAGACACAACTTGCCAGCCTGCCAGCCTGCCAGCCTGCCAGCCTGCCAGCCTGCCAGCCTGCCAGCCTGCCAGCCTGCCTGCCTGCCAGCCTGCCAGCCTGCCGGCCAGCCAGCCAGCAAGCCAGCCGGCTAGCCAGCAACCCCACAACCATGGGAAATAAAAGGAAGCCTCTGCCATCTTCTGCCAGCCCTGGCAAGAGGGACAGGGCCACCTTCCCACCCCCTGGCCCTCACTCTGCTTCTGCTGGAGCTTCTGCTTCCCGGGCTTGCTCTTCTGGAGCTGGGGCTTCTGCTGATGCTGCTTCTGGAGGTGGTGCTTCTGCTGATGCTTACTCTGCTGGCACTGCTCCTGGTGCTGGGGCTTCTGCTGGTGCTTCCTCTGTTGGCGCTGCTCCTGGTCCTGCTGGTCCTGCTGGTCCTGCTGGTGCTCCTGGTCCTGCTGGTGCTCCTGGTTCTTGCTGGTCCTGCTGGTGCTCCTGGTCCTGCTGGTCCTGCTGGTGCTGCTGTTGCTCCTGGTGCTGCTGGTGCTGGTCCTGCTGGTCCTGCTGGTGCTGCTTTTGCTGCTACTGTTCTTGTTGTTGTTGCTGCTGCTGGTGGTGGTGTGCAGGAGCAGCCCCAACAACCTCGAAGCCCCTCTGATGAGGGCACAGATGGCCCTGCCAGAGGGAGGAAGAGGCAGACGCGTGAACGGGAGAGGAGGCAATACACCATAGAAGAGGAACATGAGAAGGAGGTGCTTGAATGGCTCAGGGAGAATGAATATCCCTGGCGGAAGGGACACAGGCTCTACCGAGACACCCAAAGGAAGCAAGCTGCTTGGAGACAGAAGGTGGAGAGTCTGGGCTACACTTCGGAGGTGCTCCTCAGCTGGTGGAAGCACATGCACACCTGGTACGGGAAGCTGCACCTCAAGAAATCTGGCCAGGCCACGGTCAAGCTGACAGACAGAGAGACCTACGTGATGGCCATGTGCAGCTTCCTGGAGGGTGAGATCTGCCACCGAAGAGCAGCCCCTCTGTCTACCCACTCTCTCAGGCAGCTTGCTGAGAGCCAGTCCTCTTCTGGCAGAGAGTCAGCTTCTGTGTCCAGGCAGGTATCTGTGGAATGTCCCACGGCGGAGAAACGCCTGACAGCTGTTATACCCATGGGGCGCGCGGAGGACTCTCTGACACAGTGGGAGAAAGGAGACGCCACTTCCACCACAGGCCAACCCGCATCCACCACCAGCTCCACCTCCACAGAAAGGCAGAAAGCCGGACAGGTGGGGCAGAGCCACACTATCCTGCTGGAGATAAGAGACACCATCAGAAGCAGCATAGATCTCCTCTCTCAGCTGGTACACACCGACGCCCCAACCTCCGACCACAAGCCCTTCCTCACCTATGTCAACCAGACCCTCATGAACATGTTGGAACCCTGGTACCAGGTGGTGAAGGACAGGACGACCGATCTTCTTCACAACCCTCCAGACCAAGCTGAACCTCCTCCCACCAAGTCCAGGCCTGCTCCTCCACCCCAGGTGATGTCACTGCCCTTTCAAGGCTTTCCACAGGCCCTCACCTACCAAGGCTACAACTACCAGGAGCTCCAGCAGAACAGGCAGCCGTTCCCAGTCCAGGCTCAGGTACATCGGACACCACCATTGCCACCGGTGCTACTTATGCCACCAATGCCAGCCACGCCACCAATGCAAGCCACGCCACAGATGCCACCCACGCCACTGATGCCACCGATGCCAGTCCTCACCCAGCTACAGACCAGACAGCTCCACTACACTGCTCCTTCCTCCACCCCACAGCCAAGCCCGGCCTCGGAATATCTGTCATCGGTATTGGGGCTGACACCCCATGTCCTGGAGGAAGGGGCTCTCAACATCACTGGGCTGAGCCAGCTGTCTGAGAGCTTCCTCCACACACCGTCCCCTGTTGTCCTCTCAGGGCCAGGCACCCCAATAGCGCCTCAGACCAGCACTCCAGAAGCAGCCACCTCCACATCACCTGGACCCTTCACCCCTGAGACAATGGGAATGCCTCAGACTGACTGAGAAGAGTGCCAGAGACTGGGTGGCTACCTGATGACTTTATTTTTGCTTTGGACACTTGACTTGGGTCATTTTTCTTTTACAGCTTGTTATTAATAAAGTTTATCTTTGCTTCACACACTTGCTTCATTTATTTAGTAAATAAAGTCTTGGTGGAAACTTTTAGAAATGGTTTAGCCTTTGCATGCTTGTGGGATGGGTTAAGATAGCAGTGGGATAGGCAGGGGTACCTTTGGGATGGATAATAGCTGTGGGATGGGCAGAGATACCTTTGGGATGGGTAATAGCTGTGGGATAGATAAACCTCCAGTGCAAGCATAGTGGGACTGTATGGTCCACCCTCCCAGGTGCCACACCTATGGCGCTTTATTATCAATAGTAATGTAATCATTCATCCACACATGTCAACATAAACACAACTCTTTATTAAATGCCCTGTTCATTGTAGGCACACCCAACATACATGGCCCAATCTCATCCGTGTGATGAGACAGGCTGAAGGAACCATCCATTAAGCATCTATCATCCACATGCTTCCCATCAATGGCTCCAACGGTGTGGGGGAAGTTCCACTTCTGATACCACTGCTCTGCAACTTTCTTCCATCCTTCTTCAATGGTGGGGCACTGGAGGAGCTCCTCCTTGTATTCTTCGATGATGGCCTGCACCACCTCTCTGACCACAATGCTGATGGTGTTGTGTGGCACCCTCCAGCCGTACTGCATGCTCCTGAAGGTGGTCCCTGAGGCCAGGTGGCGCAGAGTCAGTGCGACCTTCAGCCCAGGGTCCAGGCTGGGCTGGAAGTTGGTGTTTGCCTTGGTCAACCTGGGTCTCAGCTGCTCCACAACTTTGTCAAACATGGCTGGAGGAATCCTCATGAAGTTCTGGAATGCACGAGTGTCTTCGTTCCTCAGCTCCACCATCAGCTTGTTATACAGTACGTACTCTGCTCTTCTCCCGATCCATCTTCGGACCTAGACGCTTCTTGGCCGCTTCCTTTTCTTTGCATAGAACAGTTGAAAGAGCCTGTAGAGGGCTTTGCACTGTTGTAGAACGATGGTGGCTACCAAAAGGAGTGTGTGATGATCCATGGTGGAGATGACTGGATGCTGTGGAAGAGGAAGAGCCAGATGAAGGCTGTAGAGGTCTGCACAGCAGGGCTGCTTGTCTGAAAGTGAGATCCAGGTGAGTTGCTCCCCCTTTTTATAGGCAATATAGGTTTTCCACTAGGTGTCCTTTTGCATCCTCTAGGCATTCTCTCGACCTCCTTAAATATCCGAGATAGGTCCCCTCTGCAAACGTTTTGTCCATTTTAATGCTTTCTTTGTGAGCTGCATCTGCTTTCATCCTTTCTCCATCCGTGCTGTTAACGCTTTGTGTCCGTTCCGCATCCCTTTTGCTTTCCTCCCTGTGTCCGTTTTCCACTAGAGTGGATGCGAGTTGCACGGATGCCTAGCGGATGCCTAGCGGATGTAGCGGATGCATAACAGATGATGACGGATGTAGAATGGATGTTCCCCATATGCGTAGCGGAATGGACACGTTGGATACATTTTACGCTCACAATGTTTTGAGCACCTCAAAACTTTTTGAGCGGATGGAACCTCAGTCGACAGATGTTGGACGGATAGAGAGGAAAAAAAATGGACGCAGTGAGTACAGAACGGATGCATCACGTTAACCAATGGATGGCAAATGTTTCTCTCTGTTTTACATCCTCTTTCCATCCGTTGGTGCAGTGTGACATGGGCTTTAGTTTACTGTCAAGTTCACATCAGCAATGAAAGGGTTACTGTCCCGAAACATATTATCCAATCAGAATAGTCCGTCTCTATCAAAGCCCAGTTAGCTGGCTCATTAATTGGTTAGGACTTCATGAATCCAGGGGAAGGCCAAGCTATGTGTTTTGGTTTGGAGAGTGATGGGAAAAGTGATCAATCACGGTTTGATTTTAAGTGGGTAGGACAAAAACAAAAGATCATAGGCCTTTTGAAGTCCGAAAGGTGGGCAGAGTGGTGAGAGCGGTGAGTGACAATTAAATGACGCTGCCATCACCCACTTCACAAAGAAAGACTGACGAATGGATTTCGTTTTCATGTAAAGGCCGTGTCACACTGCCCAACGGATGCAAAAAGGACACAACGGAAGAGAAAAGTGTTACATCCATTGTATCCGTGCTCAAAAGGGGCAAAATTTGCATAATTGGAGCGGATAACACGGACGTGGGGAGGATGCAGGGCGGATGCAAAGCGGATGCGGAACGGAAGCCCAGCGGATGGAAGCAGATGGCACATCCGCTAGGCTTCTGGGGGGCCTCAGCAAAGCGGACGCGGAATGGAAACAACGGATGCAGAACAGATGCACAGCGGATGAAGCGGATGCACAGCAGAAGCCTAGTGGATGCACAGCGGAAGCCTAATGGATGCCTGGCGTTAATTGCGCATGCGGGGGGGATGCATTGCGCAAGCCCCGCGGATATAAAGGGAAGCAGCTCGCACGTGGTCAGCATTCCGAGGAAAGACCTGCTGCTGGATACCTCGAGTTCTTGCCTGTATGTCTGCCTGCAAGCCTTGCTGCCAGCCTGCCTCCAAGCCTGCCTCCCAGCCTGCCTCCCAGCCTCCTGGGAAGCCTCCCTGCCAGCCTTGCTGCCAGCCTGCCTTCCAGCCTGCCTTCCAGCCAGTCTGTCTGCCAGGCTTGGTGCCTGCCTTCCTGCCAGGCTTCCTAAGGGACTTCCTGCCAGGCTTCCTGCCAGGCTTCCTGCCAGCCAGCAACCCCACAACCATGGGGAAGAAGCGAAAGTCTCAGCAATCTGCCGCCATCCCTGCCAAGAGGGACAGGGCCACCCTCCCACCCCATGTCCCTGACTCATCCTCTTCTGGGGCTTCTGCTGCTTGGGCTCGCTCTTCTGTTGCTGGAGCTTCTGCTGTAGCTGCTCCTGGCAGTGGTGCTTCTGCTGCGTACTCTGCTGAAGCTGCTCCTGGCGGTGGTGCTTCTGCTGCTGCGTACTCTGCTGAAGCTGCTCCTGGTCCTGCTGGTCCTGCTGGTCCTGCTCGTTATGCTCGTGCTCCGGGTCTTGCTGACCCTGCTGCTGGTGCTTACTCTGCTGCTGATGATCCTGGTCTTGCTGCTGCTGCTGCTGCTGCTGCTGATCCTGCTGCTGCTGCTGCTGATTATGATCCTGCTGGTGATTATGCTGATGCTGATGCTGATGATGCTGATTATGATCCTGCTGGTGCTGCTGCTGCTGCTGCTGATGATGATGATGATGCTGTTGGTGTGGAGGAGCAGCCCCTACAACCTGGAAGCCCCTCTGATGAGGGCCCATCTGGTCCTGCCAAAGGAAGGAAGAGGCGTATGCAACAACAGGAGAGGAGGCAGTACTACATTGAGGAAGCGCACGAGGATGAGGTGCTGGAGTGGCTGAGAGTGAACGACTATCTGTGGTGGAAGAGACACCGGCTGTACAGGGACACCAAGTGGAAGCAGGCTGCTTGGAGAGAGAGGGCGGAGAGTCTGGGCTACACATCAGATGTGCTCCTCGGCTGGTGGAAGCACATGCACACCTGGTACGGGAAGCTGCACCTCAAAAAATCTGGCCAGGCTACAGTTAAGCTGACGGACAGAGAGAACTATGTCATGGCCAAGTGCAGCTTCCTGGAGGATGAGGTCCACCACCGAGGAGCACCAGGAGCCCAAATCTCTACCCTCTCTCTCCGGCAGCCTGCTGGGAGCCAGTCCTCTGGCAGCCGAGAGTCAGTCCCTGTCTCCATTCAGGTATCTGTGGAGCGTGCCACAGCGGAGAACACCCGGGCAGGTGTTGAAAGCGTGGTGGAGAGCGAGGAGGACTCCCTGGTGTGGTGGGAGAAAGAAGACATTGAGTCCACCGCTGCCGAAGCCGCATCCACCCACACCTCCGCCTCCACAGTAAGGCAGAGAGCCAGACCGCAGGAGGGGCAGAGCCACAAGGTCCTGGTGGAGATCAGGGACACCATCCGCACCAGCATAGGTCTTCTCTCTCAGCTGGTCCCCATCAAATCCTCCTGCTCCAACCGCAAGCCCTTCCTCAATTATTTAAACCAGACCCTCAAGGAGATGCCGGATGCCCAGTACCAGCTGGTGAAGGAGAGGATCTGCACGCTGCTTAACAACCCTCCAGTCCCAGCTGAACCTGCTTCCACCCAGTCCAGGTCTGCTCCTCCACCCCAGGTGATGTCCCTCCCATACCAAGGCTTCCCAAAGCCCCTCACCTACCAGGGCTACAGCTACCCAGAGGTCCAGCAGCACAGACAGCAGCCCTTCCAAATGCAGGCACAGAGTCATCAGGCGACACCGTTGTCACCGGTTCCAATGATGCCACCGATGCCAACCACGACAACAATGCCACCCACGACAGCGATGCCAGCCACGCCAATGATACCACCCATGCCAGTCCTCACCCCGCTGCAGACCAGGAAGCCCCACTACACTGCTCCTTCCTCCATCCCACAGCCAAGCCCGGCCTCAGTACATCTGTCCTCAGTACAGGGGCTGACACCCCATGGCATGGAGGAAGGACCTCTCAGCATCACGGGGCTGAGCCAGCTGTCCGACACCTTCCTCAACACACCATCCCCTGTTGTCCTCTCGGGCCCATGCACTCCAACAACACCTCAGATCAGCACTGCAGCAGCACCCAACTCCACAGCACCTGCACCCTAACACCTTAGACTGGGCACACACCTCCGAATAACCAAGAGGAATGCCAGAGACTGGCTGCCTGGATATTTGTGGACTTTATTTGGACACTTGACTTGGGTCATGTTTATTTTACAGCTTGTTATTAATAAAGTTTATCTTTGTTTTACACACTTGCTTCATTAATTTTTTTCTATAAAGTCTGGGTGGAAACTTTTAGAAATGGTTTAGCCTTTGCATGCTTGTGGGATGGGTTAAGATAGCAGTGGGATGGGCAGTGATACCTTTGGGATGGGTTAAGATAGCTGTGGGATGGGAAGGGATACCTGTGGGATGGGAAGGGATACCTGTGGGATGGGCAGGGATACCTATGGGATGGGTAAAAGATGTGGGATAGATAAACCTCCAGTGTAAGCATAGTGAGACTGTATGGTCCACCCTCCCAGGTGCCACCCCTATGGCCCTTTATTATCAATTACAATGTAAGCATTGATCCACACATGTCAACATAAACACAACTCTTTTTATTAAATGCCCTGTTCATTGTAGGCACACCCAACATACATGGCCCAATCTCATCAGTGTGATGAGACAGGCTGAAGGAAGCATCCATTAAGCATCTACCATCCTGTCTTGCCACTCCACCGCTCCAGCTGGGGAGTTGCACCAGTGTTTCAGAAGGTTGCGCTGCTTCTTCGCCTCACATGAGGCTCTGTTGGGCCCTTGCACATCCTCAGTGTCTATCAGGTTTTGCCCTTGCCTCCATTCCCCAGGCTCTATGTCCCCATTGCCTTGCTGGAGGTCCACGAGTCTGTTCTACAAGACTGGGTAGCGGGTGCGCATGAGATTGTGCAGGATGCAGCAAGCTTCCACGATCCTCCTCATGGTCTCTGGGCAATGCTGCATGTTGGTGAGAAGTACCTGGAACCTGTTGGCCAGGATGCCAAAGGCATTCTCCACCACCCGCCTTGCCCTGGACAGCCTGTAGTTGAAGATCCTCTCTTCACAGGTGAGGTATTTGGAGGTGTAGGGCTTCATGAGGTAGGTTGTGAGGGAGAAGGCGTCATCCCCCACGATGAAGTAGGGCACATCTTGCGTGTCGTTGGGCAAAGGTTCTGGATCTGGGAAGCCCACCATGAGGTTGCTTTCCAGCCCCTCCATGAGGTGACTGTCGTTGTATACCTGGGCATCTGAAGATGAGCCGTTGCCTGAAACATTGATGTACATGAACTTGTAGTCAGCATTGACCATGGCGAAGAGGATGATGTTGAAGAAGCCCTTGTAGTTGAAATAAGTGGACCCTGACTTGGCTGGAGCTTTGCAGGCCACATGCTTCCCATCAATGGCTCCAACGGTGTGGGGGAAGTTCCACTTCTGATACCACTGCTCTGCAACTTTCTTCCATCCTTCTTCAGTGGAGGGGCACTGGAGGAGGTCCTCCTTGTATTCTTCGATGATGGCCTGCACCACCTCTCTGACCACAATGCTGATGGTGTTGTGTGGCACCCTCCAGCCGTACTGCATGCTCCTGTAGGTGGTCCCTGAGGCCAGGTGGCGCAGAGTCAGTGCGACCTTCAGCCCAGGGTCCAGGCTGGGCTGGAAGTTGGTGTTTGCCTTGGTCAACCTGGGTGTCAGGCACTGCACAACTTCGTCAAACATGGCTGGAGGTATCCTCATGAAGTTCTGGAACGCCCGAGTGTCTTCACTCCTGAGCTCCACCCTCAGCTTGTCGTAAAGTACGTACTGTGCTCTTCTGGCGAACCATCTTTGGAGCCAGACTTTTTTTGGGTGCCTCCTTTTCTTCCTGTAGTACTGTTCACAGAGACTGTAGATGGTTTTGCAGTGTTGCAGAAGGATGTTGGCTGCCGAAAGGATTTTGTCGCAATCCACGGTGGACATGACTGGATGCTGTGGAAGAGGAAGAGGCAGATGAAGGCTGCAGAGGTCTGCACAGGTGGGCTGCTGGTCTTAAA
The DNA here is from genome assembly GCA_015471245.1 of Laticauda colubrina. Lineage (NCBI taxonomy): Eukaryota > Metazoa > Chordata > Lepidosauria > Squamata > Elapidae > Laticauda > Laticauda colubrina. The sequence continues at coordinate 814,458 of BLBF01000330.1, forward strand.
GTGAGATGCAGACGAGTTGCTCCCCCTTTTTATAGGCAGTATAGGTGTCCCTTTGCATCCTCTAGGCATCCTCTAGGCATCCTCTAGGCATCCTCTAGGCATCCTCTCGGCATCCTCTAGACATCCTTAATATCCGAGATAGGTCCCCTCTGCGGACGTTTTTTCCATTTTAAATGCTTTGTTTCTGCTAGGCATCCGTTCTGCATCCGTTCTGCATCCGTTCCACGTCCGTTCCGCTTCCTCCCTGCGTCCGGGCAGATGGAGTTGCGCGGATACGCAGCGGATGCCTAGCGGATGCGTAACGGATGCAGAACGGATGAATTGGATACATTTTCCACGCAAAAGTTTTAGACAGCCCAAAACTTTTGGAGCAGACGAAATGTCAATAAACGGATGCTGGACAGATAGAGAGGAAGCAAAATGGAGGCAGTGAGTACATCGCGTTTTCCAACGGATGGCAAGGTTTTTTGTCCAGTTTACATCCTCTTTGCATCTGTTGGTGCAGTGTGACAGGGGCTTAAGGTAGGCCTATGTTACAACTTACAAGCCACCTTGATTATTATTTCAAGTGATTAATTTGGGCCAAGTGGACATTTAGTAATTTGTATTTATTGCGGAGGTTGTTTGTAAAGAATCCAGCGCAATTTGCACCTTTAATTCCTTTGCCTTTAATTCAATATGTAAACTTATCAAACTTATCAGAAGTGTGTGGTTGGACTGTGGTTGGGCTGAGGTGAAGGCCCAGCTGTTGCACTCACTGTTCGCCACTGGTCCATTCAGACTCCAAGATCTCTATCACAGTTACTGCTATTGAGCCAGGTGTCACCTAATCTGTAAGTGTACATTTGGCTTTTCTTGCCAAAGTGTAAAACCTTACTTTTCTCTACAGTGAATTTCATTTTGTTCGATCAGACCCATGTTCAAGTCTATCTAGATCCATCTGGATCTTCGGCCTATCTTCTGGGGTGTTGGCTATTCCTGCCACTTTAGTGTCATCCACAAATTTGATGATTTCCCCATCTAACACACCATCCAAACCATTGATGAAGATGTTGAAGAGTCCTCAGTTTAAAATGGAACCTTGGGATCCTGCACTGCTTTTTTTCCCGTCCATGTAGATGAAGTTCCATTGAGGACCACAGGCGGAGTCCATCTGGGGATGATGCTGTCTGTCCCACATAGTTTTAGCTTACCAAGAAGTAAGTGGTGGTTTATTTTGCATTTCACTGGTCCACTCATTTAGTAATTTTTTTTTGAAAGAGTGAAATAACATTTATTTATGATCTGTTTTGGATCCTTTATTACACCTAGGAAGTTGTTCATATCTACACTGAATAACAAGGGTTCAAATATGCCCCCTTCCTTTCATCCTTGCAAAGCATTGATCCTTCTTCTCAGGGCTCCATTGAGCCCAAACCTCCCTCTCAAACAAGGGTTTGGATCAGGGCCAAATATCAGAGCTCCATTTTGAGAGCAATCAATTTCCTCCATCATATTTCTCTGTTTATTGTGTCAAATGCTACATTAACATCTAGAAAGTCAGCAAACTGTGGTTTATCACACACATACACACACACACACACACACACATATCTATCTATCTATCTATCTATCTATCTATCTATCTATCTATCTATCTATCTTTGTTTTTTTAACTTTTCGCGGGTACTTACATGAATGCAGTTCAGCTTCCTTCGGGTATTATCCCACGTCATTGTAGTGCTTTTAAAGTTGTAGCAACGTTTCAGCAGAATCTCATCTGCCATCATCAGGCTTCTGTATTGAGTTCGTATGTGGGTCAGGCTATCACAGGCGTTGGTTTTAAATTTGAGGCTAGCGTACTGCTGTGCCAGGATGTTTTTTTCTACATCCTGATTGGTTGGGAGTCTTGGTCTGTGTTTATTGGACTTGGAGTTTGTTTGATGGGTGTTTCTGGTTTCTTCTGTCTGTTTTGTGGCTTTGATGGGCTAGCAACACTGTGTTCCTGTATTGGAGGCTTTCAGTGCAGCTTGGCTTCGTGTGAAAGGACGGCTATTATCTATTAGGAAGCTAGGTTTCATCTGGGTGCCTGGTTGGTATGTGTTTGAGCTGGAGGTATCAGAGGGAGTCTGTTTGTGCCCAGGTGTTTGCCTGGCTTGTGGGGTGGAGATTTTTCTATTTGAGAGTGCAGGCTTCCAAATGATTGACAGTCTGGGGGAATCATCTCTTGGGATGAGCCAGCCAATCAAAGCCACAAAACAGACAGAAGAAACCAGAAACACCAATCAAATTTCTCCAGGGAATTTATTCCTTGCATTTCAGACCTTTCGTGATTAATTTAAATATGGACAGAATGGGTAAAATATTGACAGATTCACCAACATGGAGAAAAGCAACTCTTGAATTCCATGGAGAAGATATGATTGCCTCTGTTGCTCACCACCAACACCTACCACCCACTGTACCAGATGGAGAAAACACAAACAAACCTGTGGGACTTTGTAGGTGCCTCCTAATGTTGACATCTAGATGGAGATGTTCCTGTTAGCTCAATCAAAAAGAGTGTCAGCCTTCAAGATCTTCTACTATTGCATTGCATCTTTTGGCTGCCATAAGTAACGGGGGGAAGGAGAGGTAGGGATAAGTCTGGGAAGTGAGCTGGAGGTGTTACATTCTTCTGTTGTGTAAATGAGGGGGGGGAGCTTACATCAGAGTTAGGTTTCTATTTCTCGCTTAGCTTTCTTTTCTCTGCGCAACTGCAACCCATTATCAAAATATGCCAAGGTCAATGGACAGAGGCCTCATCATCACCTGAAGATGCCCACATGATCATATTCACAACTTCTAATTGGAAGTTTCATCTGAACTATTCGGGGTGGGAACATTCCATCACTTTGTATATGTGAATTACGCACCTAATTTCTCAGATTCAGAATTCTTTGGTTGCTACCACTTCACTTTCAGTAAAAGATATCTTTTCTCTAAATTAAAGAGTCTAAGTATTTCTTTCCTGGATTTTGAATGGAGCTCCACCTGACATTATTCTGAATCTCTGCTACCAGCCCACCCGGAGAGAATACTCAATTTTCTTCCCAGGGGGCCTGGACATCATGTCATCTTCAACTAGTGATCAGGAAGACCTGGGAGCCATTGGAGGGCAAGATTCTTTGCTGGTACAGGAAGCCCAATTGCTAGCAGAGCTCAGTCTGGAAGAGGATCCATCTGTGAAGCCCAGATGGTCGGTGGGGGTTGGTTGGAAAGATCCGGAGAAGGACCCCCCCCCCCGGAGTCACAACTACCTACCGGCGTGGAAAAGAGGAGCCATGGCAAGAGAAGGAAAAGAGAGAACTCTCACTGAATCAAGCCAGGAAACTCCTTGATGAAGCCTTTGAACAACTCCAAGCTGCACAAAGGTATGAAGGGGGAGGGGAAGTAGCCCCAGCCAGAAGATGCAGAGCAGCCCCCTCTCCCATAAATCAACCCGATCCAGCAGCAGCCCCAGGGCCCTCAGCGGGAGGTGTGATTCCTAGAAGGCGTAGAGCTCCTAGGCTGCCTCCATTAGAAGTAAGATACGGGGGGAATCCCAAAACCTTGGGATTTTTCCTAGCCCAAGTTTGGAGCTATATAGAAGAATATGGGGAGGATTTTCCCTCAGAAGCAGCCAAAGTGAGGTGTGTTACCAGGGCCCTGGAGGGAACAGCTGCAGAGTGGATGGTGACCTTGCATAATGATAATGCTCCCCAGTTGCTGAACTGTTCATGACTGCACTGCGGGCTAGGTTTGAGGACCCACTGGCAGAGTGCAAGGCCCGGATTAAGATGAAGACAATAAATCAGGGGCGGAGGTCAGTGGCTGACTACACCCAAGAATTCAGACAGTTAACTGGTCATATCCGATGCTGGTCCCAGGAAGCACTGATAGAAGCATTTAAAGATGATTTAAATGAAGATTTGTACCAGAGATGTATTGCTGGAAGAGACCCCAATGACTTGAAGATGTGGTACTTGCTGGCAGAAGAAGTGGAGATTGATCTAACCCGAAGCAGACGGCGGGGGGGTTCTGGGTGGAGCAAGCATTCCCCCCCACGTCCTCAAGAGGTTCCCAAACCTCAGAGGGGAGGAGTGGCGGCAAGACCCAACCCCTCAGCCTGCTTTCAATGTGGGAAGGAAGGTCACCAGGCTGTGAACTGCAGAGTCAAGCTGGAACCAAAGGGGGCACCAAAAGAAGGGAAGAAACCTGAAAAGTCCCCAGCGAAGCCTCGCGAAGCAGCACTAAAGTCAAAAGAGACGGCAGAGGTCGCCCCTCCTGCAGGAGAGGAATCAGAAACCCCAGTGACCCCTGAGGAGGATGATTTCGACTCGGAAGATGACTTCCTGGTAAGTCCAAACGTGGGCTCTATGACCATTCCGGTGAAGTTGAGGGTACCCAATTCAGGGGTTGAAGGGGAAATGCTAGCCCTGTTAGATTCTGGGTGCAAAGATGTATAATCAACACGGAAGTAGTGAAGAAAATGGGCCTAAAACTAAAACCTTTGAAGATTCCTATTTCCTTTTGCCAACTGGATGGTTCATTATCTGGAGGTTGCCCTGCCCGTTTTGTCATGGAACCTGTAGAAATGATCATGGGAGAGCATGATGAGACCCTGCGTTTTATTGTGGTCCCTGGGATGGAGCAACCATTAATATTGGGATTGCCCTGGCTCCAGAAATGGAACCCCCAGGTTAACTGGAGAAAGGGGTTGTTGCGCATACGCACCAAGCAGCGACTGTGAAAAGAGGGCAGATCCCAGCCGAAGCCTGAGGACCCAATTGAAATAGCTTCCACAGGTACTGAGCCCGTGAAAGGGGAGGAGAAAATTCCCAAAGAGTATTGGGATTTTAAAGAAGTGATCAGTGAGAAGGCCTCGGATGAGCTTCCCCCTCACCGGCCAACAGACTGTGATATTGAGATTTTGCCTGGGGTGAAGCTCCTGAAACCGAAGTTGTACTCAATGACCCCACAGGAATTGGAAGAGCTAAGATTGTTTATAGATAAAAATCTGGAATGTGGTTTCATTCAACCTGCTAGGCCCCGGGTAGCGGCCCCAGTGTTGTTCCGTGAAAAGAAAGATGGTTCCAAAAACTTGGTGGTGGATTACAGAAATTTGAACGCTATTTCTGTGGAAAACGTTTACCCCCTTCCTTTGATGAAGGACATGTTGGCCCATATAGTGAAGGGGAAGATTTTCACGAAGTTGGATTTGAGAGAAGCATACTACCAAATTCAAATTAAGGAAGGGGATGAGTGGAAGACCACTTTTAACTGCCTGATGGGTTGCTTCCAATTCAACGTTCTTCCTTTTGGTTTACAAAGGGTCCCAGCTGTATTCATGCAGATGATCAATCAAGTGTTACATGAACATTTATACAGGGGGGTTCTTTGGAATGGGCTCCACCACGCAACAGAAAACAACTTCAAAGCTTTTTGGGATTTGCAAATTTTTACTGGCAATTCATCCCGACATTTGCTAAGATAGCAATGCCCATCACAAATCTCTTAAAAACAAAAGGGGAGGTGAAGCCAAGACCAGGCAAGCCGCTGGAGTGGTCCATGGAGTGCCAAGCAGCTTTTGAAAAGCTAAAATGACTGTTTGCTGCAGAACCAGTGCTGAAGCACCCGGATATGGAAACTCCTTTCGTGATTCAAGCCGAGGCAAGCAATGTGGCTATTGGAGCGGTGTTACTTCAAATCAACGAGAAAGGGACCTTACAGCCTTGTGCATATACCTCCCGTAAGTTGTCTGAAACAGAGAGAAGGTGGGCCGTCTGGGAGAAAGAAGCTTTTGCAGTTCGTTGGGCCTTACTGACCTGGAGACATTTCCTGGAAGGAGCAAAACACCCATTTGAGGTATGGACTGATCATAAGAATTTGGAAGCCTTAAAAACGCCTTGGAAGCTGTCCCCTAAACAAGTTCGCTGGGCCCAGTACTTTAAGCGATTCAATTTCTCATTGAAGTACATTCCAGGAGGGAAGAACTTCATGGCGGATGCTCTCTCTAGACTACCCCAATATAATAGTATGCACCAGGTGGTGATAAGCCCAATTGTCTCAACCAAACATCTAGCTGTCACAGTGATCACCAGAGCCCAAAAGAAGAAACAAGAAATGGATTTATCAAATGACCTAACCAAACAATTAAAAGAAGCTTTAAAACTGGACGAATGGTTCCTGGCTCATTCAAGTGACTATACAGTTAGAGATGGTTTGGCTTGGGTGAGGACCAAGTTGTATGTGCTACAGGTGCTGAGGGGCCAAATACTACAACAGGCTCATGATTCTAAAGCAGCTGGCCACTTTGGATTTGTGAAGACCTTACATCTGGTTAAGCGGCAATTCTGGTGGCCTACTTTAAAGAAGGACATTGAAGCTTATGTAGCTAGCTGTCCAATTTGTGCTTCGGCAAAGAGACCTCCTGGTAAGCCAGTAGGATTGTTACAAAATGTAGCAAGATCAACGGCCCCCTGGAAGGAAATCTCTATGGACTTTATAGTAGAATTACCCGAAAGTGGTGGAAACACGGTCATCTGGGTAGTAACCAATTTGTTTTCCAAACAAGTACATTGCATACCTTGTCCCAAGATACCATCTGCTAAGACGCTGGCTAAACTGTTTATTTCATATATCTATAGATTGCATGGTGTTCTGGAATGCATAATCTCTGACAGAGGGGTCCAGTTTACCTTAAATGTTTGGAAAGAATTCCTGAAGTTGATAGGCTCCGCCCAGGGTTTAAGCTCCGCCCACCACCCTCAAACCAATGGGGCCTGTGAGAGGACTAACGCAGTGTTAGAACAGTATCTTAGATGTTACATAAATTATCAACAAGATATCTGGTCTGACTTACTACCTTTTGCTGAAGTGGCATACAACAACTCCGTACACAGCAGTACTGGATTTACTCCATTTAAAGTGGCTTTGGGGCAAGATTTCATACCCATACCTGAACTTCCTCGTGAAAAGCCTAACATCCATTCATTGGATGAATGGATAACTCAACTCCAACTTAACTGGCCAGTGACACGCAAAGCATTTAGATGAGGCCCATCAAGCTCATAAGAAGTTTGCAGACAAGAAAAGATCCCCACAGAAGGAATATAAAGTGGGCGACAAAGTTTTCCTGTCCACCAGATACCTGCAGACCACTCAAAAGTCAAAGAAGCTTGGTCCTATGTATGTTGGTCCTTTCACGATTGAACGGATTATAAATCCTGTAACAGTCCAGCTGCACTTACCCAAAACTCTTCGGCGAATTCATCTGGTTTTCCATGTTAGTTTGCGAAAACCTGAATGTACTTCTGACTTAAGACCCATCCAGGCTGACCCTCCCATACCAATATTGATTGAAGGCAAACAACATTTTGAAGTTAAAGAAATTCTGTACTCTCACAAATGGAGGGGTCGACTCCAGTATCTTGTAGCCTGGAAACATTTCCCTTCTTCACAAGCCGAATGGGTTAACGAAACCAACGTTAAAGCCCCTAAGTTGGTCAAGGCATTTTGTTCCAAGTATCCTGATAAGCCTTAGGATTGTATTCTTTTGTAATTGTTTAATGATTAATAATTGTCTTGAAATTTTCTCCTCTCTCTCTTTTAGGACTGTTGGTTTTCCTTTTTCTAGGAGGGCCGAAAGTCAGCCTTCAAGATCTTTTACGATCGCTTTGCATCTTTCGGCTGCCATAAGTAACGGGGGGAAGGGGAGGTAGGGATAAGTCTGGGAAGTGAGCTGGAGGTGTTACATTCTTCTGTTGTGTAAATGAGGGGGGGGGAGCATACATCAGAGTTAGGTTTCTATTTCTCGCTTAGCTTTCTTTTCTCTGCACAACTGCAACCCGTTATCAAAATATGCCAAGGTCAACGGACAGAGGCCTCATCATCACCTGAAGATGCCCACATGATCATATTCACAACTTCTAATTGGAAGTTTCATCTGAACTATTGGGGGTGGGAACACTTCCATCACTTTGTATCTGTGAATAGCGCACCTAATTTCTCAGATTCAGAATTCTTTGGTTGCTACCACTTCACTTTCAGTAAAAGATATCTTTTCTCTAAATTAAAGAGTCTAAGTATTTCTTTCCTGGATTTTGAATGGAGCTCCGCCTGACAAAGAGCCAGAAGGTTCTCCTTCCTTCCACAGCTATAGTTGGGGACATTGACATCTCCAGTGGACAGCATGTCCAGCAAGGAATCTGAAGTACGGAAACTGCTCCAATAGTTGTCATGGATGTTGTAGCCAAGTGTGAGATTGTGCAGGAAGTGGGAATTGTTTTTTTTTTTAATTGGTTTTTTAACAAACATAAACAAACAAAACATAAAAACATCAGCTCATGTTTCATATATGTACGTACAGTGTGCCGGTTGGTTTACAAATTGTTTTGTGCTTCTACATTCCAATATTTTCTTAATTATTTCCTCCTGTGGTGGTGTTTTCTCATTTTTCCAGTTTTTAGCAAATACAATCCTAGCTGCTGTTAATACATTTACAATCAGGTATTTCAAGTCTTTACTATATATTTCAGGTAAAATTCCCAATAAAAAAATCTCTGGTTTCAAATCTATATGTTTTTTGTCATTTTTTCCAACCACGTGTGGATTTTAGTCCAGTATTTTTTAGTGTCCGCACAAATCCACCACATATGGTTATATAATCCAGGTGTCTGATGACATTTCCAAAATTTTTTGGATTTATTCTTGAACATTCTTGCTATTCTTGTCGGGGGAAAATGCTACCTGTAAAACATCTTCTACAAATTTTCTTTATATGCTGTTGACATTGTCATTTTATAATTTTGAGACCACAATTTTTGCCATTTCTCTAGATCAATCCCATATCCAAAATTCTTCCTCCAAGCAATCATAGTTTCTTTAACTTGTTCTTCTAGTTTAATTTCTAATAAATATTCATACAATTGTTTCATCACCTTTTCATCAGTACTTGTCAAAATCTTATCTAAGTCAGTCAGTTTATCATAGAAACCTTCTGTTTTAGAATCTTTTTCACACCTGGAATGTACTTGCGCATATGAAAACCAATTCATCTTTATACCTTGTTCCTCTAGTTTTTGTACAGATTTAAGTTCACCCTTTTCATTCAGTATTTCACCATATCTAACTGTTTGTTCCTTTTTGTATATTATAGGATAAGAAAATGCTTCAATAGTCGATAGCCAGATTGGAATTTTCAAATAACATTGTCTTTTAATCTTCTTCCTGTTTAACTACAGAGAGTCCCACATGTAATGTCTTCTAAAATACCCCTGTGTTTTAATTCCTTTATACCATAGAAAAGCATGCCACCCCAATAACAGATCATGTTCTTCCAATATTCAACAATCTAGTATTTCTTCATGTTATCTATTCCTTAACCCACATAAATTTTTAGCCTGATAATACAACTCCCAATTAGGCAAACCAAATCCTCCTCTTATTCTAGCATCTTGCAAAAGTTTTAACTTTATTCTCACTTTCTTACCTTGCCATATATATTTCAACACAATTTTATTTAAATCTTCAGAGTAGTCTTTTCCAAGCCTAATTGGAATTGTTTGAAACAAATATAAAATTCTGGGTAATATATTCATCTTGATTGTTGATATTCTCCCTATTAGTGACAGTTGTAAATTTTCCCATTTTGCCAAATCTCGCGCTATCTGCTGTTTAGGTTTAAAATAATTATTCTCTTTTAATGTACTGCATCTTGCTGTCAAGTATATCCCCAAGTACTTGATCTTATTTGTAACCTGAATTTTCAATAGGTCTGCCAGTTCTTCCTTTTGTCTTGATAGCATATTTTTTGTCAAGATCTTTATTTATTTTCAAACCAGCCACCTTTCCATATGTCTCTATCTTTTCAATCAATTTTGATGCTGTTTCTAGTGGGTCTTCTAAGATGAAAACCAGATCATCTGCAAATGCTTGCAACTTAAATTCTTCCTTTTTAATTTTCATTCCTTTTATATTCTTTTCATCTCTAATCTTTCTATTTCTCACTTCCAAAGTTAACACAAACAATAGAAGTGATAGTGGGCACCCTTGTCTTGTTCCTTTTCTTACATCAGTAGATTCTGTCAGTTCTCCCTCTATCATTATCTTTGCTGTTTGCTTATGATATATAGCTTCTGTTGCTTGAATAAATTTTCTAGCAAAGCCAATCTGTTCCAGCTGTAATAATATGAATCGCCAATTCACATTATCAAATGCCTTCTCTACATCTAGAAATATCAGAGCCATTTGCTTTTCAGGATGTGCTCATAGTATTCCAAAGGGTCCAAGATTACTCTCATATTGTCTTTAATTTGTCTCTTTAGCAGAAATCTATTTTGATCAGGATGGATAAAATTATTTCAATATTTGTTTAGTTTTTCTGCCAATATTGAAACAAAAAAATTATAATCTGCGTTTAGTAGGGAAATAGGTCTATAGTTCTTGATTTGTAATGGGTCAGTCTCCTCTTTTGGAACAAGTGTGAAAAAAGCTTCTGACCATGATTTAGGTATCCTCTTCTTTAACATAACTTCATTCAACACTTCTAGCAATGGAAGATTCAATGATTCTTGTAATGTTTTGTAAAATTCTGCCGGAAGTCCATCTGGGCCTGGTGCCTTTCCATTATTTGGCTTCTTGGGTGCTTCAGTTAACTCCATCATCATTATATTGCTTTCTAACATTGTTTCAATCTCTTTAGGTATCTGGGGTAAATTAGTATTCTGTAAATACTATTTAACTATTTCCTCATCAATATTCTCTTGTGTGTATAGTTTCCCATAATAGTCTCGAATGATTTCCTTCTTCTCTTTACTACCATACAAACTTGGAGGGCAGAGCTGGCGTTGCAATGATACAGCATGCGATCTTGGATCGTTGCTGATATCTTTGCTCCTGGACGGTCCAAGTGGATCTAAACCATCCCAAAGAGATGGTGAATGTAAAGAGCGCATCCTATCAATCCCAGGGATACCGCAAAGTCCCTGGAAGATCCAGGAGAAGCTCTTCTTGCCAGCAACAAAAAGGCAGCCATTAAAGCTACTGAAGTTGGGACAGCTCCGAGATGGAAGGGAATAGAAAGAGTGTGCCGGTTTGGAAAGAAACTTTTTTTTTTTGTTATATTTTAATACTTGAAAGGACACCCTAGAGAAAAGAAAGAATCTGTAAAAGTTTTGACATCCTTGATTAAGCAGCGATTTCTTTTTTTTTTTTTTTTTTAAGAATTTTATTAATTTTCTGCAAACAGACATAACATACAAAACATTAAAAACTTCAACTCTCATATATACTTCCGGTGTGTCGGTTGGTTCATCAGTTTTGTGCATTCATTTTATAGTCTCAATTACAGTTATATTACATAACCACTCATATTGTCAATCCATATCCTAATATTACCAAAAAAAAATTAAAATAAAATATTTTTCTGACTATACTTTTAATCATTCATGCTTTGTGAGATAACAATACTTTAAACAGTTTAACAAATCATATAGTCATAACAAATGAATCCTAAAAACCCTTCATAGATATAATACTAATGCTCTATTATTGTATTTTATCATCTAACCATTGATAAAAAAGATCCCAAATTTCATAAAATTGTTTATCTTCTTGCTCTCTCATTTCAAATGTCAATCTACTCATCTCAGCACATTCCAATATTTTCTTAATAATTTCTTCCTGCAATGGTATTTTCTCATTCTTCCAATTTTTAGCAAATACAATCCTAGCCGCTGTTAATACATTTACAATCAAATATTTCAAGTCTTTATTATATATATCAGGTAAGATTCCCAATAAAAAGATCTCTGGTTTCAAGTCTATGTGTTTCTTTGTCATTTTTTCCAACCACATGTGAATTTTAGTCCAATATTTTCTGGCATCCTCACAAGTCCACCACATATGATAATATGAGCCAGGTATCTGATGACATTTCCAACATTTTTCAGATTTGTTCTTGAACATTCATGCTATTCTTGTCGGGGGGAAGTGCCACCTGTAAAACATCTTATACAAGTTTTCTTTATATGCCATTGACATTGTCATTTTATAATTTTGAGACGACAATTTTTGCCATTGCTCTAAATCAATCCTATATCCAAAATTCTTCCCCCAAGCAATCATAGTTTCTTTAACTTGTTCTTCCTCTAGCTTACTTCCCAATAAATAACCATATAATTTTTTAATCACCTTCTCATCAGTACCCATCAATATTTTATCTAAATCAGTCTGTTTGTCATAAAATCCTTCCATTTTAAAATCTTCAACATATCTTGAGTGTATTTGCGCATATGAAAACCAATTCATCCTTATACCTTGTTCCTCTAAGTTTTGGATCGATTTAAGTCCACCCTTTTCATCCAACAGTTCCCCATATCTAACTGTTTGTTCCTTTTTATAGATCATAGGATAGGAAAATGCTTCAATAGTCGATAACCAAACTGGAATTTTCAGGTAACATTGTTTTTTTATCTGCTCCCAATTTAACCACAAAGACTCCCGTATATAATGTCTTCTGAAATACCCCTGTGTTTTAGTTCCCTTGTACCATAAAAAAGCATGCCAGCCCAACAGTAAGTCATGTCCTTCTAATGTCAACAATCTATGCTTTCTTAATGTTATCCATTCTTTGACCCACATCAAACTTGCAGCTTGATAATACAGTTCCCAATTAGGCAGGCCAAAACCTCCTCTAATTCTAGCATCTTGCAAAAGCTTTAACTTTATTCTCGCTCTTTTACCTTGCCATATAAACTTCAACATGATTTTATTTAAATCTTCAAAGTAGTCTTTTCCAAGTCTAATTGGTATTGTTTGAAAGAGAAATAAAATTCTAGGTAAAATATTCATCTTAATTGTTGAAATTCTCCCTATTAATGACAATTGTAAATTTTCCCATTTCTTCAAATCTGTAATTATCTGTTGTTTGAGTTTAATATAATTATTCTCTTTTAATGTGCTACATCTTGCTGTCAAATATATCCCCAGATACTTAACCTTATTTGTAACTTGGATTTTCAAAAGATCTGTCAGTTCTTCTCTTTGTCT
>BLBF01000330.1:832507-852877 GCA_015471245.1 Laticauda colubrina
AAAAAAAAAATAAGGAAAGAATCCAAGTCTCAATTTGACATCACTTAAACGCCTAAGCAGCGATTTCAATCAAGGATGTCAAAGTAATTGTCAGGCGGTGCTCCATTCAAAATCCAAGAAAGAAATACTTAGACTCTTTAATTGAGAGAAAAGTTATCTTTTACTGAAAGTGAAGTGGTAGCAACCAGAGAATTCTGAATCTGATAAATTAGGCGTGTAAATCACATATACAAAGTGATGGAAGTTTTCCCACCCCCAATAGTTCAGATGAAACTTCCAATTAGAAATTGTGAATATGATCATATGGGCATCTTCAGGTGATGATGGGGCCTCTGTCTGTTGACCTTGGCATACTTTGATAATGGGTTGCAGTTGCGCAGAGAAAAGAAAGCTAAGCGGGAAATCGAAACCTAACTCTGATGTATGCTTCCCCTCCGTTCATTTACACAACAGAAAAATGTAACACCTCCAGCTCACTTCCCAGACTCATCCCGTCCTCCCTTCCCCCTGTTTCTTATGACAGCCGAAAGATGCAAAACGACAGTAGAAGATCTTGAAGGATGACAGTAATAATTCTTTTTTCCTTATTGCTGGATTTTTATATATGATTTTATATTTCGAAACTAGACTGATTTCTTTTTCTTCTTGTTATTTACTCTTTTCTGCTTTTTGATTTTATGACATGATATGCTAGAGATTCTTTTTTAGTTATTTTTAAATACTTTTTTTTTTTAGTTAATCCTTATTATATTTTGCCTGGAAAAGGAAAGGGGGAAAATGAAAGCTAAAGAAACTTTGTTGCACTGCCAACTAGAGGCTTGGAAGTATTCTGTTTTTTCTTTACCAGACAAAGCTGAGAAAGATTTGAGACTTTGTTTCAAGGACATTGCCTGGTTGATAAAGCCCATGTCACATTGCACCAACAGATGGAAAGAGGATGTAAAATGGAGAAAAACACTTGCCATCCATTGGTTAATGCGATGCTTCCGTTTTGTACTCACTGTGTCCATTTTTCTTCCTCTCTATCCATCCAGCATCCGTCGACTGACATTTCATCTGCTCAAAAAGTTTTGAGCTGCTCAAAACTTTTTGAGTGAAAATGTATCAAACGCGTCCATTCTGCATCTGCTAGGCATACGGGGAACATCCGTTCCGCATCCGTCGTCATCTGTTACGCGTCCATTCTGCATCCGCTAGGCATCCGCTGCACATCCGCACAACTCAAATCCGCTCCAGCAGAAAGCAGTCACAGGGAGGAAGTGGAACGGATGCAGAACGGACGTGCAGCGTTAGTAGCACGGACGGAGAAAGGATGAAAGCGGATGCAGCACACAAAGAAATCATTTAAAATGGAAAAAACGTTTGAGAGGGGACCTATCTTGGATATTAAGGAGGTCTAGAGGATGCCTAGAGGATGCAAAAGGACACATAGGGGAAAACCTATATTTCCTATAAAAATGGGGAGGAACTCACCTGGATCTCACTTTCAGACAAGCAGCCCTGCTGTGCAGACCTCTACAGCCTTCATCTGGCTCTTCCTCTTCCAGAGCAGCCAGTCATGTCCATCCTGGATCGTAACACAGTCTTTTTGGTAGCCATCATCGTTCTGCAACAGTGCGAAGCCATCTACAGGCTCTTTAAACTCTACTATGGGAAGAAAAAGAGGCGGCCAAGAAGCATCTGGGTCCGAAGATGGATTGGGAGAAGAGCAGAGTACAGACTGTACAACAAGCTGATGGTGGAGCTGAGGAACGAAGACACTCATGCATTCCAGAACTTCATGAGGATTCCTCCAGCCATGTTTGATGAAGTTGTGGAGCAGCTGAAACCCAGGTGGACTAAGCAGAGCACCAACTTCCGGCCCAGCCTGGACCCTGGGCTCAAGGTGGCACTGACTCTGCGTCACCTGGCCTCAGGGACCACATACAGGAGCATTCAGTACGGCTGGAGGGTGCAACACAACACCATCAGCATTGTGGTCAGAGAAGTGGTGCAGGCCATCATCAAAGAATACCTGGAGCAGCTCCTCTAATGCTCCTCTACTGAAGAAGGCTAGAAGAAAGTTGCAGAGCAGTGGTATCAGAAGTGGAACTTCCCCCACACCGTTGGAGCCATCGATGGCAAGCACGTGGCCTGCAAAGTGCCAGCCAAGTTGGGTTCCACTTATTTCAACTACAAGGGCTTCTACAGCATCGTCCTCTTCATGGTCAATGCTGACTACAAGTTCATGTACATTGATGCTTCAGGCAACGGGCCAGCTTCAGATAGCCAGGTATACAACGCCAGTGACCTCAAGGAGGGTCTGGAACACAACCTCATCATGGGTCTACCAGATCCAGACCCCCTGCCCAACGACACGCAAGATGTGCCCTACTTATATCATGGGGGATGATGCCTTCTCCCTCAGTACCTACCTCATGAAGCCCTACACCTCCAGATGCCTCACCCGTGAAGAGAGGATCTTCAACTACAGGCTGTCTAGGGCAAGGCGGATGGTGGAGAATGCCTTTGGCATCCTGGCCAACAAGTTCCAGGTACTTCTCATCACCATGCAGCATTGCCCACAGACCGTGAGGAGGATCGTGGAAGCTTGCTGCATCGTGCACAATCTCATGCGCACCCGCTACCTAGTCTTGCAGAACAGGCTCGTGGACCTCCAACAAGGCAATGGGGATATGGAGCCTGGGAATGGAAGCAAAGGCGAAACCTGATAGACACTGAGGATGTGCAAGGCCCCAACAGAGCCTCATGTGAAGGGAAGAAGCAGCGCAACCTCCTGAAACACTGGTGAAACTCCCCAGCTGGAGCAGTGGAGTGGCAAGACAGGATGGTAGATGATTAATGAATGCTACCTTCAGCCTGTCTCATCACACGGATGAGATTGGGCCATGTATGTTGGGTGGGCCTACAATGAACAAGGCACTTAATAAAGTGTTGTGTTTATGTTGACATGTGTGGATGAATGATTACATTACTATTGATAATAAAGGGCCATAGGTGTGGCAGCTGGGAGGGTGGACCATACAGTCCCACTATGCTTGCACTGGAGGTTTATCTATCCCACAGCTATCTTAACCCATCCCACAGGTATCCCTGTCCACCCCACTGCTATCTTAACCCATCCCAGAAGCATGCAAAGGCTAAACCATTTGTAAAGGTTTCCACCAAGACTTTATTTACAAAAATAAATGAAGCAAGTGTGTGAAGCAAAGATAATCTTTATTGATTACAAGCTGTAAAAAAAATTGACCCAAATCAAGTGTCCAAATAAAGTCTTCAGGTAATCACCCAGCCTCTGGCACTCTTCTCTGTCACTCAGAGGTGTGCCCAGTCTCAAGAGTGAAGGGTCCAGGTGCTGTGGAGGTGGGTGCTGCTGGAGTGCTGGTCTGAAGTGCCACTGGGGTGCCTGGCCCTGAGAGGACAACAGGTGACAGTGTGTTGAGGAAGCTCTCAGACAGCTGGCTCAGCCCCGTGATGTTGAGAGCTCCTTCCTCCATGCCATAGGGTGTCAGCCCCAGTACCGACAACACATGTACTGAAGCCGGGCTTGGCTGTGGGGTGGAGAAAGGAGCAGTGTAGTGGGGCTGTCTGGTCTGCAGCTGGGTGAGGACTGGCGTGGGTGGCATCGGTGACGTGGGACGCGTCAGTGGCATCAGTGGCGTGGGTGGCATCGGTGGCATCAGTGGAACCGGTGGCAACGGTGGTGTCTGATGAGTCTGTGCCTGGACTGGGAAGGGCTGCTGCCTGTGCTGCTGGACCTCCTGGTAGCCGTAGCCCTGGTAGGTGAGGGCCTGTGGGAAGCCTTGGACATCACCTGGGGTGGAGGAGCAGACCTGGACTGGGTGGGAACAGGTTTATCTGGATCTGGAGGGTTGTGAAGCAGATCGGTGATCCTGTCCTTCACCACCTGGTAGTGGGGTTCCGCCATGTCCACGAGGGTCTGGATCACATAGGTGAGGAAGGGCTTGCAATTGGAGGGTGAGGAGTCAGTGTGGATCAGCTGAGAGAGGAGATCTATGCTGCTCCTGATGGTGTCTCTTATCTCCAGCAGGACAGTGTGGCTCTGTCCCTCCTGTATGGCTCTCTGCCTTTCTGTGGAGGTGGAGCTGGGGGTGGATGCAGGTTGGACTGTGGTGGAAGTGCCGTCTCCTTTCTCCCACTGTGCCAGGGAGTCCTCCATGCGCTCCGCCATGGTTAGAACACCTGTCGGTGGGTTCTCCATTCCTCTGACTGGTGACCTGCTTGCGAGCTGCTTCCCTTTATATCCGCAGGGCTGATGCAATGCATCCTCCCCGCATGCGCAGTTAACGCTAGGCATCCGCTAGGCTTCCGCTAGGCACCCGCTTGGCTTCCGCTGTGCATTCACTGTGTCCGTTCCACGTCCGCTTTGCTGAGGTCCCCCGGAAGCCTTGCGGATGTGCCATCCGCTGCCATCCGCTAGGCTTCCGTGAAGCATCCGCTTTCTATCCGCCCTGCGTCCTCCCCCCGTCCGTTCCTTTCCTTGTTGTCCGCTCTGGTTATGTAAATTTTTGCCCCTTTTTGAGAGCGGATAACAATGGATGGAACATTTTTCTTGTCCGCTGTGTCCTTTTTACAAATGTTTTGCATCCGTCGGCCAGTGTGACAGGGCCTTAAGATAGAGGTAAGAGCATTAGAGAGTATTATTGCAGGTGCTCTTCTGACTTTCTATCAACAGCTGGAGTCTGATGCTGAAACCTTGGAAAAGGAAAGGTGATTAGCTTTTGGAGAAGAGAGAAGAGAACTATAATAAGAGCCTTGGATAATTAAACAAAGTACAGTGTGCTCTTTTTATTTTTTTCTAAGCTGTGCTATCCCCCCTCATCAGTTTATCATTTTTTCTGGTGGTAGATATTTGGACTTTTGGCTTTTTGGAACTTGGCTTTCTGGAACCTGTTTACTTTTCATATTGGTTTCTTTTGGTCCATTTTTATGTATCTTTTTATATTTGAGATCTCTCAATTGGATTAAGGTGTTGAAGAACCTGAAGAATTTTTTCTTTTCTTTTTTCTTTTTAGCCTTTTTCTCCACCTTTTTGCCTTCTTTGGGACTCTACAACTTTTCCTTTTTTTTGTGTTTGTTTATGATGTCCTTATGCTCTTTTTTTTTTACTTTTGAATTTTTATTGTTATCTAACTAATCTTTTTCCCCCTTTTTGCTTTTTCATTATTATTACTATTTGTAATGTATTATTACGTTATTATTACTATTACTTTTTTCTATTTTCACTATTTTATTTGGCATTGTAGCTGGTTATTTTACAACTGGATGAACGTCTAGAAGAACTGGATGATTTTGAATTTTCCAAAATGAGTAGGAAGTTAAGAGCTCCTGGTTCTTCAACTTCTGCTTCCTCCTCTCCACCATCTGGAGGACAACGCTTAATACAGATAATGTTAAAGCAAGAAAAAGAACAAGAAAAAGTGACCCTGCAGATCATTATGCAAGGAATTCACAATATTCAAACAAGATCAGAGAATATTGCAAAGAGAATAGAGAACATTGAACAAAGAACAGGGAACATTGAACAAAGAACAGAGACCATTGAACAAAGAACAGGGAAAACTGATGAAAAAGTGAAGAACATCCAACAATTGATAATGAAGTGTGATGAGAGGCTCCAAGAAATTGAAGAAGAAGGTAAACAAAGAGATAAGAAGATTGGAGACATTGATAACAGATTAACTGTGGTTAAATAAGATAAAACTGGTATGCTGAGATGGGAGATGGACAGATCAGAATTTTATCTTAGATTTCAAAATATAGTGGAAGAAAAAGGACAAAACTTAGTTGAGATAAAGACAGAAATCCTGGCAGAAGCTTTGGAAATAACTCAAGAGAAGATGATGGATGGAATAGATGAGATTTATCGGGTCTTTACAAGATATGCGATGAGAAATAGTTTACCAAGAGAAGTTCATATCAGATTTACAAAGAAAGCCACTAGAAGGCAAATTCTGCAAGTGGTGAGGGAGAAAATATTGAAATACAAGGATAAGGAGATTGTGGTCTTGAAACAAGTACCCAGAAGAGTGAGACAGATGAGAAGAGAATACTGATTCTTGACCAAATTGCTACTTAAAAAAGAGGTGAATTATAGATGGCTGACCCCAGAAGCTTTAATGTTCACATGGCAAGAACAGATATATAGAATTGAATCAATTGAAAAAGCTGAAACATTTTACGCAGAATTTTTTAAAGAGGAGAAAGAGGCAGAAAAAGAAATTTCACTGATTGAATTCCAAGAGGACTACCAAATGACGACTGGAAAAGAAGAAGGTGCAGTAGGTGGAAAAGAGGAAGCCAAGGAACAATGCGAACTAAGATTGACGAGAACTGTTAAACCTAACTACAAAATTTAACCATGGAAGAAAAAAAAAATTAATCACAATCAATATAAATGGATTTAATTCAGCTGTTAAAAGAAGGAATTTTTTTCATAAATTAGATAAATTAAAATTTGATATAATTTGTCTACAAGAAGTAAACATCAAAAAGCAACATGAACATTTGTGGAGACAGCCAAAATTAGGGAACATATTTACCTCTTTGACATAATGTAAGAAAACAGGAGTGGTCTTGTATATTAAAGATATTATCCCAATGAAATTGATATATATTGATGATGATAGAAGAATACTAATGGTGGAAATAATAGACAATAATATAAAAACACTCCTGAATGCAATTTATGCCCCAAATGATAATCAAGAAGAATTTTACAAAAAATTACACATGAAAATAATTGAACTGGACAATGACAAAAAAGTTTTGATGGGAGATTTCAATGGAATTGTTGATAATAAACTAGGTTGTACAGCACAGAAAACAACAAAGCAAAACAGAGAGACTCTCCCTAAATCTTTCTTTAAAATGGTGGATGAAATAAACTTAAAAGATACATGGCGAGAAAGAAATGGTAAAACACTTTCTACTTTCAACACTTTCAACACAATATACTTTCTACTCAAATAAACATTTATCATGGTCCAGAATAGATATGATATGAATGTCAACAGAATTGTTAACTAATATTCAAGAAGTAAATATTGAAACTCGTACTTGGGCAAACCACAGTCCAATGACAATTAAATGGAAAGGACAAAGAAGAAGATTGAGATTGACATTAAATAATACGATTTTAAAGGAAAAAGACTTTATACAGTGGATGGAGAAAGAACTGGCTCTTTTCTTTAGAGAAAACAAAAAAGAAGATACATCAATCCAGAATGTATGGGATACAATGAAGGCATATGCCAGAGGTAATAGATTATACAAGGAAAAGAAATACCACAAAAAGATTAGCCTCTAAGGCATTAGAAGATGAGCATAAAGGACTTGAAAAAGAGTAACAGAAAATGCAACAGAAAAAGGATACTAAGTTAAAAATAGATATAATTAAACATAAAATGGGTTTAACAGAAAAAAAACAACTAGCACAAAAAATTAGAGGTGCTAAACAAAATTACTCTGAAGATGCAAATAAACCAGGAAGATGGTTAGCATATAAAGTAAGAAAGGAGAAAGAATCGAGGAAAATATTGCAACTAAAGCCCCTGTCACACTGCACCAACGGATGGAAAGAGGATGTAAAATGGAGAAAAACACTTGCCATCCATTGGTTAACGTGATGCTTCCGGTGCTCACTGCATATGTTTTGCTTCCTCTTTATCCGTCCAGCATCCGTATATTGACGTTTCGTCCGCTCAGAAGGTTTTGAGCTGCTCAAAACTTTTGTGTGGAAAATGTATCGAATTCGTCCATTCTGCATCCGCTAGGCATCTGCTAGGCATCTCTTATGCATCCGTTATGCATCCGCTATATCCGCTAGGCATCTGCTACGCATCCGCGCAACTCGATCCGCTCCAGTGGTAAATGGACGCAGGGAGGAAGTGGAACAGACGCGGAACGGATGCAGAACAGATGCAGAATGGAAGCAGAATGGATGAAAGCGGATGCAGCTCGCAAAGAAAGCATTTAAAATGGAAAAAACGTCCTCAGAGGGGACCTATCTCGGATATTAAGGATGTCTAGAGGATGCCTAGAGGATGCAAAGGGACACATAGTGGAAAACCTATATTGCCTATAAAAAGGGGGAGCAACTCATCTGGATCTCACTTTCAGCCCAGCAGCCCAGTTGTGCAGACCTCTGAAGCATTCATCTGACTCTTCCTCTTCCACAGCAACCAGTCATGTACACCATGGATTGTAACAAAGTCCTTTTGGCAGCCACCATCGTTCTGCAACAGTGCGAAGCCATCTACAGGCTCTGTGAACTCTACTACGGGAAGAAAAAGAGGCGGCCAAGAAGAGTCTGGGTCCAAAGATGGATCGGGAGAAGAGCAGAGTACGGACTGTACAACAAGCTGATGGTGGAGCTCAGGAATGAAGACACTCGGGCATTCCATAACTTCATGAGAATGCCTCCAGCCATGTTTGATGAAGTTGTGCAGCGGCTGACACCCAGGTTGACCAAGGCAAACACCAACTTCCGGCCCAGCCTGGAACTTGGGCTCAAGGTGGCACTCACTCTGCGCCACCTGGCCTCACTGACCACCTACAGGAGTATGCAGTACGGATGGAGGGTGCCACAAAACACCATCAGCATTGTGGTCAGAGAAGTGGTGCAGGCCATCATCGAAGAATACCTAGAGGAGAATACCAGTGCCCCACCACTGAAGAAGGATGGAAGAAAGTTGCATAGCAGTGGTATCAGAGGTGGAACGTGGCCTGCAAAGTGCCAGCCAAGTCAGGGTCCACTTATTTCAAATACAAGGGCTTCTTCAGCATCGTCCTCTTCGCCATGGTCGATGCTGACTACAAGTTCATGTACATCGATGCTTCAGGCAATGGCTCATGTTCAGATGCCCAGGTATACAACGCCAGTCACCTCAAGGAGGGGCTGGAACGCAACCTTATCGTGGGCTTCCCAGATCCAGACCCCCTACCCAACAACACACAAGATGTGCCCTACTTCATCGTGGGTGATGACGCCTTCTCCCTCAGAACCTACCTCATGAAGCCCTACACTTCCAGATGCCTCACCCGTGAAGAGAGGATCTTCAACTACAGGCTGTCGAGGGCAAGGCGGGTGGTGGAGAATGTCTTTGGCATCCTGGCCAATAGGTTCCAGGTATTTCTCACCACCATGCAGCATCACCCACAGACTGTGAGGAACATCGTGGAAGCTTGCTGCATCCTGCACAATCTCATGCGCACCCGCTACCCAGTCTTGCAGAACAGGCTCTTGGACCTCCAACAAGGCAATGGGGACATGGAGCCTGGGGAATGGAGACAAGGGCAAAACCTGATCGACACTGAGGATGTGCAAGGCCCCAACTGAGCCTCAAGTGAAGGGAAGAAGCAGCGCAACCTCCTGAAACACTGGTGCAACTCCCCAGCTGGAGCGGAGGAGTGGCAAGACAGGATAATAGATGTTTAATGGATGCATCCTTCAGCCTGTCTCATCACACGGATGAGATTGGGCCATGTATGTTGGGTGGGCCTACAATGAACAGGGCATTTAATAAAGAGTTGTGTTTATGTTGACATGTGTGGATGAATGATTACATTACTATTGATAATAAAGGGCCATAGGTGTGGCAGCTGGGAGGGTGGATCATACAGTCCCACTATGCTTGCACTGGAGGTTTATCTATCCCACAGCTATTACCCATCCCAAAGGTATCCCTGCTCATTCCAGCGGTATCCCTGCCCACCCCATTGCTATCTTAACCCATCCCCCAAGCATGCAAAGGCTTAAACCATTTCTAAAAGTTTCCACCAAGACTTTATTTAATAAAATAAATGAAGCAAGGGTGTGAATCAAAGATAGACTTTCTTTTTACAGCAAGCTGCAAAAGAAAAATGACCCAAATCAAGTGTCCAAATAAAGTCCACAGGTAGCCAGCCAGCCAGTCTCTGGCACTCCTCTTGGTCACTCGGAGGTGTGCCCAGTCTCAGGGGTGAAGGGTCCAGGTGCTGTGGAGGTGGCTGGTGCTGGAGTGCTTGTCTGAAGCACCATTGGGGTGCCTGGCCCCGAGAGGACAACAGGTGACGGTGTGTTGAGAAAGCTCTCAGACAGCTGGCTCAGCCCCGTGATGTTGAGAGCTCCTTCCTCCATGCCATGTGGTGTCAGCCCCAGTACCGAGGACAGATGTACTGAGGCCGGGCTTGGCTGTGGTGTGGAGGAAGGAGCAGTGTAGTTGGACTGTCTGGTCTGCAGCTGGGTGAGGACTGGCATGGGTGGCATCGTTGGCGTGGGTGTCATCAGTGTCGTGGGTGGCATCGTTGGCGTGGGTGGCATCAGTGGAACCGGTGGCAAGGGTGTTGTCCGATGACTCTGTGCCTGGACTGGGAAGGGCTTCTGCCTGTGCTGCTGGACCTCCTGGTAGCCGTAGCCCTGGTAGGTGAGGGGCTGTGGAAAGCCTTGGAATGGGAGGGACATCACCTGGGGTGGAGGAGCAGACCTGGACTGGGTGGGAGCAGGTTCAGCTGGGCCTGGAGGGTTGTGAAGCAGCTCGATGATCCGGTCCTTCACCACCTGGTACTGGGGTTCCGCCATGTCCCTGAGGGTCTGGTTGACATAGGTGAGGAAGGGCTTGCGGTTGGAGGATGAGGAGTCGGTGTGGATCAGCTGAGAGAGGAGATCTATGCTGCTCCGGATGGTGTCCCTGATCTCCAGCAGGACAGTGGGGCTCTGCCCCTCCGGTCTGGCTCTCTGCCTTTCTGTGAAGGTGGAGCTGGTGGTGGATGCGGGTAGGGCTGTGGTGGACGTGCCGTCTCCTTTCTCCCACCGCACCAGGGAGTCCTCCACGCACTCCACCATGGTTACAACAGCTGTCCGCGGGTTCTCCACTGTGGCACGCTCCACAGAAACCTGCCTGGAGACTGGAACTGACTCTCGGCCGGAAGAGGACTGGCTCTCAGCAGGCTGCCGGAGAGAGAGGGTAGTGAGAGGGGCTGCTGATGCTCCTCGGTGGTGGATCTCACCCTCCAGGAAGCTGCACCTGGCCATGACATAGGTCTCTCTGTCCGTCAGCTTAACCGTGGACTGGCAAGATTTCTTCAGGTGCAGCTTCCCATACCAGGTGTGCATGTGCTTCCACCAGCCGAGGAGCACCTCCGAAGTGTAGCCCATACTCTCCGCCTTCTCTATCCAAGCAGCCTGCTTCCTTTTGGTGTCCCTGTACAGCTGGTGTCCCTTCTGCCACAGATAGTCATTCTCTCTCAGCCACTCCAGCACCTCATCCTCGTGTCCCTCCTCAATGGAGTATTGCCTCCTCTCCCATCCCTGCATACGCCTCTTCCTCCCTTTGGCAGGACCAGATGGGCCCTCATCAGAGGGGCTCCCAGGTCATAGGGGCTGTTCCTCCACACCACCACCACCAGCAGCACCAGCAGGATCATCATCATCATCATCATCATCATCATCATCATCATCATCACGAGCAGAATCTTAATCATCATCATCATCATCAGCAGCAGCAGCAGGACTAGTAGGACCAGGATCATCAGCAGCAGAGTAAGGACCAGTAGCGCCAGCAGCACGAGCAGGACCAGGAGCACGAGCAGGACCAGGAGCACGAGCAGGACCAGGAGCACGAGCAGGACCAGGACCACGAGCAGGACCAGGAGCATGAGCAGGACCAGGAGCACGAGCAGGACGAGCAGGATGAGCAAGACCAGGAGCACGAGCAGGACGAGCAAGTCCAGGAGTACGAGCAGGACCAGCAGGACAAGGAGCAGCTTCAGCAGGGTATGCACCAGCAGAAGCACCAACGCCAGGAGCAGCTTCAGCAGAGTAAGCACGAGCAGAAGCACCACCGCCAGAAGCAGCAGCATCAGCTCCACCAGAATCAGAAGCAGCAGAAGTCCCAGCAGAAGCAGAGTCAGGGACAGGGGGCGGCGGGGTGGCCCTGTCCCTCTTGCCAGGGATGGCGGCATGTTGCTGCTTTCTCTTCTTCCCCATG
Source organism: Laticauda colubrina (assembly GCA_015471245.1). Lineage (NCBI taxonomy): Eukaryota > Metazoa > Chordata > Lepidosauria > Squamata > Elapidae > Laticauda > Laticauda colubrina. The sequence continues at coordinate 844,498 of BLBF01000330.1, forward strand.
GTTGTGGGGTTGCTGGCTGGCAGGGAGGCTGGCAGGAAGGCTGGCAGGAAGGCTGGCAGGAAGGCTGGCAGACAAGCAGGCACCAAGGCTAGCAGGCAGGCTGGCAGGAAGCCTGCAGGGAGGCTGGCAGGAAGGCTGGCAGGCAGGCAGCCACCAAGGCTGGCCAGGCACTCGATGTGTCTGGATGCAGGTCTTTCCTCTGAATGGTGACCTGCTTCCGAGCTGCTTCCCTTTATATCCACGGGGCTTACGTAATGCACCCCCCCCGCATGCGCAATTAACGCTCGGCATCCGTTAGGCTTCCGTTGTGCATCTGTTAGGCTTCCGCTCTGCATCTGTTTCATCCGCTATGCATCCGCTGTGCATCCGTTAGGCTTCCGCTGTGCATCCGCTTCATCTGCTGTGCATCCGTTGTGCATCCGCTGTGCATCCGCTTCATCCGTTCCGCGTCCGCTCTGCATCCGCTGTATCTCTTCCGCGTCCACTTTGCTGAGGCTCCCCAGAAGCCTAGCAGGTGTGCCATCCGCTCCCATCTGCTAGGCTTCTGTTCCGCATCCACTTTCCATCCGTTCTGTGTCCTCCCCCTTGGGCAGTGTGACAGGGCCTTAAAGCCCATGTCACACTGCACCAACGGATGCAAAGAGGATGTAAAGGGCCTGTCACATAGGCCGACGGATGCAAAACGTATGTAAAAAGGACACAGAGGATGTGAAAATGTTCCATCCGTTGTTGTCCACTCTCAAAAGGGCCCCGAATTTGCATAAGCAGAGCGGACAACAACGCAAAGGAACGGACAGGGGGAGGATGTAGCCAGGATGTAAAGCTGATACTCCACAGAAGCCTAGCGGATGGAAGAGGATGGAAGCGGATGACACATCCGCAGGGCTTCTGGGGGAGCACAGCGAAGTGGACGCACAATGGAAGGAACAGATGCAAAGCGGATGCCTAGTGGATAGAGTGGATGCATCACGGAAGCCTAGCGGATGCCTAGCGGATGGAAAGCGTTCACTGCGCATGCGGGGAGGATGCATTGCATCAGCCCCGCAGATATAAAGGGATGCAGCTCGCAAGCAGGTCACCATTCAGAGGAAAGACCTGCTGCCAGACACAGCTCCAGCCAGCCAACAACCATGTGGAAGAGAAGGAAGCCTGTGCCATCTGCTTCCAGCCCTGGCAAGAAGGACAGGGTCACTATCCCACCCCCTGGCCCTGGCTCTGCTTCTGCTGGGCTTTCTGCTGCTCAGGCTGACTATTCTGGTGCTGGAGCTTCTGCTGGTGCTGCTCCTGGTGCTGGTGCTTCTGTTGGTGCCTACTCTGCTGGCGCTGCTCTTGGTGGTGGGGCTTCTGCTGGTGCTTACTCTGCTGCTGCTGATCCTGGTCCTGCTGGTCCTGCTGGTCCTGCTGGTGCTGGTGCTACTGGTGCTTCTGCTGGTGCTTACTCTGCTGGTGCTCCTCCTGTTGCTGGTGCTTCTGCTGGTGCTTACTCTGCTGGTGCTGCTACTGGTCCTGCTGGTGCTGCTAGTGCTCCTGGTTCTGCTGGTCCTGCTAGTCCTGCTTATTCTGCTGCTGCTGATCCTGGTCCTGCTGTTGCTTCTGGTACTGCTGGTACTTACTCTGCTGGAAATCACCTGGATCTCACTTTCAATCCAGCAGTCCTGCTGTGCAGTCATCTTCAGCCTTGCTCTTGCTGTTCAACATTATCCATTGATCTCCACCATGGATCAACGCACACTCCATCATTCAACACCAGTACCAAGCCCTCTTCAGGCTCTTTCACATTCTCTACGCAAAGAGAAGGAGACATCCAAGAACTGTGTGGGTCTGATGATGGATCGAGAGAAGAGCAGAGTATGGACTGTTTGACAAACTGATGGTGGAGCTGAGGAATGAAGACACTCGTGCATTCCAGCGCTTCATGAGGATGCCACCATCCATGTTTGATGAACTTGTGGTGCATCTGAGACCCAGGTTGACCAAGCGAGCACCAACTTCCAGCCCAGCCTGGACCCTGGGCTGAAGGTCGCACTGACTCTGCACCACCTGGCCTCTGAGACCACATACAGAAAAATGCAGTATGCCTGGAGGGTGCCACACAACACCATCAGCATTGTGGTCAGAGAAGTGGTGCAGGCCATCATCGAAGAATACCTGGAGGAGCTCCTCCAGTGCCCCTCCACTGAAGAAGGATGGAAGAAAGTTGCAGAAGAGTGGTATCAGAGGTGGAACTTCACCCACACCGTTGGAGCCATAGATGGCAAGCACATGGCCTGCAAAACTCCAGCCAACTCAGGGTCCACTTTTTTCAACTACAAGGGCTTCTTCAGCATCATCCTCTTTGCCATGGTTGATGTTGACTACAAGTTCATGTACATCGATGCTTCAGGCAACGGGTCAGCTTCAGATGCCCAGGTATACAAAACCATTGACCTCAAGGAGGGGCTGGAACACAACCTCATCATGGGTTTCCCAGATCCAGACCCCCTGCCCAACGACACAGAAGATGTGCCCTACTTCATCGTGGGGGATGACGCTTTCTCCCTCAGAACCTACCTCATGAAGCCCTACACTTCCAGATGCCTCACCCGTGAAGAGAGGATCTTCAACTACAGGCTGTCCAGGGCAAGACGGGTGGTGGAGAATGCCTTTGGCATCCTGGCCAACAGGTTCCAGGTACTTCTCACCAACATGCAGCATAACCCAGAGACCGTGAGGAACATTGTGGAAGCTTGCTGCATCCTGCACAACCTCATGCGCACTCGCTACCCAGTGTTGCAGAACAGGCTTGTGGACCGTCAACAAGGCAGTGGGGACATGGAGCCTGGTGAATGGAGGCAAGGGCGAAACCTGATAGACGCTGTGGATGTACCAGCCCCAACAGAGCTTCACGTGAAGGGAAGAAGCAGCGCAACCTCCTGAAATACTGGTACAACTCCCCAGCTGGAGCAGTGGAGTGGCACGACAGGATGGTATATCCTTAATGGATGCTTCCTTGAGCCTGTCTCATCACACTGATGAGATTGTGTCATGTATGTTGAGTGGCCCTACAATGAACAGGGCATTTAATAAAGAGTTGTGTTTATGTTGAAATATGTTGATCAATGAATAAATTGTTATTGATACAAAAGGGCCACATGTGTGGCAGCTGGGAGGGTGGACCATACAGTCCAACTATGCTTGCACTGGAGGTTTATCCATCTCACAACTATCCTTGCCCATCCCACAAGCATGCAAAGGCTTAACCATTTTCCAAAAGTCTCCACCAAGACTTTATTAAGTAAAAGAAATGAACAAAGTGTGTGAAGCAAAGATAACCTTTATTAATAACAAACTGTAAAAGCAAAATGACCAAAGTAAAGTGTCTCAAGCAAAGATAAAGTCAACAGGTAACAACTCCATCTCTGGCAATGTTCTGAGTCACTCTGAGGCATGCCCATGGTCTCAGCTGTCAAGTGGCCAGGGACTGTGGAGGTGGCAGTGGCTGTAGTGCTGGTCTGAGGTGCCATTGTGGTGCCTGGCCCTGAGAGGACAACAGGAGATGGTGTGTGCAGGAAGCTCTCAGAGAGCTGGCTCAGGCCCATAAGGTTGAGAGGCCCTTCATCCAGGACCTGGGATGTCAGTCCCAACACTGATGACAGATGTTCTGAGGCCGGGCTTGGCTGTGGGGTGGATGAAGGAGGAGTCTAGTGGGGCTGTCTCATCTGCAGCTGGGTGAGTTGAGGTGTCAGTGGCATCTGTGGTGTCAGTGGCATCGGTGGCATCTGTGGCAGGCAATGAACCTGGGCCTGGACTGGGAAGGGCTGCCTCTGTTGAGGGAAGTCCTGGTAGCCATAGCCTTGGTAGGAGAGGGCCTGTTGAAAACCTTGGAAGGGCTGTTACATCACCAGGGGTGAAGGAGCAGATCTGGATTGGGTGGGAGCAGGTTCAGCTGGGCCTGGAGGGTGGTGCAGAAGCGCAGTGATCCTCTCCTTCATCACCTGGTACTGGGGTTCGGGCATGTCTATGAGGGTCTGGGTCATGTAGGTGAGGAACGGCTTGCGGTTTGAGGATGGAATCTTGAAGTGTACCAGCTGAGAGAGGAGATCTGCGCTGTTCTTGATTGTGTCCCTGATCTGCAAGAGGACAGTGTGGCTCTGTCCCTTTGGTCTGCCTCTCTGCTTGCTTTCTGTGGAGGTGGAGCTGGGTGTGGGTGTGGGTTGGTCTCTGGTGGTTGTGGCCTCCTCATGCTCCATCTTCATCCGGGGATCCTCCACATCCTTCGACATGGGGTGTGCAGCTGTCGGGGGGGTCTCTGTCGTGGGGCGCTCCGCAGACACCTGCCTGGACACACTGGCTGTTTCCTGGCTGGAAGAGGAGTGCCTCTCTGTGGGCTGTCTGAGGGAGAGGGTTGACAGAGGGGCTGATCCTTGGTGGCGGATCTCACCCTGCAGGAAGCTGACTTGGCCATGACATAGGTCTCCCGGTCTGTGAGCTTGATAGCGGGCTGCCCTGATCACTTCAGGTGCAGCTTGCCATACCAGGTGTGCATATGTTTCCACTACCCCAGGAGGACATAAGCAGTGTAGCCCAGGCTCTCCGCCTTCTCTCTCCAAGCCGCCTGCTTCCTCTTGGTGTCTTGATATAGCCTGTGGCCTTTCCTCCACAGATACTCGTTCTCCCTCAGCCATTCGAGCACCTCTTCCTCATGGTCCTCTGCAATGGAGTACTGTTTCCTCTCCCCCTTCTCCTTTTCCTTCGATTGCCTCTTCCTCCCTCTGGCAGAGCCTTCTGGGCCCTCATCAGCAGGGCTTTAAGGGCCTTTGGGCTGGTCCACCACACCAGCAGCACCAGCAGCAGTAGCAGCAGCACCACCACCAGCAGCAGGACCAGCAACAGAAGCACTAGCAACAGAAGCACCAGCATCACCAGCAGGAGAAGCACCAGCAGCACCAGCAGCACCAGCAGCACCAGCAGAAGCACCACCACCAGCAGAGTCAGCGCCAGGGGGTGGGATGGTGGTTCTGTCCTTCTTTCCAGGGCTGGCAGGAGTAGGCACAGGCTTCCTCTTCTTCCCCATGGTCTCTGATGAAGATGACTCTGGCAGCAGGTCTTTCCTCTGAATGCTGGCCGCGTGCGAGCTGCTTCCTTTTATATCTGCGGGGCTAACGCAATGCATCCTCCCCGCATACACAGTGAATGCTTTGCATCTGCTACACATCCGCTAGGCATCCGCCCCTTCCGCTACGCATGCGCTTTGCTTTTCTCCCCCGGAAGCCCTGCAGACGTGCCATCCGCTTCCATCCGCTAGGCTTCCGTTGAGCATCCGCTTAACATCCTCACTACATCCTTTCCCCATCCATTCCTTTCCATTCTTTTCCGTTCTGTTTATGCAAATTTTTGCCCCTTTTGAGAATGGATAACAACGGATGGAAAATTTGCTCATCTGCTGTGTCCTTTTTACATTCGTTTTGCATCCATCAGCCAGTGTGACCTAGCCTTAATAGATGATCAAGGCCAAGTTTGCTATGGTAGCAGAGAAAAGAAGGAAATCATTAGAGACTATTATGAGAAATTATGCACACAAGAGAATATTGATGAGGAAAGAGTCAAACAGTATTTACAGGATGCTAATCTACCCCAAATACCTAAAGAGATTGAAACAATATGAGAAAGCAATACAACGATGATGGAGTTAACTGAAGCACTTAAGAAGCAAAATAATGGAAAGGCGCAGGGCCCAGATGGACTTCCGACAGAATTTGATAAAACATTACAAGAAACGTTGAATCTTTCATTCTTAGAAGTTATGAATGAAGTTATGTTAAAGAAGAGGATACCTAAAACATGGTTACAAGCCTATATAACACTTATTCCAAAAGAGGACGCTGATCCACTACAAATTAAGAACTATAGACCTATTTCTTTATTAAATGCAGATTATAAAATCTTTGCTTCAAAATTGGCAGAAAGACTTAAAAATATTTAAACAGTTTTATTCATCCTGATCAAAATGGATTTCTGCCAAAGAGACAAATTAAAGACAATATGAGAGTAATTTTGGACACTTTGGAATATTATGAGGCTCATCCTGAAAAGCAAATGGCTTTGATATTTCTAGATGCAGAGAAGGCATTTGATAATGTGAACTGGTGATTCATGTTGTTACTGCTGGAACAGATGGGCTTCACTGAAAAATTTACTCAAGCAATAGAAGCTATATATCATAAACAAATAGCAAAAGTAATGATAGAGGGAGAATTGATAGACTCTACTGATGTAAGAAAAGGAACAAGACAAGGATGCTCACTGTTACCTTTGTTGTTTCTGTTAACCTTGGAAGTGTTAAACAGAAATATTAGACAAGAAAAGGACATAAAAGGGATGAATATTAAAAAGGAAGAATTTAAATTGCAAGCATTTGCAGATGATCTGGTTTTCATCTTAGAAGATCCATTAGAAACAGCACCAAAATTGATGGAAAAGATAGAGACATATGGAAAGGTGGCTGGCTTGAAAATAAATAAGACAAAGATTCTGACAAAGAATATGCTATCAAGACAAAAGGAAGAATTAGCAGACCTATTGCAAATCCAAGTCACGAATACGATAAAATACTTGGGGATATACTTGACAGCAAGATGCAGTACATTAAAAGAGAATAACTATATTAAACTTAAGCAGCAGATAGTGCTAGATTTGGTGAAATGGGAAAATTTACAACTGTCACTAATAGGGAGAATATCAACAATCAAGATGAATATATTACCCAGAATTTTATATTTGTTTCAAACAATCCCAATCAGGCTTGGAAAAGATTATTTTGAAGATTTAAATAAAATTGTGTTGAAATATATATGGCACGGTAAGAAAGCAAGAATAAAGTTAAAACTTTTGCAAGATGCTAGAATAAGAGGAGGATTTGGTTTGCCTAATTGGGAGTTTTACTATCAAGCTATGAAATTGATGTGGGTTAAGGAATAGATAACATTAAGAAATACTAGATTGTTGAACATTGGAAGGACCTGATCTGTTATTGGGGTGGTTTTTTATATGCTTTTTTATGGTATAAAGGAGCAAAAACACAAGGGTACTTTAGAAGACATTATATATGGGAGTCTCTGTGGTTAAACTGGGAGAAGTTTAGCAGACAATGTTATTTGAAAATTCCAGTCTGGTTATCGACTATTGAAGCATTTTCTTATCCTATAATATACAAAAAGGAACAAACAGTTAGATATGGTGAAATATTGAATGAAAAGGGTGAACTTAAATCCATGCAAAAATTAGAGGAACAAGGTATAAAGATGAATTGGTTTTCATATGCGAAAATACAATCAAGGTATGACAAAGATATTAAAACAGAAGATTTTTATGATAAATTGACTGATTTAGATCAGATTTTGACAGGTACTGATGAAAAGGTGATTAAAAAATTATATGGATATTTATTAGAAATTAAACTAGAAGAAGAACAAGTTAAAGAAACTATGATTGCTTGGAGGAAGAATTTTGGATATGGGATTGACTTAAAGAAATGGCAAAAATTGTGGTCTCAAAATTATAAAATGACAATGTCAACAACATATAAAGAAAACTTGTGTAAGATGTTTTACAGGTGGCACTTTCCCCCGACAAGAATAGCATGAATGTTCAAGAATAAATCCAAAAATTGTTGGAACTGTCATCAAACACCTGGCTCATATTATCATATGTGGTGGATATGCCTGGACGCTAAAAAATATTGGACTAAAATCCACATGTGGCTGGAAAAAATGATACATAAGCATATAGACTTGAAACCAGATATTTTTTTATTGGGAATTTTGCCTGAAATATATTGTAAAGATTTGAAATACTTGATTGTAAATGTATTAACAGCGGCTAGGATTGTATTTGCTAAAAAGTGGAAAAATGAGAAGATACCATGACAGGAGATCATTAAGAAAATATTGGAATGTGCTGAAATGAGTAGATTGACATTTGAAATTTGAGAACAAGATGATAAACAGTTTTACAAAGTTTGGGATCTATTCTATCAATGGTTAGACAATAAAATATAGTAATGGAATATGTAGATTTTTAGAAAATAATAAACATATAAAGATGTATTTTTTTTCTTTTTTAATTATATATACAAAATGATTCTAGGATAGATCTGGGAGGAAAATATGAACTGTTATAAAATGAACTAACTAAAATATGATTATTTTAGAAAACATGAATGAATAAAAGTATAGTCAACGATTAATAAAAATATTAATGTACTTGATATTTGATTGAAAGTATGAGAGGATATATAATGTGATTGTAATAGAAGACAACAAAATGGTTGCACAAAGTAATATGTATATCAACTGGCACACTCTGTGTCTATATATACATATATATATATATATATATATAT
>BLBF01000330.1:865819-946978 GCA_015471245.1 Laticauda colubrina
TTATTATTATTATTATTATTATTATTATTATTATTATTATTATTATTATTATTATTTCTGTAGTGTGATTGTGATGTGGTGTTCAGGGCACTGTGCTGGAGTAGCTTTCAAATTTCTTTGTATTCATGGAATGCAGTGACAATAAAGGTATTCTATTCTGTTCTGTTCTGTTCTATTTTATACCTCTGGACCTAAAAGGCTTTGGAATCCAATCTTTCCTCCAATTCTGGACCAGAAGCATCTCTCCTTCCCAGCAACTCCGTCTGCCTCCAATGTCCCACCTCCTGAAATAAATCTCAAAGGGAAGTGAATCAGTTTTATTACAGGAGTGGTCCAGGGTATCCAGGATAGAAAGCAGGAGCAGGGGAGATGGTGGATTGAGAGGGAGCTGAGAGATCCACTTGATCCTTTTAACCTTGGACAAAGGGATATTCAAAGGTCATCTCTAGTGCCTGCAACAAACTCCTGCAGTCTTCATGGTTCCCAGATAGTAAGCCCATTAAGCATCTCTTCCCTTCCGTTTGTTTTCTCCTCCCTCTCTCCCTCCTTCCTTCCTTCCAACAACCCCCTCCTTTCTCTCTTCCTCCCTCCCCAAGTCATTTAGCGCTTGGAGGACGTTCTGTATGCTCAGTTCTCCATCTGAGAACTGGGCCTTCCCTCCATCTTTGCAGGGCCTTCCCTCCATCTTTCACACCCCACGTTTTCTGTCTTTGATGTTTTATTCCACAGACTTTGCCCGAGACTCTCTTTTGGCTTGCAACCCCTTTCTCCTGAGAGGTCCACAACTGCCAAAGGGGCAATCCTGGCAACTTTGCACAGCTGGGTCAAGGATTGTGACATCATCGCCCATTGTGTCATAAAAGGTGACCTAGGCTGCCCTGGCTCATCCAAGGGGGCTCATTCTGAGTGCTGAAGGAGCCCTTGCAAAGAGCCCAGGAGCATTCCAGTTTGATGATGGCGGGAAATTTTCTTAAAAGAATGAAAATAAATAGGAAGTTCTCAAATAGAGGTAGGCTAATATTAAAATGAAAAAAAATGTATTATAATACTTAACTTTAGCCATTAGAATAGCAATGACTCATTCCTGGGTAACAGAACAGTCAAAAAGAGGATAAGTAAGGCCTCTTTGAATGCTACATCAGAAAAAAAAAATACAAAATCCATCGTAGGCGAGAGACACAATTCAATGAAATTTGGGTCGATTTTATAGTTTATTTCAGTGGCAATAGACCACAATATGGGAGTATTTTAGTTATGTGGCAAATATGTGTGCAGTCCCCAACTCTTGATTTACTTTCTACTACATCTGGACTGCCCAGCCATCATGGGTGAGTGTTATTTGTATGCTTATATACCAGGATGGCTTATATTGTTTGTTAAGAATTGTTCATTGTTTTCTTAAATAGATGTTTCATTCCATAATTAGTCCAGTCTCCAAGTTGTAGCTGGGGAACCTCAGTACCTCTTTATGTGGCAAATGGACTTGCCACGAGTAAGAGTTTCTCCCCTCTAATTCTGTCCTGTGAGAAAATGGCTATAATGGGAATCAAGAATTATTCAAGGTATTAATAACTTTATTGAAAGGACTAAAAGGTCACAAAGCAGTTAGCAGGCTGTTCAATTCACCAGGCTCTCGATAGGAGGGTTGAGAATGGGAAAGAAAAACAATGCCAGCAGAGGCTGCAGCTAGATTTTTTTCCTTATGAAATGCTGGTTTCAGGACAGAGAGATGGAGGAAGATGGAAACCTCCCTTTTTTATTCCATAGTCTGAACTTCCAGGCGAGGGCAAAGAATTCAGATGCCAGAAATACCAGTTGGCACCCAATATTTGGAAATAAAGACCCAATGCTTCTCTCAAACCCACATGAGATAAAAAGCTGTCATCAAAATCAATGAGTTTAAATGGGGTCAGATAGTTTCTCTTTCTAAAGAAGGGTCTTTTTTCCCCAGTGGTCCCGGAAGAGCAACCAGGCCTGCCAGCCACCAACCTGCCAGGCTCTACCTGCCCCCCTCAGCCATCTGCCAGCAACCGTCCCCCACAGGTAAGCCCGCGGAACACAGGGGGGGGGGGGGAGTCACAGATTTTTTACTACCGGTTCTGTGGGCATGGCTTGGTGGTTGTGTGCCCGGGTGGGTGTGACTAGAGGAGTCATGTGACTGGGTGGGCATGGCTATGTACAAAGTCATAAGCGCGATGACCAGTCATAATTCACTCTTTTCAGCCCTCTGAATGGTTCCCATGTGTCATGTAGGGCAATGAAGTAGGGTTGCATCCAGCTGGATGTCCTGAAACATCCCAAAACAACAACTGACCTTTCTTTGGGAAAAGAAAAAATACCTAAATTTCAGCAATTTTAAAATAATTCAGGCAACCTCCTCTGGTTATCTACAATGGAGGCTGTGGCGTTTGGAATAGACTGAGCTGAAGTCTTCAGTCTGGTCCGTGTTTCCAGCTGTTCCAATAGGAACAGACTGTTCCTATTGGCTCATGCCATTTGATAGCCGACTATAAAAGGGAGCTGTCAAATGGCATTAGCTGTTGTCTGCCAGCTGGCTGCATTGTTCGCGTGGCAGCCACGGTAACCCTTTATTGTTACAGTAAAGTGAAAAGCTGAAGTTCGCTCCGTGTTTGCCTCAGGTTATTCCACCGCTCCACAACACTGGCGATGAGGGCGGGATAGATATAAGAGGCAACCGGGCAAAGAATCGCTGAGCGAAGTCACTACAAAAAGAGCCAAAGTCACTATCGAGCTGAATGTCACTTTAAGAGCTACTGTCACTATTCGTGAGTGCGAATTTCCTCGAAAGATCCAGCACCGCTGAGTCGAGATGACTTAGAACCCTATGTTCCCGCCTTTCAGATTGACAACGGAAACATGGGAATCCTACAGAAACCGATTTGACTGTTTCCTAGATGCCATAGACCTTGCTGACATTTCCAACCATAGGAAAAAGTCCTAGTTTTTAAGTTTTTGCAGAGCCACAGTGTTTGACACTGCTAGGGCATTATTGGTTCCACGTTCAATTAAGACTGTTCCATGGGAAGAATTGCAGGAAATTCTTTCTAACCACTATTCCTTTAAGCCATCCTGAATTGACAGGCATCATGCTTTTAGAAGACTATTAGTGGGTACATGGCTGCCCTATGAACAGCTGCCTTGCACTGTGGGTTTAGAGACTATCTGGAAGACATATTATTAGACCAACTAGTTTGTAGAGTCAAGGATTTAAGGTTACAAAGGCATGTGTTGGCTAAAGGGGATTTAACCCTGAAATTAGCAATTGAAGAATCTCAAGCTGCTGAAATATCAGCACTTTCAGCAGCAGAAATTCAGGGAAATCCAATTAGCCAGGGCAGCTCAGCCATCTATTATGATGAAGCCTCCACAGAAGAAGGCTATGAAGAGGCTGAAGATGTAAATCACCTCAGGCAGCAAAAAACCAGTCAAAGGGAGAACAGGCCAACCCCCAATCAACCTCGATGGTCTAAACCCATTTGTCGAAGCTGTGGGGGAAACCACCTCAGGGCATCCTGCAAGTTCAGGAATGCCATTTGTCTAAAATGCCAGAGGAAGGGTCATTTAGCCAGGATCTGTCAAGCAGGAAAGACTTGCCCAAAAGCCTCAGACAACTCAACATTTCCAAAAACAAGTTGAAGACTGTTCTACCTGCTATCAAGCCAAGCTGACTAACAAAGGCTCTAACAAAATCAATGTTTTTGTTTCTATAGAGGGAAAACTTTGCAGGATGGAGGTTGACACAGGCTCAGCACTGTCCATCATCTCATGGAGTACCTTGAAACAACTACTTCCCAGAGTGACTAAAAAGAAGCTTCAGGGCTGCCAGTTAACCCTATGTGACTATCAAGGCAGAACCATCCCAGTCATCGGAAAAGGCAAGTTTTTTGTACAATTTCAAAATTTTAAAGGTCACTTGCCTTTAGTAGTAGTGGATGGTGACCTCCCTAGCCTGTCAGGGTTAGACTCGTTCCCTGCCCTTGGCCTCCATATAAGCGGAATCCACTCTATTACAAATGCTGAAGTAGACACCTTGTTTAATGACTATGCTGATGTGTTCAGTGAGGGGCTGGGCTTGTTATTCAGGAACCCCAATATCTTTCAACTTGGAACCTCAGGCAGTACCAATCCATTTAAAGCCTTAAAGGGTACCTTTTACTATCCACCCCAAATTAGACATGGAGCTGGACAAATTAATTAAACAGGGTGTATTAGAACCTGTGGACTTCGCAAAATGGGAAACCCCAATAGTGAAACCCCTAAAGAAAAATGGTAGCGTAAGAATCTGCTCGGATTACAAGATGTCATTGAATAAATATTTTCAAATCAGCACTTATCCAGTCCCTGTTATCCAGCACCTACTACATTCCTTTGAGCCAGGAACCATTTTCGTGAAATTAGACATGTTATAGGCCTATCAACAGTTCTCTGCTGATGACATAGCCGCTGAACTACAAACAATTGTAACGCACAGGGGCACTTTCAAATGTAGGCGCCTGCAATTTGGCATAAGTGTGGCCCCTGGAATTTTCCAATCCTTAATGGAAAGACTTCTTGAAGGATTACCGGGGGTAATCCCGTATTTTGATGATAATTTAATATCTGCCCTTGACAAGCCTCTGCAAAGAGTCAGAGGAGTCCTCGATCATTTCAGAAAGCATGGTCTTAAGTTAAAGAAAGACAAATGCACTATTGCCACCCCACAGGTAGAATTTTTGGGATACAGAATTGACGCCTCTGATATTCATCCAATCGAATCCAAAGTAAGGGCTATTCACGAGGCACCCACACCAACTAACAAAACTCAGCTCCAGGCCTTTTTAGGACTTCTTAACTTTTACACTTCGTTTTTGCCACATAAAGCTTCTGTTGTGGAGCCTCTGCACAGACTCTTGGATAACAGTCCCCCTGGCACTGGGGACCTAGGGAAGCCCATGCCTTCCATTCTGTCAAATCATGACTTACATCCTGTCCTGATCCAATTTAATAGACATTTACCTTTAGTTTTAACAGCAGATGCTTCTCCTTTTGGCATAGGTGCTGTTTTAAGTCAGACTGCCTAAAGGTTCTGAGGCACTCATTGCCTTTTTCTCCAGAACTTTTTCCCCAGCTGAACACAACGACAGCCAAATTGACAAGGAGGCTTTGGCTGCAGTTGCTTCTATCAAAAAACACCATGAGTTTCTATATGGACACTATTTCGAGTTGATTACGGATCACAAGCCTGTTAGGCCTTCCGTCAGGTGATCAACAAACTCCTCAGATTTTGTCTCCAAGGATGACCAGGTGGACTTTATTTCTGGCTGACTATTCCTATACACTGGTTCATTGACCTGGCTAGAGTCTATGCCACACTGATGCTCTTAGTCACTGCCCCCTGCCTGTTCCTCTGGAGGATCCTGCACCAACTACTTCTGTTTTCCAGATCAATGATCTCAAACTTCCCATCACTGCCCTTGATATCACTGCCCACTCTTCCAGGGACAAGGTAATCGCCCAAGTACTTGACTGGGTGGGAAGGGGATGGCCAGCAATTCCTTATGCCCCCAAATTCGAGCCTTTCAAAACTCGCCAGTAAGAACTACATTCTTTACAAGGCTGTCTACTTTGGGGTCTAGAGTAGTTATCCTAGGGCCTAGATGAAGTCCCTAGCTCGCAGTTATATATGGTGGCCAGGCATGGATGCTCAGATTACAAGTTGGGTGAATGCTTGTCAGCCATACCAAGCTACCAGACCTGCTCCACCCACATCCACTCCAGGAAGGTGGGAAGATTCCGTGGCTCCTTGGTCCCCTTGATCTGGCTGGCCCCATTCAAGGGCGTACATTCCTGGTGATGTTCGATCCTTTTTCTAAATGAGTAGAGCTGACCTTGATGACCACCACAACTTCAGAAGCTGTCACTAAGGCTCTATCAAGGATATTTGCTACCCATGGCCTCCCTGACACCATCGTGTCTGATAATGGCCCCCAGTTTACTTCCTGTGAGTTTGAGGTTTTCCTAGCCAACCTAGGAATAAGGCACACACTTACAGCTCCTTTTCATCTTGCCAGTAATGGCCTGGCAGAAAGAGCAGTCAGATCAGTTAAGGAGGCCCTGGCAAGGTTTGGGCCCATAGATTGGCACTCTAGGCTCATGAAGTATCTCCTGACCCAGCACACAACTCCCTGTGCCACTACTAATAGGTATCTGGCTGCATTTCTCATGGGTAGACACCTGAGGACCACCCTAGACAGACTCCATCCACATTACGCCCCAGTCACGCCCCTTGGGTCAAATAGTCAGGCAAGGGAGTTCACTGCGAATGACCAGATCTATGCCCAGAACTGTGCAGGACACCCCTTATGGATGCCTGGGCAAATTGTGGTGGTAACCAGTCCTAAGTCTTACAGGGTCCAACTGCAAGATGGGCACATCAGGCACCGCCATATTGATCAGCTTAGAAGGTGCTGGAGTGCGTCTGCAAATGGCCCCCAAGATGTTCCTGCAACAGAGAAAACACCAGTGACCATAGAAACTTCCCACAGATCTGACAGGAATGCAAGCCAGATGAACAGTCATCTGTCCCTCGCCCAGAAATGTCTGAAGCTGAGACACCAGCTTTGTTGGCGCCAGAAGTTGTCCAGCAAGCAGAAAAGTTCCTTCCAGCAGCAGTTTTGTCAGGACTTAGAAGATCTGGCCACCTGTGCAAGCACCCAAGTTATCTGAAGGACTATGCATGCTCCATTCAGGGGGAAAGGAGTGTGGCATTCGGAAAAGATTGAACTGAAGTCTTCACTCCTATTGGCTTATGCCATTTGACATCCGGCTATAAAAGGGAGCTGTGAATTGCATCAGCTGTTGTCTGCCATCTGGCTGCCTTGTTAGCGTGGCAGCCACAGCAACCCTTTATTGTTACAATAAAATAAAAGCTGAATTTCGCTCCGTGTTTGCCTCAGGTCATTCTGCCACTCTACAACAGCCTGAATGGCCCCTTTGGTCTTCTCTGGTATTAGAAATCCCTCTTAAATTCTAAGATTCCTTCCTTCCCTATTCTCAACAAAGCCATTGATTAAAAGTGGGGTGGGATCCAATTTCCAGAGCAGAAGAGGGTGGCCAAATTCAGCGGTTGAGGGGGGTCATTTTCAGTGGAGGAAACCTCCTCGGGGGCATCTTGTTAGCCAGCTTGATCAGAACCGCTGGTGCCTGTTGCCCTTTATCCCACACTTGCCAGTGAAGATGACTGTCATTCCTCCATTAGAACTTTGTCGCATGGAAAGCATCCACCCACCCCAAGAAAGCAACCTGGGGGGAATATCTAAGGTGACACTTTCTGAGTGGAACTTCCTGAATCCATGACTGAGCTCTTCCCTCCTTGAATCGCCAGCCATGAGCCCAGGTCTCCAGGGGTCTTCAAGATGGGGGGAAAGACCAGCCAGGACGTGGAGACACCTGCAAGCATGGAATGGCCTCCCTGGGAAGGTGGAGGGTTCATCCCACCTGGAGGTTCCTAAGGAGGGGCTGGACAACCATGGAGGGAGCGGTCTTCCCAGCCACACAGCCTGGAAACCACGCAAGGTGGCAGCTGGGGAGGACCCTGGCCAGTTCTGCCTCCCTCTCTAGCTCTGGAGCTCACCTTTCCCCCCTGGGCCACCTGGGTGGGAGACTCTCCTCCTTTCCCAGCCTGCAGGGACCCTCCTCCTCCCTCCACGCAGGGAATCTCCTCCTGCTCTGGGTGATGGGCTGCCCTGGGCAGCTGGCAATTCCTGCCCCTCCCGCCCTCCATCTCCTCTGCTCCGCCCTCCTGTCTCAGACCCCCAGTTCTCCCTCCTGGGCCAAGGGGTGCATGGGAGTAAAACTCCCCAATGACTGGAGACCTGGTACACAGGGACCCCCAAGGGCACCTTCAGACCCTCGGAGGTGGCGAGGCCGAAGGGGCCACTGAGCCCACTATAAGTGCCGCATCCCCACAACCAGAAGACCTGGGGCCTCCAGGTGCCCCAACCCCTTTCTCAGGGGCCTGGCAAGAAGAGACGTGGGGCGCCCAACACAGGGCAGCCTGGAGAAGCCCTTGAGGCAGCCACAAAAGGCAGCCCTGAGACCTCCAGACAGACAAGGCAGGAAGTCCTTGCCACGGAGCCCAACACTCGTGTTGCTGAGGGAGATGGTTGTTAAATGAGTTTTGACCCACTTTATGACATTTCTGTCCCTGTTTGCTAAGCGAATCACTGCAGATGTTAAGTGAGCCCAATGGTTCTTAAGTGCATCCGGTTTCTCCACCGACTTTGCTCATGAAAGGGGATCATGTGACACACACTGTGGAACATTGTGGCCATCATATGTGTGAGACAGTTGTCTAAATGTAAATCCTGGGACCCCAGGGAGGCTGCCAGGGCCGCCAGCATGGAAAGGTGCCCAAAGTCACCTTTTTCAGTGTCACTGTGGCGTTGAATGTTCACTAAACAGAACATTATAGGTCGAGAACTATCTGCCCAGGAAAGAGCCAAACCATCACAGAAGGGAGGAAAGAGGAGGATTCCCTGATAAGTCCTGGCAGAGCTGCAGGGAAGTTTCTCCCAACCTCCTCTTCCTCCTCCTCCTTCCACCCCATTCCCCTCTTGCCTCTTTTCCCTCCCTCCCTCCATCTTCCTCCTCTGCCTCCCTGGGAAAGAAATGGCCAGGAAGCCCCTTTGTGGCTCTGAGGGAAATGACCTGGACATTCTCAGGAGGGCCAAGAGCTCCGGGCTTCAGTCTCACCTCCCTGATTTTGGGGTCTCCTGCCACCCGGAAGGCTGTTTCTTGTCTTCTGAAAGGGCAAGATACTCTCCTCCAGCCTCAGCCCTTCCTTCTGGCTGGGACCAGGAGCTGATGGGCTTCAAACCTGGGGGAACAGCAGCCCCCACCTGCCAAGTGCAAAGCTGGCACACCAGACTTGGATCCTGGCAAGAGATGCAACCTGGGGAACCTCAGCCCATTTCTTCCCCCAACCTGGGCCCCCATGGGGAAAATCCCCCCACCTGCCCTGCAAGGCCAGAGGGAGCCCTCTCCAGGGGGTGCCCCATTTCCCAAGGCAGGAGGAGGAAGAAGCCCCCGGCTGCCCCAGGGGGAAATTGGCAGCAGGGACCCAGGGCTCACTTGGGGAGCTCCATCTGTCCCCACCTGTGATGTCAGAGCCACTCTCCCTCCCAGCCAATCCCAAGGAAGGCCCCTCCCTCAGAGGTGGGCTTTCTGATAGAACCTTAGCTGCCCAGACCAGATTGGGGGGGGCTCCCCCTGCCTTTCTCTCCCCCAGCCCCCCTCCCTCTCTGCCATCAATAGGGAGGGGGCGGACCCCCTGCAGACCCCCCCCCGGCCTTGCAGGACCTTCCATGCCCCTCCTCACAGCACAGCCCCCTACCAAACCCTCTCTGAATCCAGCCTGTTGGAGGCCTCTTGACCGGCAAGGAGGAAACTAGGCCCAGAGAGGCCCCTCAGCCTCGGCCAGCTGGGTGGGAAGGTTATCCAGAAGCCCCCAGGAGAAGCCAGCCCAGAGATCTTGGCCCGGCTTCTCAGAAGCGGTTGCCATTGCCTCTTTCCCAGGGGTCCAAGAGAGTGGCTGGCTCAGACCCTCCTAGCTGGCATGGTGCCCCAGGCAGGACTGGAACTCAGGGCTCCCCAGGATTGAACCACTACCCCACCCAACTGACTCCAGTAGGATCCACCCAACCCACTGAACCAGGTCTCTTCCGCAGTGGCCACATTCATATTTTCACCTCTTAACCATGGTTTGTTTCCCGAGGTTGAACCTGTTGGCTCAGGAGTCAGTGGATGATGGGGACTCAGAAGAAGATGAATTCCTGGGAAAGAAGCTGAACAAGTGGAGCTATACAGGCAAGCCTCAACTTACAACTGCTCATTTAGTGACCAATCCAAGTTACAACCACACTGAGAAATGGGACTTAAGACCATTTTTCACAGTTAATGATCTTTCCAGCATCAAATGCAGAGATCAGAATTCAGGTACTTGGCCATAGTTTCATGTTTATGACAATTATGGCTGCGTCCCAAGTCACATGGTCCCCTTTTCCAACCTTCTGACAAGCAAAGTCAGATTCATTTAATGACCGGATTCCTAATTTATCAACTGCAATTATTCACTTAATGACTATGGCAGGAAAGGTCATAAAAAGGGGCAAAACTCACTTGGCAGATGTCTCCCTTAATGACAGAAACGTTGGGCTCAGTTGTGGTCGTAAGTCAAGGATTCCCTGTATTGGGGATCCTTTTCTTCTGGCAAGGACCCCATTCACACAACACGCTTGACCAGGCCAGGGTCCTCGTAGCCCACCCGAGAGAAACCAGAGGTCCACGGGGAGCCTCCTCAGGGCCTGTGAGAAGCCCTGGATGACCAGAGCCCCCCTCCTCCCCTCCCTTGGGTCTCCCTGGGACAAACCCAGAAATTGGGGTGGGCTCATTCCTGACCTAAGAGGGGCTTCCTCCCCTCTGGGCCTCACCCAGCTTCGGTGAGACACGGCGGGGAACCTCCTGGAAGAGAAGAGAGACCCATCGCACATCAACCTGGCCCTGAAAAGCCACAGCTTGAACCTGGAGCCATCCAGGATCTGGTCTGCAGGCCCTGAGAGCAGAATCTGAGGGAGGTTCAGGGGGAGAACTTCCAAGCGGTGGACCTGGGATACAGGCCTTCCTCTGCTCCTCCCTGCCAAAGGTGGGCCTGCCTGTCCCTTCAGTTCCCCCCCCCACTCAGCCCCCCAGTTCCCCCTTCTGGGCCCAGAAATCCATATTAATTTCCTGTCCCCCCCCAGTGAAGAAACATCCTCCCTGAACAACGGATGCAAATAAACCAGGAACAAAGGAGTTTCGACAGCACCTTCAAACCCCTTGGAGGTTTTTCGGTATAGAAAATCTTAGACCCAGAGATGGGAAAGTCAGAGGGGTCCCCCCTCCCCCAAGTAGATCCCCACAACAGAGGAAGGGCCTCCAGATCTCCAGAAATCATGTCGCTAGAAATCAGGTTGCACCATCCATCACACTGTGGGCATCACTGCCATCTTTGTAGTGTATCCCTGTGATAAGATGGGTGGCCGGTAAATTTAATGTATAGATGGATAGATGGATACATAGATGATAGGTAGATACATAGATAGATGGTAGATAGCAAGATAGATAGATTGCTAGATAGATTGCTAGATAGATTGCTAGATAGATAGATAGATAGATCAATAGATAGATAGATATAGATAGATAGATAGATAGATAGATAGACAGACAGACAGACAGACAGACAGACAGACAGACAGATACATTGAAAGATAGATACATCGATGAAAGATACATAGATTGATAGATGGTAGACAGATAGATAGATCTCAGCTGCAGACCTTACAGTCCATTCTTTATTTAAAAACCTAAGAAACATCAAAACATAAAGAATCTTGGGTGTATTATAGGAACATGGTAAGATAACACAGGACTGACAAGAAAATAAAAAATTTCCATCCATTGTATAATTTTCTCCCTATTTACCCAATGATATAATCCACCAGTTGTCACTTCCTGCTTCTTAATAAGCTTTTATCCCAAAATTAATATTGCTAGAATAAAATGGGACATGAAATTTCATTTCAGGCAAAAGCAATTTTAAAATTGGCTGCAATTAGGATCAATATATGGGATTCTGACACAAAACAGAATTCCAAATGGGGCCCGACTCTTAACCTTGGGCAGAGATCAAGGGTGCTGATTGTCATTAGAAGACACTCGAGTTAGAACTTCCGGTGAAATTTTCATCAAAGATGGATCAGAGACCACGATCGTGAGTGGTTTGATCCATGTTTACCTTGGTGGAAGGTTCCCTGTTAGACTGGAACCATCTGACCCACCTCGGAGAGGTGGGGGAAGAGGGGGAGACCACCATCTGGGTCAAGGGGAGCCACATCTCACCTCCCTGACTAGATATTAACTCCCCTAGAAGACAGGGAGAAATGGCAGTTTAATGGCTTCCCTGAAGACAGAAAGCTGCAGGGACCTAAGTATGTGCTGAAGCAGCAAAATGGTGAGTGACGTGTCACCAGAATGAAGAACTTGAACTTTTTTCTAAATAACCATGAGAATCAGAAAGAAAGAGCCTCACTTAAGAGTATGACAGCGGCAAAGAGAAAATAAGAGGAAAATATAAGGTAAACAAAATTGGATAATAAAAAGCTACAACGAAATTTGAGATTAAATTCAGAAACAATATATATAATTTGGCATCAATTAGGGATTGGACAAAATGCTGAACTTGCCTGAAATTAACTATATTTAAGAAAGCTAATAGTGGAAATCATTGAAAATTAACGTTAATATAACTGAAAAGAGACAAAAAAAGAACTTTGAAAAGTGGAAAGTGAAATAGAGCACCACCTAATAGTTAAATAATTTCTTCCTTCCTGATTTTATGGAAAATCACTGGTCTTATAATTGCATGAGATAAAAGAATAATAAAAGAACAAGAACCTGGAAACTTAAAAAAAGGTGGAAGGAATTGTAGAAAGAGAATAAGCGAATGCAATATCCTAGAATTGTTGCATGTTGACTGTGATAAAGAGACTGAAGGATTAATAAGGTCAATAAAAACAAAAGGAGACCTTTGGCAAGGATCGCAACAAAATACTTTGAATTTTAGTAACTCAACTGATAAAAAAATAATGGAAGAAATAAGCAAAGACTTTAAGTTGGAATTGCAAACTGTAAGAAGAAGGGAATTATTGGACATACTGGCAAAAAAAATAATGGTGATGCAGTTTGTAGGAGAACAAAGAAATCTCAGAGGGGAGGAGTTAAAGGAAGAAGAAATTGACTCAGATGAACATGGAGAACAAGAGATATCACCAAAAGACATTAAAGGAACTAAAACTGTGACACTGATGACAGAGTTAATAAATAAAAGAGAAAATGCTTCCAGGATTAAACAAAAGAAGAAGAAATTCTACAAGAAGAAACTTCAAAAAAGAGAACAGAAAATGGTGGGGGAGAAAATGGGTGACTTGGAAATGGAAATAAAAAGAAAATATAAGGGAAACTTAGAAAAGGGAAAACTAGCTAAAACCAACAGAATGACAAGGCTGAGAGATTTAGAGATAAGAGTTCGATAGGATATAAAAGGGGGATGCCACATGGGAATGTATTTGGGTATTTTTTTTATTAGAAACTTAAAATGGGGAGATTTGAAATTCAAAATGTGTTGGGAATTACCCTATTATATAACTAAATATGAGAAAAGTGAAGATGAACTAAGAGATGTTAAGAGGGTTTTATTATTGTTAATCCATTCTTTTATATATGTACAATATATATATATCTAAAATGAAATAGAAAATATAACTGACTAAACAAAGGATATGGTTCACATTGGAATTTTATAATGAGAATATGATATTATAATTAAAAAGAGGGGAATTAAATTTTCTTTAAATTGTAGGGGTAAAATTTGGCTATGTGGAAATAAAGAAAAAATATGAAATGGTTATATGAATAGGGTTGGACATATTGTAGATTGAGGAATATACCATGTGGATCCTAAATATAACACTTACTTTAATCTTGCTTTTTGTGTGTTTACTACATATTGGTCTTGAGTTAAGAATGAAGATAATAATTCATAAAGTAAGGTTAAGGTTGTAATCTGGAATCATGTTGCTCACGTGAAGACATGTGTAAAAAATAAAAATATTTTTTTTTTTAAAAAAAAGACACTAGAATTAAATGGCATTAATTTAGAAACAGCACCAACTCCATTGCTCTGAATGACCTTACCCAGCAATCTCTGGAGACAAGAGGCCATGTTGAAAGACAGCAGAAGTCAATTTCCTGGGTGTTGAAACTCTCTTCCTCAGCATCACTTTCTGGACTTGCCCTGACAGGAAGGAAGGACCATAACCACAATAGAACAATGATCCCAAGGCTGTATCTGTAATTTTTACTAACATGTTTTATTCCAGCCTCTCCTCTGCAAATGGAGCCCAGAAAAAGTTCAGGTTCCCAAGAGGAGAAGTTGCTTTTTGCTCTAATTATGACTTTTGAGACCTGTGATGCTATATCTCCAGTTTTTGACTTTGATGTAGGCATTAGACTACATTAGACATGCAAAGGATCTTGTATCAGTAAAGGATAAATTGCTTGGTGAAGCTCTCTGGGACCAAGTTTTGGGACAAGTACAGGTTCTGCTCTAGATTGCACCTTTCTCTCCTTTGCAGATGAAACTGAGTGATTCTCTGTTTAGATCAAGAAAGCCACTGGCACTTCTCGGAGTCTTTTCATTTTTCCAACTGTTCCTGTTGTTTGTGTTAGAAACAGGATGTGGATTGATTAATAGCATGAATGATGGACCTCCTGCTTCTGCTTTTGCTGCTGCTGGTGTCCCATCAGTCTGTGGGAAGTGGAGAAGGAAATGCCCACTGAGTTTGGAGCACCAGGATGGGTACAATCCATGGAGCTTTTACAGACCTGGGGACCATCTCATTGATGTGGTCACATCTGAAACATATGTGTCACCTATAATGTTGCCTTTGAACACTCTTCCTTCTATACCTTCTCCTTCGTAAGTAATGCTGGGTGATGGAGTTGCACTCCCTCCATGTGCAATTCTAACACTCTCCTTTTCTTTTATTTCATTTAATTTTGTATTGCAGGACTGTCTAATTTCCTGAATGATTTTTATTTCCATGGCTTCCCTCTTTTGCATTACTTTGTGGAAGAGAGTAAAATCCAAAGATGGGGTTGAAAAAAAACCTGAATGAAATCCAGATGATTTTCTTTTCTCAGTTCAATCCTGAGTTCTTCACTTGAATAATGACCTTTGTTTAAGTCATGATTGAAACAATTGTAGTTGCCTCTATTAGTCCATTTCCATAGTTGCATAATTGATCATTGGATTTGGATCAATGTTGGCCTAAAGCTTAGCAGATTTGTGAAGGCTTATATATTTTCAAAGTATTTGTTGTTGCTGTTGACTAGAACATGAATATTATTTTTACAATAGGGAGATTTCTGATTTTGAAACTATCCTACAATTAATTTTTGGTATTCATATGATCAACAAGAATTTCCTGTTCCTGCACAATCTCACACTTGGCTGCAACATCCATGACAACTATTTGAGACCTTTACATACATGCCTTGTTGGATATGCTCTCCACTGGGGAAGCCAATGTTCCCAACTATGGTTGTGGGAGGAAGGAGAACCGCCTGGCTCTGATTGATGCAGCTGAAAGGGATGTCTCCATCCAGATATCAATGTTTATAGGTACCTACAAAGTCCCTCAGGTTTGTGTGTATTTTTCTCGATCTAAGGTGGGTGGGGTGGTGGGGATGAACAACAGATCCAATATCTTCATAGAATACAAGAGCTGTTTTTCAGAATATTAGGGAATATGTCAACTATGTTTTAGTCTATTATGTTCATCTTCAAATTCACCATTAAAGACCCGAAGAGCCATCAGGTCCCTGTAGAGGATATTCTACTGAATATTCAACTATTGAAAAACTATCCAGATTTTGAGGTCCTCCTTTAGCATGTTCATTTTCACATATCAATAATATCTGCCTTATCCAATTGGAATCGAGTGGGCATTGACCTGTCTATGAAGAAAAATTATTAAGATCACAGGATCTGAAGAGTATCTTTGGGTTGGATAAAAGGAGTTCAGCTCCTGCCCTCAGAAAGACAGTAAGTTCTGAATTTACAAAATTTCTACTTTGTATAAATTCATGGTATATAATTATTGGATTAAAATTAAAATGAAACAGGCAGTCCCAAACAGACAAAATTTCAATTAAAGATTTATTGGATTGTACAACTGAGAATTTGTGTTAGGAGTTGTGGTCTCTTAGTCTCTTGTACATCTGGGGAAGAAGCTGAAAAATTGTTCCACAAAGAATTTGGGATATAGAAGCTGAGAAAGAGATTTCAGTCCTCAAAAATAGCATATAATACAGACCTATATCTTATCCATTTCTATCCTATATCCATTTCTATGTACAAACTTGTTAAATATTTGACTGTCTTCAATATTTAAACCGTTAGGAACAACCTATTCAAATATGTTCATCAGAACAAAATTGGGTTTGTCAATAAATAATATTTTTGGAATTGATCTGGGCTACATTATAACACAGCATTCTTCATTACTTTTTCAGATCCCTGCTCTAATTCCTTCAGAAGTTCTGAGTGATGATAGGAGATTCCCTTTTTTCTACCCATTGTTCCCCAAAGAAGGGATCCACTACCCAGCAATTGTCCAGCTGCTCTTCCATTTCAGATGGACCCTGATTGGTCTCTTTGCTTCAGACACAGAGAAGGGAGAGAATTTCATGAGGACTTTCCCTCCGATGCTTGTCAGGAATGGAATTTGTGTAGTTATATCACAACGATTCTCAGCAACTGGACATGTATCCCCCCTCAGGGAGGCCCTCTCTAAGTGGAGACAAGTCAACATTTTTGTCCACTTCATGGAATTTGATTCCATCTTGGACAGAATTCTTCCTTTCTATTTAGTACTTCTGCATTTGCCAGGACCCAATGAAGGGAAAGTCTGGATCCTCACAAATTTTGCAGGGTATACAATGAAGAAGAACATACTTCTCAAATACATCCATAGTATTTCAAACTTTGGTTATTTGCGAAAAAAAAGGCCAATGGATGCTGCCTTTGAACCCTATTTCTTTGTGGAAGATCAGTTTCAAGATCATTATTTTTGCTGTTCCCTTTCCAAGCACATCTTTTCTGTCAAAGGCTGCAGAAGATGCACCCAGAAAGCCCCGCTGGAGACCCAGGAGAAAAGGAACAGAAGACGGATCAAGAATGACCCCTATTCATACATCATCATGAAGACTCTGGCCCAGATCATGAATGCCTCCTATTCCTCCAGATCAAGGAGGGGAAGAAAGGAGGGAGAAAAGAGGTAGGGGCTCCAAGGCCACAGCCGTGGCAGGTATGGGGGTTCTGATAGGGATCCATTAATCTGAGATCCTTTGGAGAAGGAACCCAAAGGAGAAGGAGGGGAACATCTCAACCTTCTTGTGCTACATAAGGTCAAGAGATTTCCACCATCTAATTGCTCCTGTCTGATGCTCCAGAATAACAGGGACAAGATCTGAAGTTTCTATCCAGCCTCTGTTGGAAGAAATCTCCTTCTGGGTTCAGTTCCAAGTGGGGAAGAAAGACGCTGGAAACATGGTGATTGCTTGGAAGATGGTTTAATGGTGGAGAGGAGCACATGCCTTGGTTGAGGGAAGAAGAGCTGAGATACTGAGAGGCTCCCATGGGCCATTCAGGACAACTCTGTAGGGCTGTCCTGAGTCCCAGGCTTGGTTGAGCCTGGCTGGATGGTGATGTAATGAAAGGGCTTTGGGCAATTCCTGTGATAGCTTTACCTGGAGTAAATCTTTGTCATGTAAAATAGACTGGCCTTGGCCGGAGTAATGGTCCATAAGGAAAGGTGGGAGGGGGCTGAGTTTCAGAGGTGGGATTAAAATTTCTTAATAACTGGTTCTGTAAGCGTGGCTGAATTTGTGGGTGTGGTTTGGTGATCATGTGATGGGTGGGAGTGGCTTGCTGACTGGGAGTTGCTAGGTGGTCATGTGACTGGGATGGGTGTGGCTACATGGTCATGTGACTGGGTCGGGCATGGCCATGTGGCTGTCAACCCAAATTTAAGTGATGCTCTCTTAATGACCAGGTCTTCGCTTAGTAGCCAATTGCTTAGCAAGTGATTTTTGCCAGTTTCTAAGGTCTGGGGAACCCTGGAGAGGGCAAGGCGAGGCATGGGCAGATACAGGGAAGGCTGCAGAAGGCTGGGCAAGGCCAACTCAACATCACTTCTTTGCCCTAATGATTAAGTATTAAAAAAGATGTATCAAAACAAAAGGTAGTTTATTATGTCATGTCTTTAATGCTTAAATAATAAAAAGGTACGCATAACTATATTATTGCAACATTTTAAAATATTAATCAAAAACTATTACATAACCAAACTTTACAACTTATTGAAAGTACTCCCAAATTGCTTTTCTAGTATCCTCCCAAGTTACAGTTTTCTTGTGTTTAACATGAGCATCTTCAGCTGTGTGATGATGTGCCTGTAACCACTTCTTTACCATAGGAACAGGGTCCCATTCTTGCACAAGGAAGCCAATTAGACTGATGGTCAGGAGGTTTGTAATATTGGAAACTGTCAGGAGACTTTTCTGCCTTCTGAGCATATTGTGTTCATCTGAGAGAAGCCCCTTTCCGCCTCTGCTGAGCTGACTGCAGTAATTTTAATAATATCTCTAGCCTTTTTAATGCTGCAAGGAATTGTATAATTTTTAGAATCTTTTGGTACATTTTCTATGAAATCACAATAATCATTAATATTGATTTCATAATTGAAAATTTGACCAAATGCAACCAATTGTCCTTCAGCTGCTCTCCATGGAACCATCACTTCTTCAATATCCCAATAATCTGGCTCCAAATAATTTAGAAATTTTAATAGATCAATGTCTTTAAATTGGCAGCCTGTTTTTAAATGTTCACAATCCATCAATCTTTTCTTCAAATTAGTTACAATATTTTGTGTTTTTCACGAAGAAGTCCCACAAATCAATGATTTTGAATAAAATTTATATTTTTAAAGGTTTCTGAAGTAATTAATTCATCAACCTTATTTTCATATGAACCCTTTTCCTCAATAAGCATTTCAAATGATCTAATTGATCTTATCACATGTTTTCCAGGCTGTGTTTCTTGCTTGCAATGCACTAGAAAGGAGAGACATTTCAGTTAGTACATCAATCATCAAGGCCAAATAAGTGAGAAAATATGAGTTTTCAAGACAGGCAGCCATAATGGAATATTTTTGATTTGAACAGAAAAACTGATGTAGCACTGGATAATCCTGCCACACAGGATTATCTTAAACTACAGGCAGCCCATCTTGGTCCAAAAATTCTTTTAATTTTTATAATTTCAATCTCAAGTTGTTCGGAAATTTTGTTAAGTTCAATTAGGTTCTTATTCGTTTGATGGAAAATAGAACATAGTTTATCAATAAAAATTTGAAAATGATTGATTTACTTTATTACCCTAATAGAATCATCAAAAACAAATTGCAGGAGATGGTTTAAACAGTGCCATATTATAATATTTGGAAAGTCTTTGGCTCTCATAGTGCTTTTCCCAGATTTTCTCCATCAGAACAAAAGCCAATATTTCTTTAGATAGTTTCTGTTAAACCCAACTTTATTCAAACTTTCTATAACCAAATGATATATCGTCTCTGTTTTGTTCGGAAAACACACGAGGTAGACCGGGTTCCAACAACAAATGCTTTTATTATTAACAGTTAGTAACGGAACGCCGGCTGAAGCCGGGGCCAGCCCTTTTATACAGGCTGGCTTGCCTGCTTGCAGCCAATGGCAGCTATTTAGATTTGCCGCCTTTTTGGTATCTCTTTGGATTGGTTCCTAGTGAACCAATCCACTGTTCTTTTCCTTAGCCAATCAGAATGGTAGATTTGGAGTCATCCACTTTACATACAGAACACCCCTCCCTCCTTAGTTCAGTCCTACGTGGTGACGTAGTCTCACAGGTAGGTGGGGCTTTTCCGGGCTCGACCTGACCTGCGCGGTTCATTTCCAGTGAGGACTTCGACCGGTTCGGATGGGGCTGCTGTGTCGTCCGTCCTCCTCTCTGGAACCGTCTGGAAGGGTGAGTCGGCCATTTTACCGCCGCCTGAGTTTCTTAGGCTGGCGGTTCTGCCACTCCCTCCCGTTTCCTCGGGGCAGGTCGAGCTGGCTTGGCTGGCCCCTTCCGAATATCTCTTTTCGTGGGTCTCTTCAAACGGTGAGTCTTTTGTTGGCTCTTTTTGGTCATTTTGAATGTTAGTTTTATTTTTAAAAAGTTCTTTATTCGTTTCTCGCCTTTCCCCCCCCGCCTCGGTTTGCATTTCGCCGTGTTCTTTTGTGAATGTTTTTAAGTCTGCGGTTCTTTCCATAATTCGAGATCGAAGCTGGTCTATATGCCGCTTCCATTCCCTCCCATCGTCTAATTTTACCCGGTAGGATTTGGGGCCTGTAAGCTGGATAATTTGCCCGGGTAGCCATACCGGGTCCCCGGAGAAATTTTTAGCGTAAACTAAATCGTCTGTCTCGAATTGTCTGAACCGTGTTGAGGAGTGAGGGGGGTTTTCTGGGGTGAAATTTGGGTGTAACCTATCCAGGTGAGATCTTAATTTTCGCCCCATGAGTAGTTCTGCTGGTGATTTATTTGTGATAGTGCTAGGTGTTATGTGCTGGAGTGTGAGCAACCGGTTTACTTTTTGTTGTGTATCTCCAGCGTCCATTCGTTCTAACCCTTCTTTTGTAAACCGGACCATTCTCTCCGCCCTGCCGTTCGCAGCCGGGTGAGCCGGCGCGGTTAGTGCATGTCTTATACCTAGGGAGGCTAGGTATTGCTCAAATGGTATACTGGTTAGCTGTGGCCCATTATCTGAAACGAGAATGTCTGGTATGCCATGGGTGGCAAACAGGCTGTCTAGTTGCTTAATTACGGCTTCTGTTGTCGTTGATGGCATGATTTTTACTTCAAGCCAATTGGAATAGGCATCAACGACAATCAGAAAAGTATGCCCCTTGGTAGGCCCCGCGAAGTCAATGTGTATTCTTGACCACGGTCCTCGAGGGGTTTCCCAGTCCTTAACGGGTGCTTTTGGTGGGGATGGTCTAATTGTCTGGCATTTGTGGCATGAGCTTACCCAATACTCTATGTCCTTATCAATACCCGGCCACCACACGTAACTTCTGGCGAGGCTTTTCATCTTAACCATTCCGGGGTGCCCTTCATGTAAAAGCCTAAGAACCCTGGGCTGCAGTTTAGCAGGGATTACTACCCGATCACCCCACAACAAACACCCCTTTTGGATGGAAAGTTCAGTCTGTCTGGACCGGAAAGGTTTGGAATTTTCAGTTTTTAGATTCTCCGGCCAGCCTTTACCTACCCAACTAAGAACGCGGGCAGTCAATGAGTCTTTCGCGGTGGCTCTTGCGACATCATACGCTGATATGGGTAGATCGGGGCATGTCTCGATTTGTAGCGCTGTCATCGTTGGTGCCGGGTCTGCGTCGGTTGTTGGCAAAGGCACTCTGCTCAAAGCGTCCGCATGGGAAATTTGTTTCCCTGGTCGGTGTGTCAGAGTGTAGGAATAGGCCGCCAGGAACTCTGACCATCTCGTCATTCTGGGTGAAAGTATGTTAGGTGTTGGCTTGTTTCCCGCCAAAATCCCCATTAACGGCTTGTGATCCGTTATAATTCGAAAAGTCCTCCCATATACATATTCGTGGAAACGTTTTACTCCAGCGACAATTGCTAGAGCTTCCCTGTCCAATTGGCTATAATTCCGCTCGGTTTTTGATAGAGTCCTAGAATAATATGCGACGGGTGCTTCTCTGCCATCCGGTAGTTGGTGGCTCAGGACGGCACCTACTCCATATGGTGAGGCGTCGCAGGTCACTGTTAATGGCAGAGTGTCGCTAAATTGGATGAGAACGTTTGTTGATGTTAGCAGTCTTTTAATATTTTGGAAGGCTTTTTTTTCTTTGTAACCCCAAGTCCAAATAGCCTTTTTGTCTAGCAGGCGGTGTAGCGGTTCTGCTATAGTGGCTTTGTTTGGCAGGAATACATTATAGAAATTAATTAATCCTAAGAATGCTTGGAGTTCCGTTTTATTTTTAGGTTCAGGCGCGTTATTTATCGCCTTAACTTTTTTATCTGTGGGGTGGATGCCTTCTCCGTCTATTGAGTAGCCCAGGAATTCGACGTTGTTTTTAACTAGACAGCACTTCTCTCTTTTAACCTTGAGGCCAGCTTCTCTAAACTTAGTCAGAACCTTTTTTAGTCTGTTCCTTAATTGTGTTTCATCTCTGGCCGAGATTAGGACGTCGTCGAAATAGGGAACAACTCCTTGTATGCCATTTAGAAGGCGTTCCATTAGACTCTGGAAAATGCCAGGGGCTACGCTTACTCCAAATTGGAGTCGGTGGCATTTGAATGCGCCTTTATGGGTGACAATAGTCTGCGCTTCTGCCATTTCTGGGTCTACTGGGAGTTGTTGATAGGCTTGTGCCAAGTCGAGTTTGGCGAAAACTTTGCCATTTCCCAGGGAATGGAGCAAATGCTGGACTACGGGCACCGGGTATGCGCTTGGTTCTAATGCGTGGTTCAGGGTAGCCTTATAGTCACCACAGATTCTGATGGACCCGTCTGGTTTAATGGGTGTGACGATAGGTGTTTCCCACTTGGCATGGTCCACAGGTTCTAAAACCCCTTGGGCTACTAATTTTTCCAGCTGTTCCTCTATTTTTGCCTTTAGTGCAAAAGGAACTCGCCTGGCTTTTATTCTTCGTGGGGCTATTTGGGGGTTTAAATTGAAAGAAATAGGGTTTCCCCGGTACTTGCCCAGTGATCCGTCAAACACGTCGTGGAATTCTCTGACGAGGTCGTCTTCCCAGCCGGTTGTGGTCACTCGATCGACCCCGGTCATCCCGATGCCCAATGGCGCGAACCACTCGATGCCCAGGAGGCTTGGTCTGTCTTGGTTGACTATGGTCAGCGGAAGCACTTTGATGTGGTTTTTGTAGGCAACTTGAAAATGTCCTTTGCCCATCACAGGGATTTGGTTTCCCTGATAGTCTTTGAGGGTTAGGTGCTGCTTCATTAAGTCTTTGGTCTTGATACCTGGGACTAACTGTTTAATTGTGTCCCATGATACCATGGAGAGGAAGGACCCCGAGTCCACTTCCATCTTGCAGTGTTTTCCCTCGATTTCTACGACGATTTTAATTTTTCTTCCACTTTCCGTCTGGGAGCTTTGGATAATGACAGTTTGGTGTGTATTGGCTCGCTTTTCTTGTTGCCATTTTCTTTCGGCTCGACTTGGCTCGGCTCGTGTTGGGGAATTTCTGCGTCTCGTCGGGCTGTAAGATTTTTTATTTCTGCAGACCTTCTCGATGTGCCCTCTTTTTCTGCAATGTCGGCAGATGGCATCGAGGAATCTGCATTCGGCTCGTGGGTGGTTTCCTCCGCAGCCAGCGCATTCCCGCCACTTTCTCCTTTCGCGCTCTTTCTTGTTTGTGAGCAAACGGTGGACCTCGTCGTCCTCCTCGCTTGATTCGTTTGTTTCGCCCGACTCTTCATAATGGGTCGTTGTGGCAGGATGCTTTTTCTCTTTGGCTGATGTTTCATCGCCGTGCGTGTTCATTTTCTTAAAAGTCACTGCGGATTTTTTCGTAGCTTCAGCGGCTGTGGCTTTCGCAATGGCTTCGGTAACGGTGATGTTGGGCTTGTTGAGCATTTTACTCTGTGCGGTTGAGTCTCTCAGGCCCAACACCACGCGATCTCTCATTGCCTCGTCTATGTTTGAGAATTCACACTCACCCCCAATTTGTCTGAGTGCAGCGACGAAGTCGGCAACGGTTTCTCCCTCTCTCTGGTCTCTTCGGTAGAATTCATGTCGCTTTATTAAATTAGACACCATCGGGGCGTAGTGTGCTTTCAGGAGTCTCTGTAATTCTGTCCACGTTAATTGTTTAACATCCCGAGGCTTGGCGAGGGCTTTTGCCATTTTAAAGACGGTTGTTCCGCAGTGCGTCAGGAACACGGCTCTCTTTCGTTGTTCGGAAATGCCTTCCATTTCGTTGCTCTCCAAGTACATTTGGAAGCGATCAGCATAGGAATCCCAATCCTCTTCGTTGGGATTGAAGGGTGCGGGCGGTGCGTTGTTTCCAGACATCTTAGTTGCAGTCTGGGCTTCTATCACCACGTGCAGGTTTTTGTTCCGTTCAGGACGATCCCACCCTCGTCGCCAGTGTTTTGTTCGGAAAACACACGAGGTAGACCGGGTTCCAACAACAAATGCTTTTATTATTAACAGTTAGTAACGGAACGCCGGCTGAAGCCGGGGCCAGCCCTTTTATACAGGCTGGCTTGCCTGCTTGCAGCCAATGGCAGCTATTTAGATTTGCCGCCTTTTTGGTATCTCTTTGGATTGGTTCCTAGTGAACCAATCCACTGTTCTTTTCCTTAGCCAATCAGAATGGTAGATTTGGAGTCATCCACTTTACATACAGAACACCCTCTGCCTCTTGTTTATCTAATTCTAACTAGTTCAAGGAAAATTGGTGGTGAGAAAGCTGGACTCTCAACTTCTAAGTACAGTATAAGAACTGGTTTGGAAGATATTGCTGAGGCTTCATCAGTTATTAAACAGATCTTGGGAGTTTTCTCAATAATTGTTGTTAATAAATGTTTCCTGATATATTTTGCAATGAAATCTTCCATTGCAATTGCAGTTCTATGTGAATGCAACCCTGTCCCAAATCTAATCATGGACTGTATGACCAGTTGATGGTGGAGCTGAAGAATGAAGACCCTCGTGCATTCCATCACTTCATGAGGATGCCACCAGCCACGTTTGACGAACTTGTAGAGTGTCTGAGACCCAGGTTGACCAAGCCGAGCACCAACTTCCATCCTAACCTGGACCCTGGACTGAAGGTGGCATTGACTCTGCGCCTCCTGGCCTCTGGAACCACATACAGAAACATACAGTATGCATGGAGTGTGCCACACAACAGCATCAGCAATCATTGAAGAATACGTGGAAGAGCTTCTCAGGTGCCCTACCACTGAACAAGGCTGAAGAAAACTTGTAGAAGAGTGGTAACAGAGGTGGAACTTTCCCCACATTGTTGGAGCCATAGATGGGAAGCACGTGGCCTGCAAAGCGCCAGCCAACTCATTAAAACTACAAGGGCTTCTTCAGTATCATCCTCTTTGCCATGGTTTATGCTGACTACAAGTTCATCTACATCGATGCTTCAGGCAATGGGTCAGCTTCAGATGGCCAGATATACAACCTCAAGGATGGGCTGGAACGCAACCTCATCATAGGTTTTCCAGGTCAAGACCCCCTACCCAATGACACACAAGATGTGCCCTACTACATCGTTGGTGATGACGCGTTCTCCCTCAAAACCTACCTCATGAAGCTGTACAGTTCAAGATACCTCACCTCTGAAGAGAGGATCTTCAACTACAGGCTGTCCAGGGCAAGACGGGTGGTTGAGAACGCCTTTGGCATCCTGGCCAACAGGTTCCAGGTACTTCTCACCACTATACAGCATCGCCCAGAGACCGTGAGGAGGATCGTGGAAGCTTGCTGTATCCTGCACAATCTCATGCGCACCCACTACCCAGTGTTGCAGAACAGATTGTTGACCGTCAACAAGGCAATGGGGACATGGAGCCTGGTGAATGGACGCAAGGGTGAAACCTGATAGATACTGTGGATGTGCAAGGCCCCAACAGAGCTTCACATGAAGGGAAGAAGCAGCTCAACCTGCTGAGACACTGGTGCATCTCCCCAGCTGGAGCAATGTAGTGGCAAGACAGGATGATAGATGATTAATGGATGCTTCCTTGAGCCTGTCGCATAACACTGATGAGATTGTGCCATGTATGTTGAGTGGTCCTACAATGAATAGGGCATTAATAAAGAATTGTGTTTATGTTGAAATGTGTGGCAGCTGGGATGGTGGACCATACAGTGCCACTATGGTTGCACTGGAGGTTTATCTGTCCCACAACTATCCTTATCTATCCCACAAGCATGCAAAGGCTAAATCATTTTTTCAAAGTTTTCACCAACACTTTATTAAGTAAAAAAAATGAACCAAGTAAACTAAGTGTGTTAAGCAAAGATAAACTTTTTTTAACTTTCTTAGGTAAACTTTATGACTGTATTAAATAAGCAAAATGAACCAAGTAAAGTTTCTTAAGCAAAGATAAACTTAACAAGTAAACAACTCAATCTCTGACACTATTCTCAGTCACTCTGATTCATGTCTCAGCTGTTAAGCGGGCAGGGACTGTGGAGATGGCTGTGACTTGAGTGCTGGTCTGAGTCACCATTGGGGTGCTTGGCCCCGAGGGTACAACAGGGGATGGTGTGTTCAGGAAGCTGTCCAAGAGCTAACTCAGTCCCGTGAGGTTGAGAGGCCCTTCATCAAGGACTTGAGATGTCAGGCCCAATATTGATGACAGATTGTCCATTGAGGGGCTTGGCTGTGGGGTGGAGGAAGGAGGAGTGTAGTGGGGCTGTTTGGTCTGCAGCTCGGTGAGGACTGGCATCTGTGGCATCCGATGAACCTGGGCCTGGACTGGGAAGTTCTTCTGCTGTGGGAAGTCCGGGTAGTCGTAGCCTTGGTAGGTGAGGGCTGTTGAAAGCCGTGGAAGGGCTGTGACATCGCCTAGGGTGGAGGAGCAGACCTGGACTGAGTAGGAGCAGCTTCAGCTGGGCCTTGAGGGTTGTGCAGAAGTGCTGTGATCTTCTGCTTCATCACCAGATACTGGGCCTCGGGCAAGTCCCTCAGGATCTGGCTCACGTAGGTGATGAAGGTGTTCCGGCCCAAGGATGCTCTGTCCAAGTGGACCAGCTGAGAGAGAAGTTGTGTGCTGGTCTTCATTGTATCACTGATCTCCAACAGCACACTGATCCTGGCCCTCCAATCTGTCTTTCTGCCTGCATCCTCTGGAGCTGGAGGTGGAGGTGGGGGCTCTGGTGGCTACTGATTCTTCTGCAATTTGTGACAGCAGGACGTCATCCTCCACGGATCCTTCAAGTCTGCCAGCATGGGGAGTGCAGGTGTGTGTGTGTGGGGGGTCTCTGCTGTGAGGCCCTCTGAAGACACCTGCCTGGACAGGGTAGCTGGCTCCTGGCTGGAAGAGGACTGGCTGTCTGTGGGTTGTCTGAGGGAGAAGGGTCTCAGAGGGGCTGCTCCTTAGTGGCGGATCTCACTCTCCAGGAAACTGCACTTGGCCATGACATACATCTCCCGGTCAGTGAGCTTGACAGCGGTCTGCCTGGATTTCTTGAGTTGTAGCTTGCCATACCAGCTGTGCATGTGCTTCCACCATCCAAGGAGTACTTCTGCAGTGTACCCCAGGCTCTCTGTCTTGTCTCTCCAAGCTGCCTGCTTCTTCTTGGTGTCCCAATCCAGTCTGTGGCCCTTTCTCCAGAGGTACTCGTTCTCCCTCAACCATTCCAGCACCTCATCCTCATGCTTCTTGGAAACAGTGCACTGTTTCCTCTCTCCCTTCTCCTTCCCTTGCCTCTTCCTCCCTCTGCCAGGGCTTCAGCAGGGCCTTCAGGGGCTTGAGCAGCAGGGCCTTCAGGGGCTTGAGCAGCAGGGCCTTCAACAGCAGGGCTTTGAGTGCCTTGGGGCTGGTCCACCACAGCAGCAGCAGCTTCAGAGTCAGTGCCAGGGGGTGGGATGCTTGTTCTGGCCTTCTTCACTTTGCCAGGGCTTGAACGAGTAGGCACGGCCTTCTTCTTCTTGCCTGACTGACGAACCTTGGTGTTCCTGCAAGATGTATGTGGCAGCACATTTTTCCCCTGTATGCTGACTGCATGCGTGCTGCATCCTTTTATATTTGCAGAGCTGATGCAATTCATACTCCCCGCATGCACAGTGAACGCTTTGCGTGGCATCCCCTTTGTTTCCTATAGGTGTCCGTGATGCATCTGCTTC
The DNA here is from genome assembly GCA_015471245.1 of Laticauda colubrina. Lineage (NCBI taxonomy): Eukaryota > Metazoa > Chordata > Lepidosauria > Squamata > Elapidae > Laticauda > Laticauda colubrina. The sequence goes on from BLBF01000330.1 coordinate 893,423, forward strand.
ATTCACTATGCATCCACCCCTTCCGCTATGCATCTGCTTCGAAATTCTCCCCTGAAACGCCTTTAGAGGTGTCATCTGCTTCCATCCGCTTTCATCCGCTAGGCTTCCTATGAAAATCCATTTAACATCCCCACTACATACTACCCACGTCCGTTCTTTTCCCTTCTTTTTTGTTTTGTTTATGCAAATTTTTGCCACTTTTTGGAGCGGATGGCAATGGATGGAGCCACCCCCAAAATTTTGTTCGTCTGCTGTGTCCTTTATGCATGCGTTTTGAGTCCGTCGGCCAGTGGGACTGGGCCTTAATAATTATATACCATGAATTAATACAAAGTAGAAATTTTGTAAATTCATAACTTACTGAATCTCTGAGGGCAGGAGCTGGACTCCTTTTATCCATCCCAAAGATTCTCTTCAGATCCTGTGATCATATTATTTTTATACATGGACAGGACTATTGCCAACTTGATTCCAATTGGATAAGGAAGATATTATTGATATGTGAAAATGAACATGCTAATTGAGGACCTCAAAACCTGGATAGTTTTTCAATAGTTGAATATTCAGTAAAAAATCCTCTACAGGGACCTCATGGCTCTTTAGGCCTTTAATGGTGAACAAAATAGACTAAAACATAGTTGATATGTTCCCCAATATTCTGAAAAATAGCTCTTGAATTCTATGAAGATATTGGATCTGTTGTTCATCCCCACCACCCCACTCAACTTAGATCGAGAAAAATACACACAAACCTATGGGACTTTGTAGGTGCCTACAAACGTTGATATCTGGAACTCTTGAAATCATCAAAAATAAATACCAACCAGCTAAAGACCTCATGGAACTAACAGAACACTGCCTAACCAACACTTATTTCATATACAAAGGACAAAGATACAAGCAAATTGAAGGAGCCCCTATGGGATCACCACTGTCACCCATCATTGCAAACCCGTTCATGGAAGAATTCGAATCCAGAGCCCTGGCTAATGCCACCCACAAACCCAAACTATGGCTAAGATACACATTTGTGATTTGGCCCCATGGAAAAGAAAACCTAAACAATTTCCTAACACACCTAAACAACACACACCCCAAAATCAAGTTCACCATGGAAACGGAAATAAACAAACAGCTACCATTCCTAGATGTACTAATTTACAAAAGAACAGATGGCACACTGGAACACACCATATACCAAAAGAAAACACACACCAACCGCTACCTCAACACCCAATCCCACCACCACCCAGCACAGATAAATTCCGTAGCGAAAACACTAATTACCAGAACCAAACGCCTGGCAGATAAGACACATATAAAGACTGAACTATGCACCCTGACTGAAGTATTGACAGCCAATGGCTTCCACAAAAACAAAATCACCAACCTGATCCACAAAAACACACCAAGACATAACAGAGACCTAGAAGATCAACAGACCTATGGAACAGCTGTCTTGCCCTACATAAGAGGTACCACAGATAAAATCAGTAAGATACTACACAGGCATCACATCAAGACTGCCTTCAAAAGAGACAAAAAAATAGCAGCCATCCTGAGGAACCCCAAAGACAAAATTGACCTGGAAAACCAAGGCATATATGAAATTCCCTGTACATCATGCCCGGCCACATACATTGGACAGACCAATCGAAGAATAAGTACCCACCTAGATGAACACAAAAATGCAGTAAAAAAGCTGGAACACACCTCCTCACTAGTCCAACACATGAAAACCACAGGTCACAACATCAACTTCAATGGCACTAAAACCCTGGCCACTATAGAAAACCCCAGCCACAGAATCATCAGAGAAGCCATAGAGGTTGAAAAAAGACCTGACAGCATGAATAGAAGAGATGATTCCGCCAGACTGTCAATCATTTGGAAGCCTGCACTCTCAAATAGAAAGATCTCCATGCCACAAGCCAGGCAAACATCTGGGCAAAAACAGACTCCCTCTGATAGCTCCAACCCAAACACCCCCCCACCAGGCACCCAGGTGAAACCCAGTTTGCTAATGAATAGCAGCTTGCTAATGAAGAGCAGCCGTCCCTTCACACGGAGCCAAGCTGCACTGAAAGCCTCCAACACAAGAACAGAGTGTTGCCAGCCAATCAAAGCCACAAAACAGACAGAAGAAACCAGAAACACCAATCAATCAAACTCCAAGTCCAATGAACATAGATCCAGGCTCCCAGCCAATCAGAATGGACCAGCCTCAAATTTGAAACCAGGAACTAACTCTATACAGAAGCCTGAGGATGGCAGATGAGATTCTGCTGAAACGTTGCTACAACTTTAACAGAACTACAATGACGTGGGAGAATACCTGAAGGAAGCTAAACAGCACACATGTAAGTACCCGCGAAAGCCTAAAAAAAAAACACCAAATATTTATTTATTTATATATATATATATATATATATATATATATATATATATATATATATGATTTCGGAGGTTTTCGCGGGTATTTGTATGTGGAGCTTTGGTTATTCGGGTTTTCTCCCATGTAAAATTGGAAGTATCTAGGTTGGTAGGTGGGAGGTATCATCTTGTTTATTCATGCTGTGTGGGCATTTTTCTATCTCTATGGCTTCTCTGATTATTCTGTTGTTGAAGTGTTCGGTTCTGGCGATAGTTCTGGTATTTTTAAAGCCAATTTCATGTCCTGTGGCTTTGAGGTGTTGGACCAGGGAAGAGGTCAGTTTTTCTTTTTTGATTGAGTTCTTGTGTTCTTCAATGCATTCACTTATTCTTCTGTTAGTTTGTCCGATATATGTGGTGGGACAGGCAGTGCAAGGGATTTCGTATACTCCTTGGTTTTCTAACTCGATTTTGTCTTTAGGGTTTCTTAGGATGGTGGATATTTTTCTGTTTGTGCAGAATGCTGTTTTAATGTTGTGTTTTTGGAGGATCTTGCTGATTTTGTCTTTAGTGCTTTTTATATATGGGAGGAGGGCTTTGCCATTCTCTTGTTCTCTGTCTTGGCTTTTCGTTGGGGTTTCTTTTTGGATTAGGTGGGTAATATTCTTTTTTGGGAATCCATTGGCTGTAAGTACATTAGTGAGAGTGTGTAGTTCGCTTTTTAAGTGTTGTTCATTGGCTAAGCATTTTGTTCTGGATATGAGTGTCTCGGCTACGGAATTGAACTGTGCTGGGTGGTGGTGTGAGAGTGCATGTAGATAGTGGTTTGTATGTGTTTTCTTCTGGTGGATGGTGTGTCCTAGGGAGCCATTGGATTTTTTGTATACTAAAACATCTCAGAAGGGAAGTTGATTGTTGCCTTCTGTTGTATTGAAAGATTGAGAGATTGAAAAAAGACCTGAAAGCATGAATAGAAGAGATGATTTCACCAGTCTGTCAATCATTTGGAAGCCTGCACTCTCAAACAGAAAGACTTCCACACCACAAGCCAGGCAAACACCTGGCCACAAACAGACTCCCCCTGATATCTCCAGCTCAATCACACCTCAACCAGGCACCCATATGAAACCAAGCTTCCTAATAGATGATAGCTGTCCTTTTACTCAAAGCCAAGCTGCACTGAAAGCCTCTAATATAGGAACACAATGTTGCCAGCCAATCAAAGCCACAAAACAGACAGAAGAAACTAGAAACACCAATCAAGCAAACTCCAAGACCAATAAACACCGACCAGGACTCCCAACCAACCAGGATGTAGAAAAAAGCATTCTGGCACAACAGTAGGCTAGCCTCAAATTTAAAACTAAACGGCTGTGATAACCTGACTCACAGACGAACTCAACACAGAAGCCTGATGATGGCAGATGAGATTAGTTATATACTACTCTTAGGGTAATTCCCAATACATTTTGAATTTCAACTCTCCCCATTTTAAGTTTCTAATAAAAAATACCCAAATACATTTCCATGTGGCATCCCCCTTTTTTATCCTATCGAGCCCTTATCTCGAAATCTCTCAGCCTTGTCATTTCTCTTGGTTTTAGCTAGTTTTCCCTTTTGTAAGTTTACCCAATCTTTCCTTTTTATTTCCATCTTCCAGTCACCCATCTCCTCCCCCATCCTTTCCTGTTCTCTTTTTGTTTGAAGTTTCATCTTGTAGAATTTCTTCTTTTATTTAATCCTGGGAGCGTTTTCTCTTTTATTTATTAACTCTATTATCAGTGTCATAGTTTTAAGCCCCTTTCACACAGCACCAACGGATGGAAAGAGGATGTAAAATGGACATAAACACTTGCCATCTGTTGGTTAATGCGATGCTTTTTTACTCACTGCGTCTGTTTTTCATACTCTGTATCTGTACAACATCCGTCTACTGACATTTTATCCGCTCAAAAAGTTTTGAGCTGCACAAAATTTTTTGAGTGGAAAATGTATCCAACGCATCCATTCTTCATCCGCTACGCATACAGGGAACATCCGTTAGACATCTGTTGTCATCCGTTACGTGTCCGCTATATCCGCTAGGCATTCGCTGTGCATCCGTGCAACTCATATCTGCTCCAGTGTAAAACGGACACAGGGAGGAAGCAAAACAGATATGGAACGGACACGCAGCATTAGTAGCACGGATGTAGAAAGAATGAAAGCGGATGCAGCTCGCATACAAAGCATTAAAACGGAAAAAACGTTCGTATAGGGGATGTATCTCGGATATTTAGGATGTCTGCAGGATGTCTAGAGGATGCAAAAGGACACCTAGCGGAAAACCTATATTTCCTATAAAAAGGGGGAGGAAATCACCTGGATCTCACTTTCAGTCCAGCAGCCCTGTGGTGCAGACCTCTTCAGCCTTGCTCTTGCACTTGCTCTTCCACAGCATCCAGTCATCCCCACCATGGATCATCACACACTCCTTTTGGTAGCCGCCATCATTCTACAACAGTGCGAAGCCATCTACAGGCTCTTTCAACTGTTCTATGCAAAGAAAAGGAGGCGTCCAAGAAGTGTCTGGGTCCGAAGATGGATCGCAAGAAGAGCCGAGTACGGACTGTATAACAAGCTGATGGTGGAGCTGAGGAATGAAGACTCTTGTGCATTCCAGAACTTCATGGGGATACTGCCAGCCATGTTTGATGAAGTTGTGGAGCAGCTGAGACCCAGGTTGACCAAGCAGAGCACCAACTTCTGGTCCAGCCTGGACCCTGGACTCAAGGTGGCACTGACTCTGCACCACCTGGCCTCCGGGACTACGTACAAGAGCATGCAGTACGCCTGGAGGGTGCCACACAACACCATCAGCATTGTGGTCAGAGAAGTGGTGCAGGCCATCATCGAAGAATACGTGGAGGAGCTCCTCCAGTGCCCCTCCACTGAAGAAGGCTGGAAGAAAGTTACAGAGCAGTGGTACCAGAAGTGGAACTTCCCCCACACCGTTGGAGCCATAGATGGGAAGCACGTGGCCTGCAAAGCTCCAGCCAAGTCGGGGTCCACTTATTTCAACTACAAGGGCTTCTTCAGCATCGTCCTCTTCGCCATGGTCGATACTGACTACAAGTTCATGTACATCGATGCTTCAGGCAACGGCTCATGTTCAGATGCCCAGGTATACAACGCCAGTGACCTCAAGGAGGGGCTGGAATGCAACCTCATCATGGGCTTCCCAGATCCAGACCCCCTGCCCAACGACACACAAGATGTGCCCTACTTCATCGTGGGGGATGACGCCTTCTCCCTCAGAACCTACCTCATGAAGCCATACACTTCCAGACTCCTCACCCGTGAAGAGAGGATCTTCAACTACTGGCTGTCCAGGGCAAGGCGGGTGGTGGAGAACACCTTTGGCATCCTGGCCAACAGGTTCAAGGTACTTCTCACCACCATGCAGCATCGCCCACAGACCGTGAGGAGGATTGTGGAAGCTTGCTGCATCCTGCACATTCTCATGCGCACCCGCTACCCAGTCTTGCAGAACAGGCTCGTGGACCTCCAACAAGGCAATGGGAACATGGATCCTGGTGAATGGAGGCAAGGGTGAAACCTGATAGACACTGTGGATGTACAAGGCCCCAACATAGCTTCACCTGAAGGAAAGAAGCAGCGCAACCTCCTGAAACACTGGTGCAACTCCCCAGCTGGAGCAGTGGAGTGGCAAGACAGGATGGTAGATGCTTAATGGATGCTTCCTTCAGCCTGTCTCATCACACGGATGAGATTGGGCCATGTATGTTGAGTGGCCCAACAATGAACAGGGCATTTAATAAAGAGTTGTGTTTATGCTGAAATGTGTTGATGAATGATTAAATTATTATTGATAATGAAGGGCCATAGGTGTGGCACCTGGGAGGGTGGACCATACAGTCCCACTATGCTTACACTTGAGGTTTATATATCCCAAAGCTATATTGCCCATGCCACAGGTATCCCTGCACATCCCACTGCTATCCTAACCTATCCTACAGCTATTACCCATCCCACAGGTATCCCTGCCCATCCCACAGCTATTACCCATCCCAAAGGTATCCCTGCCCATCCCACAGCTATTACCCATCCCAAAAGTATCCCTGCCCATCCCACTGCTATCTTAACCCATCCCACAAGCATGCAAAGGCTTAAACCATTTCTAAAAGTTTCCATCAAGACTTTATTTACAAAAATAAATGAACCAAGTGTGTTCTTCTTCTCTCGTGTCGCTACACTTTTCCCGGCCACTGTAGAACACTGTTGGTGTAGGTTGGTGTAGCGTGGTTGAAGGATTCGCAGGTAAACAGATACCTGACAGGGGCCGCGACGTGAATGCTCCTTCTATGGCCCCCAACCAAGTGTGTGAAGCAAAGATAAACTTTATTAATAACAAACTGTAAAAGCAAAATGACCCAAGTAAAGTGTCCCAAGCAAAGATAAAGTCAACAGGTAGCAACCCAGTCTCTGGCACACTTTTCAGTCACTCTGAGGCATGCCCATAGTCTCAGGGGTGAAGGGTCCAGGTGCTGTGGAGGTGGCTGCTGCTGGAGTGCTGGTCTGAGGTGCCACTGGGGTGCCTGGCCCCAAGAGGACAACAGGGGATGGTGTTTGGAGGAATCTCACAGAGAGCTGGCTCAGTCCTGTGATGTTGAGAGCCACTTCCTCCAGGACATGGGGTGTCAGTCCCAAGACTGATGACAGATGTTCTGAGGCCGGGCTTGGCTGTGGGGTGGAGGAGTGTAGTGGGGTGTGTGTTCTGCAGGTGAGCGAAGTGAGGCGTGTGTGGCATCTGTGGCATGGGTGGCATCTGTGGTGTGGGTGGCATCTGTGGCATGGGTGGCATCAGTGGCATCGGTGGCACCGGTGGCACTGGTGGCATGCGATGAACCTGTGCCTGGACTGGGAAGGGCTACATGTGCCTCTTCCTCCCTTGCGTATGCCTCTTCCTCCCTCTGGCAGGGCCATCTGGGCCCTCATCAGAGGGGCTTTGAGGTTCTTGGGGCTGCTCCACCACACCACCACCAGCAGCAACAACAACAGTAGCAGCACCAGCAGCACCAGCAGCACCAGTAGCACCAGCAGCACCAGCAGCACCAGCAGCAGAGTAAGCACCAGCAGGACCAGCAGCACCAGCAGGACCAGGATCAGCAACATCAGAGTAAGTACCAGCAGCATCAGCAGGACCAACAGGACGAGGATCAGCAGCAGCAGAGTATGCACCAGCAGCACCAGCAGCACCAGCAGGACCAGGAGCAGCACCAACAGAGTAGGCATCAGCAGAAGCACCAGCACCAGGAGCAGTGCCAGCAGAGTAAGTACCAGCAGAAGCACCAGCTCCAGGAGCAGTGCCAGCAGAGTAAGCACCAGCAGAAGCACCAGCACCAGGAGCAGTGCCAGCAGAGTAAGCACCAGCAGAAGAATCAGCACCAGGAGCAGCACCAGCAGAGTAAGTACCAGCAGAAGCACCAGCACCAGGAGCAGCGCCAGCAGAAGTCCCAGCACCAGAAGAGTCAGCCCAAGCAGCAGAAAGCCCAGCAGATGCAGAGTCAGGGCCAGGGTGTGAGATGGTGGCCCTGTCCTTCTTGCCAGGGCTGGCAGCAGATGGCACAGGCTTCCCCTTCTTCCCCATGGTTGTTGGCTGAAGATGTGTCTGGCAGCAGGTCTTTCGTCTGAATGATGACTTGCTTGCGAGCTGCATCCCTTTATATCTGTGGGGCTGACGCTATGCATCCTTCCTGCATGCGCAGTGAACGCTTTGCATCCACTAGGCATCCACTAGGCATCTGCTAGGCATCCGCTAAGCTTCCGTGATGCATCCGCTGTATCTGCTCGGCATCCGCTCTGCATCTGTTTCTTCCACTGCGTGTCCACTTCGCTGTGCTTCCCCAGAAGCCCTGCGGTTGTGCCATCCGCTTCCATCCGCTTCCATCTTCTAGGCTTCCGTGGAGCATCCACTTTACATCCTGGCTACGTCCTCTCCCCATCTGTTCCTTTCCATTGTTGTCCGCTCTGTTTATGCAAATTCGGGGCACTTAAACAGATAACAACGGATGGAAAATTTTCTTGTCCGCTGTGTCCTTTTTACATATGTTTTGCATCCGTCAGCCTATGTGACAGGCCTTTTAGTTCCTTTACTGTCGTTTGGTGATATCTCTTGTTCTACACATTCATCTGCGTCACTTTCCTCTTCTTTTAACTCCTCCTCTCTGAGATTTCTTTGTTCTTCTACAGACTGCCTCACCATTATTTTTTTTTGCCAGTATGTCCAATAATTCCCTCCTTTCTTTCAGCATTCCTCTTCCAATTTGCAATTCCAACTTAAAGAATTTGCTTATTTCTTCCATTTTTTGAATCAGTTGAGTTATTAAAATTCAAAGTCAGATGCAGATAATCAGAGTTGGAAGGGACTTTGTAGGTCATCTAGTCCAACTCCCCGCCCAAGCGGGAAACCCTACACAATTTCTGACAAATGGCACTCCAATCTGTTTTTGAAAGTCTCAAGTGATGTTGCTCCCACGACTTCCTGAGGGAACTTCTGTTCCATTGGTTGATTGTTCTCACTGTCAGAAAGTTTCTCCTTATTTCCAGGTTGAATCTCTTCTTGATCAGTTTCCATCCATTATTCCTTGTCTGCCTACAGCTGCTTTAGAAAATCACTTGACCCCTTCCTCCTCCATGTGGTAGCCCCTCAATTATTGGAAGATACTATCATATGTCAGGTGGAGCTCCATTCAAAATCCAGGAAAGAAATACTTAGACTCTTTAGTTTAGAGAAAAGATATCTTTTACTGAAAGTGAAGTGGTAGCAACCAAAGAATTCTGAATCTGAGAATTTAGGCGTACAATTCACATATAGAAAATGCTGGGAATGTTCCCACCCCCAATAGTTCAACTGACACTTCCAATTAGAAGTTGTGGATATGATCATGTGGCATCCTCAGGTGATGATGAGGCCTCTGTCCGTTGACCTTGGCATAGTTTGATAACGGGTTGCAGTTGCGCAGAGAAAGAAGAAAGCTAAGCGAGAAATAGAAACCTAACTCTATTTTATGCTCCCCCCTTCCATTTATACATCAGACGAATGTAACTCCTCCAGCTCACTTCCCCAGCTATTCCTACCTCCCTTTTCCACCACCCCCCGTTACTCATGGCAGTCGAAAAGATGCAAAGCAATAGCAGAGGATCTTGAAGACTGACATTCGGCCCTCCTAGAAAAAGGGAAATAATCAGTCCTAGAAGTCCTAGAAGAGAGAGAGAGGAGAGAATATAAAGACAATTATTCATCATTAAACAATTTCAAAACAATACACTCCTAAGGCTTATCAGGATACTTGGAACGAAATGCTTTGATAAACTTAGGGGCGTTAACGTCGGTCTCATAAACCCATTCGGCTTGTGAAGAAGGGAAATGTTTCCAGGCTACAAGATACTGGAGTCGACCCCTCCATTTGTGAGAATCCAGAATTTCTTTAACTTCAAAATGTTGTTCGCCTTCAATCAATATTGGTATGGGAGAGTCAGTCTGAATGGGCCTTAGGTCAGAAGTACGCTCAGGTTTTATCAAACTAACATGGAAAACCGGATGAATTCGTCGAAGAGTTTTTGGTAAGTTCAGCTGGACCGTTACAGGATTTATAATCCGTTCAATTGTGAATGGACCAACGTATTTAGGACCAAGCTTCTTTGACTTTTGAGTGGTCTGCAGGTATCTGGTGGACAGGAAAACCTTGTCGCCCACTTTATATTCCTTCTGTGGGGATCTTTTCTTGTCAGCAAATTTCTTAGGAGCTTGATGGGCCTCATCTAATGCTTTGCGTGTTACTGGCCAGTTAAGTTGGAGTTGAGTTATCCATTCATCCAACGAATGGATATTTGGCTTTTCTCAAGGAAGTTCAGGTATGGGAACAAAATCTTGTCCCGAAGCCACTTCAAATGGAGTAAATCCAGTACTGCTGTGTACGGAGTTGTTGTATGCCACTTCAGCAAATGGTAGTAATTCGGACCAGTTATCTTGTTGATAGCTTATATAACATCTGAGATATTGTTCTAACACTGAGTTAGTCCTCTCACAAGCCCCATTGGTTTGGGGGTGGTGGGCAGAGCTTAGCCCCTGGGAGGAGCCTATTAACTTCAGGAACTCTTTCCCAAAATTTGAAGTAAACTGGACCCCTCTGTCAGAGATTATGCGTTCCGGGACGCCATGTAACCTGTAGATATGTCATATAAATAGTTTAGCCAGCGTCTTAGCAGATGGAATCTTGGAACAAGGTATGCAATGTACTTGTTTGGAAAACAAATCAGTCACTACCCAGATGACCGTGTTTCCACCACTTTCGGGTAGTTCTACTATAAAGTCCATAGAGATTTCCTTCCAAGGAGTCGTTGGTCTAGCTACATTTTGTAACAATCCTACTGGCTTACCAGGAGGTTTCTTTGCCGAAGCACAAATCGGACAGCTAGCTACGTAAATTTCAATGTCCTTTTTTAAAGTAGGCCACCAGAATTGCCACTTGACTAGATGTAAGGTCTTCACAAATCCGAAATGGCCAGCTGCTTTAGAATCATGAGCCTGTTGTAGTATTTGGCTCCTCAATACTTGTGGCACATACAACTTGGCCCCCACCCAAGCCAAACCATCTCTAATTGTATAGTCACTTGAATGAGCCAGGAACCATTCGTCCAGTTTTAAAGCTTCTTTTAATTGTTCGGTAAGGTCATTCGCTAAAACCACTTCTTGGTTCTTCCTTTGGGCTCTGGTAACCACTGGGGCAGCTAGGTGTTTGGCTGAGACAATTGGGCTTATCACCTCCTGACGCATACTATTATATTGAGGTAGTCTAGAGAGAGCATCCGCCATGACATTCTTCCCGCCCGGAATGTACTTCAATGAGAAATTGAATTGCTTGAAATACTGGGCCCACCGAACTTGTTTAGGGGACAGCTTCCAGGGTGGTTTTAAGGCTTCCAGATTCTTATGATCAGTCCATACCTCAAACGGGTGTTTTGCTCCGTCCAGGAAATGTCTCCAGGTCAACAAGGCCCAATGAACTTCAAAAGCTTCTTTCTCCCAGACGGCCCATCTTCTCTCTGTTACAGACAGTTTACGGGAGGTATACGCACAAGGCTGTAAGGTCCCTTTCTCGTTGATTTGCAGTAATACCGCTCCAATAGCTACATCACTTGCATCAGCTTGAATCACAAAAGGAGTGTCCATATCCAGGTGTTTCAGCACTGGTTCTGCAGCAAATAGTCGTTTTAGCTTTTCAAAAGCGGCTTGGCACTCCATGGACCACTCCAGCGGCTTTCCTGGCCTCGGCTTCACCTCCCCTTTTGTTTTTAAGAGATTGGTGATGGGCATTGCTATCTTAGCAAACGTCGGGATGAATTGCCGATAAAAATTTGCAAATCCCAAAAAGCTGTGAAGTTGTCTTCTAGTGCGTGGTGGAGCCCACTCCAGAACAGCACGCACCTTCTCTGGAGGTGTAGCTATTCCTACCTCCCTTTTCCACCCCCCCGTTACTCATGGCAGTCGAAAAGATGCAAAGCAATAGCAGAGGATCTTGAAGACTGACATCATGTCTCCCCTGGTCCTTCTCTTCACTAGACTAGCCAACCCCAGTTCCTGCAACTGTTCATTGTATGTTTTAGCCTCCATTCCCCGAATCATCCTGGTTGCTCTTCTCTGAACTTTTTCTAGAGTCTCAACATCTTTTCTATAATGTGGTGACCAAAACTGGATGCAGTACTCTAGGTATGGTCTTACTAAGGCTTTATAGAGTGGTATTCGTACTTCCCTTGATCTTGACTGTATCCTGCTGTTAATACAACTTAGGATTGCATTAACTTTTTTGGCGGCTGCTGCACACTGCCAGCTCCTATTTAGCTGGTTGTCTACTAAGACTCCAAGATCCCTCTTACAGTTACTGCTATTGAGCCTGGTTTCACCCAGTCTATATGTGTACTTTTGGTTTTTCTTGCCTAAGTGTAGGACTTTACTTTTCTCTTGTAGAATTTCATTTTATTAGATTTATTAGTCTGTCAAGGGAACCATCTGGATCTTGAGCCTATCTTCTTGGGTGTTAGTTATTCCTGCCAGTTTAATATCATCTGCAAATTTGGTAAGTTCTCCTTCTATTCCCTCATCTAAGTCATTAATGAAGATATTGAAGAGTACTGGGCCTAAGATGGAACCCTGTGGCACCTACTGCTTACTTCCCTCCATGTAGACTTAGACCCATTAAGGACTACTCATTGAGTACGGTTTGCCAGCCAGTTGCGAATCCATCTCGTGATGGTGCTATCTATTCCACTTTTTTCTAACTTACTAAGAAGTAGTTTGTGGTCTATTTTGTTGAATGCCTTGCTGAAATCTAAATATATTATGTCCACAATATTTTGCTGGTCTACTAATTGAGTTACTGTGTTGAAGAATGAAATAAAATTGGTTTGGCATGATCTGTTTTTAACAAACCTGTGCTGACTGCTAATTATTACTTTACTTCTTTCTAGATGTTGGCAGATCTGGTTTTTTATTATCTTTTCCAGTATCTTCCCGGGTATTGATGTTAGGCTGATTGGTTTATAGTTTCCTATAAGTTTCCTGGGTCTGTTTTTTTTTCCTTTTTTGAAGATGGGAACCACATCAGCTCTTTTCCAGTCTGTTAGATTGTGGGAAAAAGAGACTTGAGACCAGTGTGACTTCCAGATCTTTATTTGGTTTCTGGAATCAGTCTGACTGCAGAGCCATGGCAGCCTCTTTTATAGCAGCTGCTCGCAGCTTGCGGCCAACGACAGCTCCTTGAATCTCCCGTTGCTCAGGCGGACCAATCACAGGGTGGCAATTGTTGATCAATCACCGTCGCTTGAAGAACCAATCATATTGTAGTATTTGTGGACTAATCAGAAAAGGGTATTTCAAGTATGGTAATATAGAACTTCCCTCCCCACTTGGTTTAGTCCAACCTACGTTATGAAGTCACGTAAGTTGGAGCTTTTGTGTTGTCTACTTGACATGCACAGTATAGTCGCATCGTTGTGTTTGGCGGGTTCGGACGGGATCGCTGTTTCTCCCGTCCTTCTCTGTGGAACCTCCTGGAATGTGGAGTCAGCCATGCCACTCCCGCCCGGCCTATCTGGGCTGGTAGAATCAAATCAGCTGCTCCCTTCTGGAGTGGCTTCTTGTTGTTTTTCCGCTGCCTGTTCCTCTCTACCAAAGTCATCTCCAGGTAAGTAATTGTGGTTTTTTTCTGGTTATGTTGGTTGTTGGGTTGTTGTTCGGGTTTGTTGTGGTGTTTCTTGTATTTCTTGAGGATCTCCCCCTCCCCTCTTATTTGTGTTTGAGGGGTCTCCCCCCCTCTCTGGTCTGGTTATTAATATTATTTTTTAATGTTTGCTGTGGTTCTGGCGTGTGTGTGTGTGTTCTTTTTCTTCGCACCTGGGTTTGTTAGTGTTTCTTTCTAGTGTTCATGATCTCAGTTGATCTATGTGCCTCCTCCAGCTTCTTCCATCCTCTGTTTCTCGTCTGTATGACCGGGGTCCTGTTACTTGGGTTATTGTTGCTGGTATCCACAGTGGGTTCCCCGTGAGATTTTTTGCGTAGACCCAGTCCCTTATTCCGAATGTGCGGTGCTCACTAGAGGAGTCTTCTGGTTTTTCAGGCCTGTAAGGGGGTGTAATCTATCCAGGTATGATCTTAATTTTCTGCCCATCAATAATTCTGCTAGGCTTTTATTTGTAGTGTAATGTGTTGTATAGTGAGCATTTTGTAGATTTTTTCTTGTATATGCCCCATGTCCAGTTTCTCTATAGTTTCTTTTGTATACCAGACCATGCGTTCCACCCGCCCATTTATCGCTGGCCGGTCTGGCGCTGTCAAGGCATACCTTATGCCGTGTTCGGCGAGGAACTTTTCAAATGTCAACGCTGTGAACTGTGGCCCGTTATCTGAAACTAATAGGTCTGGCAACCCATGTGTTGCAAAAAGCCACTTCAGCTGTCTGATGATGGCTTCTGTTGTTGTGGAGTTCATGATGCTTACCTCCAACCAATTTGAGTAAGTGTGTACTGTTATTAAAAATGTGTATCCTTCTGTCGGCCCTGCAAAATCTATGTGTATTCTTGACCAGGGTCCCTCGGTGTTTCCCAGTCGAGCACAGGTGCAACAGGGGGTGTAGGTCTGGATTTTTGGCATTGCGTGCATGTTTCTACCCATCTCCTAATATCCTTATCCATCCCTGTCCACCATACATAACTCCTGGCCAGGGATTTCATTCGTACGATACCCAGGTGTCCTTCATGCAAGATATCCAGTACTTGTTCTTGGAGTAGTTCCGGTATGACTACCCGATACCCCCATAGTATACAACCTTTTAACATTGAGAGTTCCATCTGTCTGCTCCAGAACAGTTTAAAAGTCTCGTCCATCTTGTTTTCTGGCCACCCTTTTCCTACCCAGTTCAAAATCTGTGCCATCTTTTTGTCTCTTGTGGTTTCTTTCGCGATGTCCGCTGCGGTTATGGGTAGGTTTGGTAATGTCTCAATTTGTAGCATGGATGTGGTTGGTGCCAGGTCACTTCCCAATTCCGGCAGGGGAGAATGGCTCAGGGCGTCTGCGTGTGATATGTCCTTCCCTGGTCAGTGGATTAATTTGTAAATGTATGCGGCAAGGAACTCGGACCACCTCGTCATTTGTGGTCACAGTATGTTTGGGGTTGCCTTGTTTCCTGCGAGTATTCCCAAGAGTGGCTTGTGGTCTGTAATTAGTGAAAAAGTCCTACTATAGAGGTATTCATGGAATCGCTTTACTCCAGTTATCGCTGCTAGAGCCTCTCTGTCCAATTGGCTGTAGTTTCTTTCTGCTTTGGATAGTGTTTTGGAATAGAACGTGATTGGTGCTTCTCTCCCATCTGGTAGCATGTGGCTGAATATGGCTCCGACGCCGAATGGTGATGTGTCACAGGTGACTGTCAGTGGCAGGGTTTCGCTGTATTGGATTAACACAGATTCGGATGTCAGCAAGTCTTTTATTTCCTGGAACGCGGCCTCTTCTCATCATCCCCAGGTCCAGGTAGCTGTCTTATCCAGCAATCTGTGTAGTGGTTCCACCATCGTTGCCTTCTGTGGCAGAAAGACTTTATAGAAGTTAATAAGTCCCAAAAATGCTTGTAGGTCTGTTTTATTTTTGGGTCTGGGAGCTTCTTTTATCGCTTTTATTTTCTGGTCCTTGGGGTGAATTCCTTCTTTATCTATTAGGTACCCCAGGAATTCAACTTTAGGGGTGGCTAGCTGGCATTTTTCTTTCTTTACTTTGAGTCCCGCCTCTTGAAATCTTTATAAGACTTCTCTGAAGCACCTTCCAGTTGGTTCTTGTCGCTAGCTGATAACAGCACGTCATCAAATTATGGGACCACCCCTTTTATTTCTTGTAACAGGCGCTCCATCAAGCTTTGGAACACCCCTGGGGCCACGCTGATTCCAAATTGCAGTCTTTTGCATCTGAATGCCCCCCTGTGAGTCACAATTGTTTGTGCCTCTGCTGTTTCAGGGTCGACTGGCAATTGCTGGTACACTTGTGCAAGGTCGAGCTTTGTAAGAGATGTTGCACTACGAAATGGGGTATGCGCTTTGTTGTAGCGCGTGATTGAGGGTGGCCTTGTAGTCTCCACAGATTCACACGGACCCATCTGGCTTAATTGGAGTCACAATTGGGGTTTCCCACCTTGCGTGGTCTATTGGTTCCAATACCCCCTTTGAATTGAGTTTATCCAATTGCTCATCGATCTTCGGTTTTAATACGAAAGGGTCTCACCTTGCCTTTAACCTGATTGGGGCTCTGTTCTGATTCAAATTAAATGAGATGGGGGACCCTCGGTACTTGCCTAGTTTTCCATTGAACACATCGTGGTAGTCCCTCATCAGGCTCTCCTCCCAGTCTGTTTCAGTGATGCTGTTGATTCCAGTCACTCCAATTCCCAGGGGCATGAACCATTCGAGTCCCGGTAAGCTTGGACTATTCCGGTCTACGATTGTTAATGGAAGAATTGCCGTGTGCTTTCTGAAATTAACTTGGAAGTGTCCGAGTCCGACTACGGGGATCCTGTTCCCTTGGTAGTCCTCCAGAGTCAGTTTTTGGCTCTCTAGTTCCATTCTTCGTATTCTTGGTATCATAGACAGGTATGAGCTGGAGTCCACCTCCATCTCACATTGTTGGCCTTCCATTTTGACATTCACATGTACCTTCCAGGCATCGGTTGCGCTTGAATGCCCAATGTTTATAGTTTGGAGTGTCTCTTCCTTCCAGTAAGTTTCGTTGAGCCATTTGCTTCTATTTTCTTGGCTCCAACGGCCCCCTGCCTGTCTTTCTTTCGTTCTGGGGAGAGTGTTGTCTCTTCGTCTGGGGCTGTAGCTCTTTTGGTTCTGGCAGACCCTTGCTATATGTTCCCGTCTCTCGCAGTGCCGGCAAACTGCATCTAGGAAACGGCACTCGGAACGGGGTTGGTCTCCTCCACACCCGGCGCACTGGAATCCTGACTTACGTTCTTTCCTCTCCTGTCTGTTCCGTTCTGATTGGAGTCTGTGTATTTCTTCTTCTTCATCGGTCTCGGACAAAGACTCAATGTTCTCATGGTGTGTGGTGGTCTTGTGGGTGCGTGGTGGTCTTGTGGGTGCGCTCTGGTTTCTTCTCCTGGGGTTGGCTTGTATCTGCCAGGGTTTTCTGGGTTGCCAAATTCATTAGCCGCATGGTGGCTGCTGAATTTTTAGTGGCTTCGGCTGCAGTGGCCTCAGCGATGGCCTCAGTGACTGTGATGTTTGGTTGGGTTAGCAGTTGGCTCTGCAAGGTGAGGTCTCTCAGTCCTAGGACTACACGGTCCTTCATGGCTTCATCCATGTTGAAGAACTCGCATGCCCCTCCAATGTCTCTTAGAGCCGCTACGAAATCTCCGATGCTTTCACCTTCTCTCTGGTCCCATTTATAGAATTCATGTCTCCGAATAAGGCTAGAGATGGTCGATGCATAATGGGCCCTCAGTATTCTTTCCAAGTCTGGCCAGGCCATCTGGTTTACATCCTCAGGTTTGGCCAATGCCATGGCCATCTTGAACACTGTGGGCCCATAGTGTGTCAGGAACACATCTCTCTTCCTGTTGTCTGAGATCCTCTGTAAGTCATTGCTCTCGAGGAACATGAGGAATCTGTCGATGTATGATTCCCAGTCCTCTTTCGCTGGGTTGAATGGTGCAGGTGGCGAGTTGGTGCCGGCCATTTCATCTTCGCTCAGTTCTCGTTGCCATGGGCTCAACTGGTCTCCTTGTCTCAGTATCCCATTCTCGTCGCCAGTGTTAGATCACGGGAAAAAGAGACATGAGACCAGTGTGACTTTCAGCTCTTTATTTGGTTCCTGGAATCAGTCTGACTGCGGAGCTGTGGCAACGTCTTTTATAGTGGCTGCTCATGGCTCGCGGCCAATGATGGCTCCTTGAATCTTCCACCACTCAGGTAGACCAATTGTTGGTTGGATCTTGAATCTTCCACCACTCAGGTAGACCACAGGGTGACAATTGTTGACCAATCATCGTCGCTTGAAGAACCAATCATATTGTAGTATTTGTGGATTAATCAGAAAAGGGTATTTCAAGTATGCTAACATAGAACACAGTCCTCTGGTAGTTCCCCGGTGCTTCAGGACTTTTGAAAGATATGGTGCAGTGGTTCTGAGATGACCTCTGCAAGCTCATTTAAAGCTCTGGGATGGAATCCATCAGGCCCCGGTTATTTGTTTTCATCAAGATCAGACAGGTATTCTCTAACTATTTTTTTTTTGCTTATTTTAACTTTTATTTCTGGTCTGTCTTTTACAGTTATGTTTTTGGTGGGTTTAGCTATAGTTTCTTTTTGCGTGAAGACAGCTGCAAAGAATGAGTTAAGCAGTTCTGCTTTCTCTCTGTTGCCTGTTGCTTCCTTGCCTTCTTCTCTCTTTAGTGGACCGACTCTTTCCTTGATTTTTTTTCTTGTTATTTATATGTTGGAAGAAAGTTTTTTTTATTATCTTTGACTTTTTTTGCAAGTCTTTGTTCATTCTGAGCCTTTGCTATCCTGACTTTGTCTTTGCAGATTCTGGCTATCTGCTCATATTCTGCCTTAGTTGCATGTCCTTCTTTCCATTTTCTGTACTTGTCCTTTTTTTCTTTCAATTTGCCAGAGAGATCTTTGTGTAGCCGTGCTGGTTTCTTCTTGGATTTCTTATTTTTCTTTCTCAGTGGTATTGTGCTGGTCTGAGCTTCTATGATCATACTTTTTAGAGTTTCCCAAGATTCTTAAGTTGTTTTCCCCTTCAGGATTTTAATCCATGGAATCTTTCCCAAGTTCTCTCTGAATTTATTGAAATCAGATCTTTTAAAATCCAAGACTCTGGTATCATTATGTTCTGTTGCTTGTGTTTGTGTTATGTTGAATTCTAGTATGACATGGTCACTCTCACCCAAGGTTCCTGCAGTTTCAACTCCCTCTATCACTTCTTCTCTGTTTGTAAGAATTAAGTCCGGTATGCTGTCCCTCTAGTTTCACCCTTTACCTTTTGGACAACAAATTTGTCAGTTAGGTTGGTTCAGAACTTATTTGATTTCTCACTTGGTGCAGAATTAGTTTTCCCACTGATATCAGGATAATTTAAGTTTCCCATTACTATTGTTGTGTGTTTTCTGCATATGTTTGTTAGTTGGCTGGCAAAAAGCACATCTATTTTTTGTGCTTGATTGGATGGCCTATAATATACTCCTATGACTATGTCATTCTTTTTTTCTTTTATATTGACCCATATGCATCCCAGGAAGTTTTCATCTTTGGTTTTATGCATTTCTGTAGCAATATAGTGGTCCTTTACATACAGTGCAACTCTACCTCCTCTTTTATGGGGTCTGTTTTTTTTTTTTTTTGAATAGCTTGTATCCTTCTACCAGTATATTCCAGTCATGGGTTTCATCCCACCAAGTTTCTGTTATTCCAACTATATCATATTTGCTTTCATGTATTCGTAGTTCGAGTTCACCCTGCTTGTTCCCCAGACTTTGTGCATTTGTATATAGGCACTTGAGATCTTTATGTCTGACACTGTGTTTACTGTCTACATAACCTGTGTTGTGCCTGCTTGCCCCTATTTTCTTACCACCTGTTTGATTAATGCACAGGGTATGGCACCTACTATTAAATGCTTGGTTTTGGTTGACATCATGGTTGATAATCTTACCTGCACAAACATCTAATTTGCATGCACTGGTATCCTTATTAGTTTTAGGTTGCTGGGGACAGAGATGTTCTGAATCCATTAATTCTCTGTCCCCGCTGTTCAGTTTAAATGTTTATCCAGGAAATCTTTTGTTGTGATCCTTGCCAAAGGTCTCCTTTTGTCTCTATTGCCCTTTTTAATCCTTCTGTCTCTTTATCACAATTAACATCCAACAGTCCCAGGATATTGCATTCGTTTACCCTCTTACTACAATTTCCTCCCCCTTTTTTTAAGTTTCCAAGGTTCTTGTTCTTTTATTATTCTTTTATCTCAAAGCAATTATAAGATCAGTGATTTTCCATAAAATCAGGAAGGAAAGAAGTCTTTAACTATTAGGTAGTGCTCTATATCACTTTCCACTTTTCAAAGTTCTTTTCTTTTCTCTTTTCAATTATATTAACATTAATTTTCAACAATTTCCACCATTAGCTTTCTTAAATATAGTCAATTCCAGGCAAGTCCAATGCCTAATTGATGCATTTTGTCCAATGCCTAATTGATGCCTAATTATATATATTGTTTCTGAACTTAATCTCTAATTTCATTGTAACTTTTTATAATCTGATTTTGTTTACCTTATATTTTCCTCTTATTTTCCATTCGTCGTTCCCATACTCTTAAGCGAGGGTTCTTTCTTTCTGCTTCTTGGGGTTATTTAGAAAAAAACTTCAAGTTCTTTTTTCTGGTTACACATCACTCACCATTTTACTGCTCCAGCACATACTTAGCTCCCAGCAGCTTTCCATCTTCAGGGCAGCCATTAAATTGCTGTTGCTCCCTGTCTTCCAGGGGAATTAATACCTAGCCAGGGAGGGGAGATGCAGCTCCCCTGGACCAAGTTGGCAGTCTCCCCCTCTTCCCCCACCCCTCCAAGGTGGATCAGATGGTTCCGGTCCCAAAGGGACCCTTCCAAAAAGATCAACACGGATCAAAGCCACGCACGATCGTGGTCTCTGATCCGTCTTCAATGGAAGCACCACTGGAAGTTCTAACTCTAGTGTCTTCTAATGACAATCAGCACCCTTGATCTCTGCCCAAGGCCCCGTTTGGATTTCTGTTTCATATTAGAATCCCATATATTGATCCTAATTGCAGCCAATTTTAAAATTGCTTGTGCCTGAAGTGAAATTTCATTCCCCATTTTTTCTTGCAATATTAATTTTGTGATAAGAGCTCTTTTAGAAGCAGGAAAGTGACAACTTGTGGACTAGATCATTGGGTAAATAGGGAGAAAATTATAGCATGGATGGAAATTTTTATTTTCTTGTCATTCCTGTGTTATATTACATGTTCCTATAATAAACCAAGATTCTTTATATTTTGATGTTCCTAAATTTTTTAAATAAAGAATGGACTGTAAAGTCTGCAGCTGAGATCTATCTATCTATTATCTATCAATCAATCTATGTATCTTTCATTGATGTATCTTTCTTTCAATGTATCTGTCTGCCTATCTATCTATCTATCTATCTATCTATCTATCTATCTATCTATCTATCTTTCTATCTATCCATCATCTATATGCTGTTCAGCTTCTTTCGTGTATTATCCCACGTCATTGTAGTTGTGCTTTTAAAGTTGTAGTAATGTTTGGCAGAATCTCATCTGCCATCATCAGGCTTCTGTATTGAGTTTGTCTGTCTGTCTGTCTGTCTGTCTGTCTGTCTGTCTATCTATCTATCTATCTATCTATCTATCTATCTATCTATCTATCTTCCATCTATTTATCTATCTATCTGTCTGTCTGTCTGTCCATCCATCCATCCAATCAATTTACTGGCCACCCATCTTATCACAGGGAAACCCTACAAAGATGTCAGTGATACTCAAGTGTGGTGGATGGTGCAACCTGATTTCTAGTGACATGATTTCTGGAGATCTGGTGGTTCTTCCTCTGTTGTAGGGAACTACTATTTTGGGGGGAGGGACCCCTCTGACCTTCTCATCTCTGGAGTCAAGACTTTCTATACCAAAAAACTTCCAAGGGGTTTGAAGGTGCTGTTGGAACTCCTTTGTTCCTGGTTTATTTGCATCTGTTGTTCAGGGAGGATGTTTCTTCACTGGGGGTAACATTAATATGGGCTTCTTGGCCCAGAAGGGGGAACTGGGGGGCTGAGTGGGGGGGAGCTGAAGGGACAGCAGGCTCACCCTGGCAGGGAGGAGCAGAGGAAGGCCCGTATCCCAGGTCCACCGCTTGGAAGTTCTCCCCCTGAACCTCCCTCAGATTCTGCTTTCAGGGCCTGGAGACCTGATCCTGGGTGGCTCCGGGTTCAAGCTGTGGCTTTTCAGGGCCAGGTTGATGTGTGATGAGACTCTTTTCTCCTTCAGGAGGTTCCCAGCTGTGTCTGACTGAAGCCGAGTGAGGCCCAGAGGGGAGGAATCCCCTCCTGGGTCAGGAATGAGTCCACCCTAACTTCTGGGTTTGTCCAAGGGAGACCCCAGAGGAGGGGAAGAGGGGGGGGCTGTGGTCATCCAGGGCTTCTCACAGGCCCTGAGGAGGCTCCATGTGGACCTCTGGCTTCTCTCAGGGGGGCTGCAAGGACCCCAGCCTTGTCAAGGGTGTTGTGTGAATGGGGTCCTCGCCAGAAGAAAAGGGTCCCCAATACAGATAGTCCTTGACCTACAACCAAAACTGAGCCCAACATTTTTGTTGTTAAGTGAGATATCCATCAAGTGAGCTTTGCCCCTTTTTATGACATTTCTTGCTAAAATCATTAAGTGAATCATTGTGGTTGATAAGTTAGGAATTCGGTTGTTAAGTGAATCTGACTTTGCTTGTCAGAAGGTCACAAAATGGGACCACTTGATTGGGACACAGCCATAACGCTCATAAGAGTGAAACTGTGGCCAAACACCTGAATTCTGATCACTGTGCATTTGATGCTGCAAAGGTCATTAACTGTAAAAGAAGGCTGGGACTTCATGTTGGGTTCAGGGAGACCAGGAGAGCCCCCCACCCAGGTGGCTCAGGGGGGAAGGGGAGCTCCAGAGCCAGAGAGGGAGGCAGAACTGGCTGGGCGTCTCCCCAGCTACCTCCTCGGGTGTTTTCCTGGCTATGTGGCTGGGAAGGCTGGATCCCCATGGTTGTCCAGCCCCTGCTTAGGGATCCCCAGGTGGGATGAACCCTCCACCTTCCCAGGGAGGCCATTCCATGCCTGCAGGTCTCTCCACATCCTGGCTGGTATTTTCTCCCCTCTTGGAGACCCCTGGAGAATTGGGCTCATGGCAGGCGATTCAAGGAGGGAAGAGCTCAGTCTTGGATTCAGGAAGTGCCACTCAGAAAGTGTCACCTTAGATATTCCCCCCAGGTTGCTTTCTTGGGGTGGGTGGATGCTTTCCATGCGAGAAAGGTCTAATGGAGGAATGCCAGTTGTCTTCATTGGCAAGTGTTGGATGAAGGGCAACAGGCACCAGCAGTTCTGATCAAACTGGCTCACAAGATGCCCCCGAGGAGGTTTCCTCCACTGGAAATAACACCCCTCAACCACTGAATTTGGCCACCCTGTTCTGCTCTGGACATTGGATCCCTCCCCACTTTTAAGCAATTTCTTTGATGAGAGGAGGGAGGGAAGGAATCCTAGTATTTAAGAGGGATTTCTAATACTAGAGAAGACCGAATGGACCATTCAGGCTTTGGATTTTGGGTGCGTCCATGAGGCTGCCTGCATCAAAAGGGATTAAAATAAGGATTTATTTAAAATTGTCCACCTGGAAATGGACTGAAATGAGTCTTGCAGGACTGATCTGTCCCCTTTTGAAAGAAACCTCTCAAGGGGGAAAGGGGCCATGAGAGCAGGAGTGCCAGAGCCTGAAATTAAGCAGGGACAATCAAGACTTAAATCTTAGGCCAAGCCAGGAATTCACCATATTCAGGGCTTCCTGGCTCAGGACAGGACATAATTCTGCATTATTCCTTGTATTTTTCCATTCACTGGACTGGTTTCCAAGGTGGCAGCTGGAAAACTCCCTGGGGAGCCAAGCAGGAGGAAGAAATAAATCCCCAGCCTTTCCCTTCATCATAGGGGGAAGAGGCTCCTCTGCAGGGCTGGGAATGAACCCGAGTCAACAAGGACTCGGCTCCAAGTTTCAGAGCTCCAGATTTGGAAATTCATCTATGGGAAGCAAATATGCTTTTCTTGCTGAAAGGAAGCAAGGCTGAGATGTGGTGATGAAAGAAGGAGCAATCCGTCACCAGGAAGTTGCAGCAGGTGAATGAAAACCAACCTGATCTTCTTCTCTCGTGTCGTTACACTTTTCCCAGCCACTGTAGAACACAGGCTCTGGCACATGGGGTGTAATCGTGGAGATCATGTGATGTACAGGGTTGTGGTAGCAGGGTGCAGTTTAATAGGTGTTCCATTGTCTGGGAAGCCTCCCCGCAGTCGTATTCTATGGATCCATCATGGTTGTATCCCCATTTCTGCATCAGGGCTTTGCACCTCCCAACTCCAGTTCTAAGGCGATTCAGGCAGCGCCAATTTTGCCATGGCTCACTGGCACCTGTTGGGAGGGATTCCTTTGGCTCAAAAAAGAGGTTATGGGGTTTCTCCTGTAGATGTTTTGACCAGGCTTCTATCCTGCAGCTCTGGGGATTGCCATCCAGGGGTTGTACTGAGTGTAGAAAACTCTTCCTGGATTTTAGCCTTTTTGGTGGAGGAACATGCTGGAAAAGTGGATGGCGACTGTCATCTTCCTGTTTTGTGCATTCCACTCTTGAAGATACATCTCTTCTGACTGTAGGAGGGGCAATTCCACACAGCAGGTAGAGGTCATCAATTCGGGTAGGCTTGAGACAACCAGAGATGGCCCTACAAGCTGTATTTAGAACAGGGTCCAGCTTCTTGGCATGTGAGGAACGTCTCCAGACAGGGCATTCATATTCAGCTGCGGAGTAACACAGGGCAAGGGCAGTGCTGCGGATGGTTCCTGGGTCTGTTCCCCACTTGGAGTTTGCCAGCTTTCTCAAGATGTTATTCCTGGCTCCCACCTTTGCCTTTGTCTTGCTGATGTGGTCCTTGAAACTGACAGTGCGGTCTAGAGTGACTCCTAGATACACTGGTTTGTCTATGTATTCTAGTCTCTTGCCATACGTGGACCTTCAGTTTGCGGTTTGCATCGCGACCCTTGAGATGGAAAGCACTAACTTGAGTTTTATCTGGATTTGCCCGAAGATGGTTTACAGCATAGTAGGTGGTCAGGCCCTCTAGTGCTTCACTTAGCGTTCTTTCAAGATCCAGAAATGACTGGGACTGAGAGGCTATGCACAGGTCGTCTGCATACAGGAAGCTCCTGGTGTTCTGGTGGATGGGTTGATCGTTTGTGTAGATGTTGAACAAGAGTGGAGCAAGAACGCTGCCTTGCGGAAGCCCATTTTTCTGTCTGCGCCATCTGCTTCGATCTCCACTGAGATCAACAAAGAAGCATCTGTTCTCCAGCATGTTTTGGATCAGAGAAATCAGGCTGGCATCATGTGTAATCTTGTACAGCTTCTGCACAAGTACTCTGTGGTTGACTGTATCGTAAGCTGCAGACAAGTCAACAAAAACAGCACCTGTTATGAGTCCCTTCTCATAACCATCCTCAATAAATTGAATTAGGTTAAGGAGTTGGCTTGTGCAGGACTTTCCAGGTCTGAAACCCGCTTGCTCAGGAATCAGCTGCTGATCAATAATGGGCGCCATGCGATTCAGGAGTAGTCTCTCAAACTATGTATGACAGAGCAGGGAGATGGGTCGGAAGTTCTTCGGGATGGCAGGATCTTTACCAGGCTTCAGGATAGCCACAATCTTTGCCCGCCTCCATATCTTAAGTAGCTTGTTGGTTATCAGACAACTGTTGAACAGGTCTAGAAGCCACTTGAGAGCCACTGGTCCTAGGTGTTTAACTTGTTCACACAAGATGTCATCAAGACCAGCTGCTTTGTTGTTTTTCATTGTCTTGATGCCAACAATTAGCTCGTTCATTGTGAAGGCTCTGGTGAGGTCAGAACATTCCTTGTTTTCTTCAGATGGCTTTGGTAGTTTAGTTCTCCGAGGATGATGGTTTGGGTTTCCCCGGCTATTCAAAAGGAGTTGATAAGCGACTTGATCTGCTGTGACTTCAGAGCATGGTTGGGCTTTTGTGTAGTCATTTCCCAGCTTCCTAATTATCTTCCACGCTTTCCTGCTACTGTGAGTCATATTAGTAGACTCAATCAATTCTTGCCAGCTCCTTCGCCTCTCTGACGACACTGCATCGATAAGACTTTCCCCGACTTCCAAAGTATCATCTCCAAAGGGATTTGCCTGGAAGAGATTGATATACTCCTTGTAGAGTTGCTTTGCTTCAGTTGTTAAGCCAGGGATGTAGTTTTTCCGGCATCCTCTAGGGATGTTGTTTCTGGAGGACTTTTTCACCTTTTCTGCAAAGATATCATAGTTGGCTGGGGTTGCTGGAAGGTCATTGATTGCAGTGTCCAGCTCTTCTGAGAATTTCTCCAAATTTGCCTTCCTCAAGTTAAAGCGGCGTCTGAAGGGGACTGGACGGGGAGTTATGGCTGCATTGATTTTAATCCCGATGGGACGGTGTTGAGAGTGAGGGATTGAGTCGAGGACAACCTGTCCATCCATGAAGGTCCTGCAGTGAATATGAGAGACAACCTTCCTTTCTCCCTGGACCTTCCCCTCATCTACACAGGGTCGCCACCCAAATCACCCCAGATAAAAAGACCCTGGTTGCAACTGGAGCCATGTGGGATCTCCTGCTTGGCCAGGACACGGAGGGTGCAATGGCTCACGGGTGGCCTTTCTCTTTGCCCATCTTCAAGGAGGTTAATACCTCCAACCCCACACCTGTGTGTGGCTGGGGGGTCTCCTCTCTCCTCCCCACCCCTCTAGCTGGGGGATGGAGGGTCCCCTCGCTCTAGAAAAACCCCCAGGGGCCTCTGGTAACAGAGCGAGGCTCCCTGGCAGCAGCAACCCAGGAAGGTCAGCTGGTTGCCAGGATGGCAGATGGCTTTGCCCCCTCCAATCCAATCCCCGGTGGTCCTGGGGGCCTTGGGAGGAGATCCCGGGGGTCCTTCTTGGAAGGAACCCAGAGGGAAGGGGCAAGTGGGAAGGGCTGGGGAGGGGCAGTCTTTCCTCCTTGGGGCTGTGAGAGAGGCTGGGGATCCTGGCAAGGCTCTCTCCCCAGAGGAGGAGGACCGAGAATGCCAGCCTTTTCTCCGTGTTTTCATAGAGGGGATTCAAGGATGAAGTTGCAGCCTCTCCTGTCCCTCCAGCAGCCCCTTGAGGAGCAGGCCAGAAGCCCTCCATCCCCCATGGACCAGGGGAAGAGGCTGCCTTCAGAAGTGGGTGGGGGGGCTCTGTCCCTGGAGGTTTTTTCCACTCCTTTGCATGGAATGGTCCAGGATTTCCTGCTTGGGAGGGGGTTTGGACTAGATGACCCCCAATGTCCCTTCCAGCAGGAGCCTCGTTGTCAAAAACATCTCTGAGGACAACAGAGAGTCCTCCACTTACAATCATCTGTTTCGGGACTGAAGTTACAACGACACAGTGGAAAGTGACCAGTTATGGCCAGTTTTCACACTTATGACCATTGCAGCACCCCATGGTCACGTGACCAAAACTCAGGCATGTATTTATGGGAACTGGTGTGTATTTATGACGCTTTCAGTACCTTGGGGTCATTGGGTTCACTGAAAGACTTGTTTAATGACCACATGATTTACTTAACAATTGCACTCATTTACTTAACAACTGAGGCAAAAAAGCTGGTAAAATGAGACAGAACTTACTTAGCAACAAGAATTGTGGTCATAAGTGGAGGACTGCCTTTATTGCCTTATAGTTCCTTGAAATTTACCTCCAGAGGTGTTCAGGATCTTGCAGTCAGAATATTCACCTTTCTTCTCCCCCCTTCTGCTCACTTCCGGGGAGCCTGGAGCAAAGTCCTTGGTAGGACTTATTTTTGGGACTTCTGGGGCTGAAAGCAGCCCAAGAAGACTGAAGCCCCAGGTGAGGCCTTCAAGGGTTATACTGCTGGGCTTCCCACATTGGAGAGAAAGAGAGAGAGAGAGACCCTCTTTCCTCTGGTGGAGTTTGAGATGCCCACAAACTCCTGCTTGCAACTATACACACGGTGCAGCCACAAGGAACCCAATCTGTGGGGCTTCTCCTCCTTCCGCATCTTCTGGACGGTCTCAACTCCGGTCTCAACTAGCTCAAGCATTGGGGAAAAGAACCAGCTTTAATCAGGGGATGGAGACACAATGGTGGACCTCATGGAGAAACCTCTTTCACAGGGCAGGAGCAGCTATGGGAAAGGGGGATTAACTAGGTCTCCTTGGATGAGAACATCTAAGCAAAGGGCCCTGGAAGCCTCCGCCTTCTCTGGCTTGGTGGGATGGCCAATGGCTCTCATGGAGATTGTCAAACAACATAGTTGGAGTTTGGCTCCCACACAAACCATCTTACCACTTTTCCCATTCATTCTCTCATAGATACACTTTTAGCTGCTGTCAGTACAAATAAGGTGTCAAATTAATTGGCAGTAGCTGAACAACAAATTCCTCTGAATGATTTTCAGAGTTCCCTTTAGCAAGATTTATTGAGATGAAGAGAGTTGCAAGAATTACAATAATTCAAATATTTCCAATTCAAAAATGTACACATGATTTCTTTGATTCCTGCACACAATCTAAGATGAAATAATTAGTGTCTACTTTGAAATAAAAGGAAATTTTACAATTTTTTAAATGTTATGGTGTTCTGTCTTATGTTTTTACAATTGTTCTGGCTGTGAGATGCTCCTTTGTGTTCAGCTCTGGCCTCAGAAGGATAATGTAGCACTTGGGGATGAAGATGCAGACCAGAAGACCAGCACTGGAGGCCAGGATGGAGAAGACCTGCACAGCCATCATGTGTTTCCCTTTGGTGCTCAGGTTGGTGGGCACAAAAGTTACCCAGACACTGCAGAAGACAAGCATGCTGAAGGTGATCAGCTTGGCCTCGTTGAAGGTCCCAGGCAGATTCCTGGCCAGGAAAGCCACTGTGAAGCAGATGGCAGCCAGGAAGCCCATGTAGCTGAGGGTGACATAGAACATGACAACGGCCCCTTCGTTGCATTGCAGGATGATCTCTCCAGGCTGGGAGTGGAGGTCAGAGTCAGGGAAGGGGGGCGAAACTCCCAGCCAGATGGAGCAGAAGAGAATTTGGACAGCAGAACAAGAAAGGATGATGGAGTTGGCCAAGCTCTTCCCCAACCATCTCTTCACTTGGTTTCCTGGTTTTGTGGCCAGGAAAGCCAGTACCACTGTGATGGTTTTGGCCAAGAGAGAAGAAACGGCAACTGAGAAGATGAGGCTGAAGACCGTTTGTCGGAGAAGGCAGGTGGCTTTTCTTGGTTGACCAATGAAGAGAGAAGAAGACAAGAAGCAAAGCAGGAGGGAGACCAGGAGGATGTAGGAGAGGTCCCGGTTGTTGGCTTTGACAAGGGGAGTTTCTCGATATTTAATGAAGATGATTAAAACAAGGCTTGTGGTTAGGAACAAGAATAGGGCAAAAGAGACCAGGATGATACCCAGAAGTTCTTCATAAGACAGGAAGGTTATGACTTTGGGGATACATCGGACTCTTTCTTTATTTGGGTATTGATCATCCGGACACTTGGTGCATTTTTCTGTATCTGAGAAAGTGGAAAAAAAAGACATCTTTCTTTGTCCTTTGCATTTTAAAATATATTTTTTTTTTTTGGCAAGAAGTGTTTATCAGGACCATTCTCTGGGATGGATTTCTTAATATCTCCAGAGACAGAATATAAGTGTATCACTTTTTTTAAAAAAATATAGCTACAATATATTTTTGATAGGCTATGAAATTGAGGAAAGGCTTGGGACTTGAAAGATTTCATTTGTAATGTTCAGAATATTGATAGGAACCTCCATTACTAAAGGAAAATTATGAATCAATTAATCTTTCTGGAGAAACTTAATTGCCAGGTGGAAATTCTTGTCATACTTGCCTCAGAGGAGGCTGGTGGATCAAGTGACTGCTGCAAATAATTTCGAATGGCCATTGAAACAATGGTGATATGGGTGCAGCCAGAAACAGGCATAACTGTCCATGCCACCACATTGTGCATCTTGTATGTCAGCAATACCTTTTTAGTGTTCCTCAAAGAGAACCCACATAGACTGCATTGCAATCCTCCTTTCAGGAAGTGGACCTAAAGCAATTCCTTGTGTTTCAATGCTCTGGATGGATCCAGTTCCACCAGGCCTCCCATTTTCCTCTGGTGTCACCCACCTTTCTGAGTAGAGAAGGTCCCCTCTGGACAAGTAACACAGTCGTAGCAGCAAACTGGCTCTCCCTCTTGAGCCCTCTTGACAAATCCAGGAAAACAACTTTCCACACATTCAGACTGAGGAAAGGACTGAGCAGAAAAAAATAAGATTGCCAATGGAAATGTGTTAGGACTCTCCGACTATGGAAATGGAGGAAAAATGGATATTAGACAAGTTATTAGATATTAACCTCTGGTCTTCACTTAAGAAAATACAAAATCTCTCACTATTTCCAAATGGTTGGAGATATAACTTCTGGAAGATTCTTTCTTTAGTTCCTCTCTTTTGCTTTTGGCATCTCACATTGCAAAAAAAAAAAAAAGGACTTTATTAAATCGAAAAGTTTGGAGAGTTGGAATCAGGGGTGGGATTCTACTGGTCCTGTCCAGTTCTGTAGAAATAGTTGTTGTGATTCTGCGCAGTTCGGAGAATCAGCAAATTGCACTACTAACTGGCCCTGCCCCTCTCCACCCGCCTTTCCCTCTGCTTATCATGCATGCGCGGCATCGCATGCAGCCTGCTTTTACCCACTTCCAAGGGAAGCCATTGCTGCATGCCTTCCATTGTGGCTCTGCGTGATCTCCCTGGGTAAGTGAGGGTCTGCAAGCTCCGGGGCCCAGTTGCCTACCTGCCACTGCCGGACACCATCTCACTTGACTTTTGTTTCCACCATCCTCCACCCAAACCCCCAGCAGTGTTGCGGTAATTCCCTGTTAGGAGAATGAGCACATACACAGAGACATATTTGAGAGAAGTATGTTGGAATGTAAGTCACCTAACAGCTATTTGGGTTAGACAATATACAAACCAGGATAGACATTTTAATGCTGTCTATTTAAGAGCATGCTAAAAACTGCAATTGGGTGTGGTTTCTCAAACGTCCATAAGATGGAGCCAGAAACCTGGTTTGTTTAGTTCCTGTTCTGGTGTTTCTGGAGTGTGAGTGTGAGTCTCAGAAGAGACTGAATCTCTGTTTCCTTCTGTTGGAAAGTATTGCCATTCTTCCTAATTGACTGCTATTCCTGGATTTGATGTAAGTCTGACACTGAACTATTTTTGACACTGGAATTTTTTTACTGGATTATCCCTGGATGAAAACTGACTGATTTACCTATGAATAACTTTGGATTGCTTGCTTAGACTTTGCTTTAACATTTCTGGAAGTAAAAACCTACATTAACTGTACAGTGTATCTGTGTGCTGTGTGTGTGTATTATTCTAACACTTCTCTCAAATAAATCTCCCTGTATGTGCTCATTCTCCTAATGGGGAATTACCTCAACACTGGTTATGGGCCCAGGCCATACCTGTCTCAGATAACTGAGAGTTAGTGTGAATACACAGTACTGTATACAGACAGCTGTTTACTGTTTAATTGTGGTTTACTATCCTGGTAAAGATGGCACAAGTCACTTCAACAAGTCTATCACTGATAACCTGGTTGGATGGAACAAATTATATTTCCTGGTCTATGAAATGCAGTCTACTTCTACATAAAGAAGGTTTATGGAATGTAGTTCAAAATCCACCACATGTAAATGCTTGGGATCCAGAAAATGAGGATGATGCCAAGAAGCTTTCTGACTTTAAACAGAACAATGAATGAGCTCTTTGTATAATTGGACTAACACTGAGTGACCCGCAGCTAGTCCATATTCATGGAGAAGAGTCTGCTGCTAGGTGTTGGGAGAATTTGAAGAGGATTCATGTTCGAGACAGTGTAAGTGCACACATACATCTCACATGTAAATTGTTTAGAGCACGTCTTCTGAAAGGTGGAGATATGTTAGCTCATTTAAACTTCATGAAAAGAACTTTTCAAGAGCTACATGAAAAGGAACTGATATTTTCAGAGCTGCATCAAGTTTACATCATTCTTTCCTCACTGGATGAAAGTTATGATGATTATGTATCTTCACTGGAAGTCCTGCCCAGAGATAAACTTACATTGACTGACATAACTGGAAGGTTGTTAGAAGAAGCAAGAAGATGGCTGGATAGGGACCAACTGAGGAAGGAACAATCACAAGAAGAGGATTTGTGTTCAACTGCCTGTACTGTTAGAAAATGTTTTTCTTGTGGGGTTAGGGGACAAATAGCTAGATTCTATAAGAAGGGAAAACAACAGAATATTGGTAATCATCAGAAGGCTAAGAAGAATGTTAGTTTAGTTATGTCTAGCAATTCAACTGTAAACCATGATTTGTGGGTTGTTGATAGTGAAGCATTGCAATGCATTACTAAAGATAGAAAAAGGTTTGTAAAGATGTCCACGAGTAAACAACATTGGCAAATGGATGGAAGATGAAAGCATCAGGTGAAGGTACTGCATATTGTTCTTGTATAAATGAACATTTAATTATGTTATATGTACCTAAACTGAAATTTAATTTGCTGTCAGGGCTTTAGTTAATATTGGTTATGTAGTAACCTTTAGGAGAGATAACTGTATAATAGAGAAAGAGGGTAAAAGTGCTATTGCTACTTTAAAGAACGATTTATAAGTAATACATGATGACCAGTTGAAGATGGCTAACTCAGTTTATAACAATGTTAAGCCACATGATGAATGTACACATTTACTGCATAGACATTTAGGGTACATTAATTTCAAAATGCTCAAACAAGCTGTTGAATTGTCAGAGGGAGTAAAATTGAAACCTTGTAGCAAGTATTTAAACTGTAATGCTTGTAGTCAGGAGAAAAGTAAGGTTACTCCAGCAAACAGACTAAATGGGTTTGAGACCAAAGAACCTTTAGAGGTTGTGTTTGCTGACATAATTGGTTCTAAGAAACCAAGTTTAGGAGGTGCCTGCTATATTTTGAGTATTATGGATCATTACTCATGATATGGTTTCTGCTATCTTATGAAAAACAAAGTAGAAACATTCCAACATTTCTTTAACTGGCTAAGGTTTGCTGAGAGAAAAATGAAAAGAATTACTTTAGTGACTGATAACGGGGCTGAGTTTGTTAACAAAAGATTCCAAACAATGTTGAAATTGGCTGGTGTTGAGCATAAACATTCTGCACCTTACAGACCACAATATAACTTGTTTGTAGAACGAAGAGGGCAAACATTACAAGCCATGGCATGCACTATCTTATCTGATTCAGGTTTGCCTGAAACTGTGTGGGGTGAAGCCATAATGTGTAATAACCATGTTTTCAACAATGTAGTTTATACAACAACTGGTTAATTGCCATTCACTCGATGTCATGGCAGAAAGCCAAATTTAAGTTACCTACCCACATTTGGAGCTCCAGCATGGGTGCATATTCCCTCACAAGTAAAACTGAAAGGGCAACATAGAGCTAAGAAGTTATTTTTTGTGGGTTATGAGGCCAACCATAGGTCATTTATGTTCTGGGATCAAAGCATAGCTCATGTTTATTGTAATGCTTGTGTAAAATTTCTTGAGCATGTTGGGTGGGATAAACTGGAACAGGAATCCAGCAATGATATTATGATTGACACCCAAATAGTCCCTAAAGATAAAACAAGTAAACCACAAATAGCCATTAAAGAAGGACAGGAGGAAGTAGGAGTTCAAGCACATGAGGAGGTAGAAGAACAGGAGCTGGTGGCACAGGAAAGTCCACCAGCTAGCCCTGTATTATCAAGATGTTCAACCCGAGTAATATGACACCTGATAGATATCAGGCTCGTGTTGTATGCCAAGTGAATACAGTTCCAAGTAATTATAGTGAACTAAAACTGTATCCTGCTAAGGATCAGGCTGCTTGGCAGAAAGCAATGGATAAGTAACTAGAATCTTTAGAAAGACTTGAGGAATAGGGAAATGTTAAGTTACCACCAGGTAAATATGTCACAGGATGGAAATGGATATATAAACTAAAGACAGGTGTAGATGAGCCTGCTACCCATAAAGCCAGGTTAGTAGCACAAGGATTCAATCAGACAGCAAATGACTATGAGGAGGTGTTTGCACCTAGTCTGAAGGCTACTACATTAAGGGCAGCATTAGTGTGGGCAGCTAAGGAGAAATACATTATAAATCATTTGGATGTCGAGACGGCATATCTGCATGCACCGTTGCAAAACACTATATATTTAAAGAAACCTTCAAGTCTCAAAAAGTGATAATACAACTGATGGTTGGAGATTGAAAAATAGTTTTTATGGCTTGAAGCAATCAGAATATGAGTGGAACCAATGTATAGTTAAATAATTAACTAAGATAGGTTTTCTAGCTGGCA
Organism: Laticauda colubrina; assembly: GCA_015471245.1. Taxonomy (NCBI): domain Eukaryota; kingdom Metazoa; phylum Chordata; class Lepidosauria; order Squamata; family Elapidae; genus Laticauda; species Laticauda colubrina. The sequence goes on from BLBF01000330.1 coordinate 927,640, forward strand.
TGGCTGATACATGTTTGTTTAAAAGAGAAAGTAATGGTGTAATTTCATTGTTGTTTTTGTTTACTGATGACATAGCATTAATCACCAAAACTGAACAAGAAGCTGCTAAAATAATCTCACTGTTAGAACATAAAACTGTTAGAAGATAAAACAGTTAGGAGAAATCAAACAATATCTTGGTTTAAAGATAGATAAAACAAGGGGAGGATACCAGATCTCACAGGCAGATAAAATTAATCAATTACTAAAAAGTTTTAAAATGGAACTTGGTTAAGCTGGCTAAAACACCAATGAACCAGGAGTTTAGCCATGTGATGTTCAAAGTCCTATTTTTGATAGGAACATTTATCAGTCCTTGATTGGTAGTTCTCAGTAATTGGTCAAGGCCAGATATTGCATACAGTGTTAACCAATTAGCGACATTTAATGGTGAGCTGACTGAAAGGCACTGGCAAGCTGCTAAACGTGTGTTAAGATACCTGAACCAAACAATGCATTATGCATTGTATTTGGAGCCAAAAGATAAACTGAGTTTAATTGCATATGCTGATGCAAGTTTTGCTACATACATAAACAACACAAAAATCTGCATCGGGTACTATAGTATTATTGGGAAAAACATTGATTGGATGGAGATCTATTTGACAGAAACATCTAAGTTTGTCAAAAATGGAGGCTGAATTCTCATGTTAATCTTTATTTTGTACAGATTTAGTTTTGTATAAGCAATTATTAATTGATATGGGAATTAATGTAACAGATTCTATTGTAGTTTATGAAGATAACTAATTAGCAATACAGATGGCTTCAAATATTGCTGTTAAAACAGGAACAAAACACATGGATTTAAGATATTTAAATGTGAGACAATGTGTGCAAAGTAAGATGATTAAGCTGGAGTACTGTATGTCAGAAAACAATATAGCTGATCATTTTACAAAGACCCAAGGCTCTATAAAGCATAAGGCATACTGTGAAGATTATGGACTTAGAATGTAAGGTTGCACATATTATCTTACCCAAAAGGGGAGAATGATAGGAATATAAGTCACCTAATAGAAATATATAAACCAGGATAGACATTTTAATACTGTCTCTTTAAGCATGCAATTGGGTGAAGTTTCTCAAATGTCCATAAGATGGAGCCAGAAACCTGAGTTGTTTAGTTCCTGTTCTGGTGTTTCTGGAGTGTGAATCTTAGTCTCAGAAGAGAGTGAATCTCTGTTTCCTTCTATTGGAAAGTATTGCCATTCTTCCTAAATGACTGCTATTCCTGGATTTGATGTAAATCAAAACTTACTGAGTATTGATACTGAGCTGTTTTTGACACAGGAATTTGTTACTGGATTATCCCTGGATGAAAACTGACTTTGGATTGCTTGTTTGGACTTTGCTTTAATGTTTCTGGAAGTAAAAACCTACATTTACTGTACAGTGTATCTGTGTGCTGTGTGTGTGTATTATTCAAACACTTCTCTCAAATACGTCTCCCTGATTGCGGTCATTCTCCTAATGAGGAATTACCTCAACAAAATGTTTGAATAATACACACACACTCCACACAGATACACTGTACAGTAAATGTAGGTTTTTACTTCCAGAAAGTTAAAGCAAAGTTGAAACACAGTCCAAAGTCATTCACAGGTTAAGATCAGTCAGTTTTCATCCAGGGATAATCCAATAAGAAAATTCCAGTGTTAAAAACAATTCAGTATCAGACTTACATTAAATCCAGAAATATCAGTCAATTAGGAAAAATGGAGGAACGGCAATACTTTCCAATAGAAGGAAACAGAGATTCACTCTCTTCTGAGACTTAGACTCAAAAATCCAGGTTTCTGGCTCCATCTTATGGCTGTTTGAGAAACCACACTCAGCTACAGTTTTGCATTTTCTTTAAAGAGACAGTATTAAAATGTCTATCCTGATTTATATATTTCTAACCCAAATACCTGTTAGGTGACTTTCATTCCTAACAAGCAGGGAAGGCCCAGTAGCTGCGGTGAATCCAGGCGGGAAGCAAGATGCAGACTGGTGGGGACCCGAGCTACATTTCGCTGTACTGGAAGACATGTGGAGAGGCTTAGTTCTCCTACTGCTGGGAGAGCAAGAGAGTCTTTCCCAGCACAGCTCTGGGTGGCAGAGAGAAAGAAGATTCAAGCTGGCTGCTTCTCTGTCACCCAGAGCCGCCTGTTTCCCTATTGGAGGGGAAGTTGCAAACTTTTCACTGTGCCAGGAAAAACTCTCTTGCTTTCCCAGCAGCAGGAGAACACGAGCCTATCCACATGTCCTCTAGTACAGTGAAATTTAGCTGGGATTCACTGCAGCTGCTGAGGCTTGCCGGTGGGGGTCGAGGTATGGAGGGACAACCAGGGAGCATGGCTCATCTGTCTGCCATCCCTTCCCTCTCCTGACCACAGCCCCTTTGTTGGACCCAGAACAATCGCCCCTGGATGGCCCTGCCACAGCCACCCAGTCACACCCATGTCAGCAACAGGCTTCGTCATTTTGAAGTTGAGGGAGAATTTGGGGGAGGAGGTGGAGGGTCCTGCAGTGGCCAGCACAGGAGCACTGCTGAGAAGTGGGCAAGTGGCCTTCTAGTGGCCCGACCTGGTGTTCAGGCCAGAGGCGGGCCACAGGAAGTCAGAACATCGAGGGAAAGGGGGATTGCCAGGGGAGCCACTCTCTCCATGCTGAATTGAGACCATTTGGGGAAGTCCTAGTAATTAGGTGAAATGAAGTGCAGCTCCTTGCCTTCCTAGCTCAGGAATAGCCGTTTTCTGCAGGAGAAGCACTGCGGAGGGGGGGAGATCTTCCTGAGCGACTCCGGTGTCTTCGCCAGATTATTTGGACTCTTACAAGTGAGTGAAGCTAAAGGCATTTCAGTCGCATGTCAGTCCAGACATCACCCCGTGGCTCCGTAAAGCCAACACCAAAGAAGTGGGCAATCAGGTGAACCTGTGGTGCAATGCTCACTAGGATCTCGGCTGCTCCAGGCCATCCAACCTCAAAGCCCGATGGGAGCTGCCGTTCCCAGGCTTCTACTTGCCTGTGCTTGGTTTCCACCTCTTCACCTTGCTGATGTGGCTGGACCTGCCCCTCCCTCTCCCTCCCTCTCGTGGTCTGAGAAGGTAAGGATGACGGTGTGGGATAGCGAAGTGACCGGGTCCCTATCTTCTCCTCTCTCTCCCCAACTCTGTGTGTCTCAATGTGAGTGTACATGTGTGTACGTGTGTCTCCCTGAAAGCCATGGCTGGGTAAAGCCAGCAAACTCTCCTTGGCACTATTTGTTACTTCTTTCATTTCTTCTTTTTGGAATTCAGATTGGCTGAACAATCACCAGACCGTGGTGAAAGCATTCCTTTGGGTGACCCTCCTCCTCCTCCTCCTCCTCCTCCTCCTCCTCCTCCTCCTCCTCCTCCTATTCCTCCTCTCACAACCAGGAGTTGTGGTGGGGCTGGGAGGATGCACACATGCAGGGAGATGCTCTTCAAGCAAACGCCAAAGCATAACAAAACTGGGTACGGGGAGAGTGGCTGTTCACTTGAGGAGCGTCTCCTCACACCAGTGCACCCTTCTTACCCTGCCATGGCCACTGGGCACGAGAGGAGGAGGAGAGTTGCCTGAAGGGATGCTTCCACCGCGGCCTGGCGATTGTTGTTCAGCCAGTCTGGATTCCAAAAAGAAGAAATGAAAGAAGTAGCGAAGAGCACCAAGGAGAGCTTGTTAGCTTAGCTCAGCCATAGCTTTTAGGGAGACACACACAAGCACACACAGAGTGGGGGAGAGAGAGGGGAAGATAGGGACCCGGCCGCTTCGCTATCCCCCAACATCACCCTTACCTTCTCGCACTGCTCCGTTTTGTGAACCATCTATGGTTTAGTATTTCCTTCAATCTGGTGAAAAACCCACAAGGGCTGGGAAATGTGTCACTAAGAGCTTCAGGTTTGTTTGCTCCATATACTGAAAATAGCAAAGAACAAGGGAATTCTGTTGACCAGGGCCTGAATTCAGATGAATTTGAATCATGATTGGGTGGAGGTCCTTTCGGTCCAATTGAGGAAGAAACTTCGTACTGCTTGGGGAAAAGTGTCCCCTGAAAGGGCAGGTTTATAGTTGGGAGTTTCTTAAAGAGACCAGACCAGGTCGCACTTATCCATGCCCCTCTTTTACACACACACACACACACACAAACACACAAAGTGGGTGGGGGGAGATAGGGAAAAAGGCAGAGAGAGAGAGAGAGAGAGATACAGAGAGGGGGGGAAAGAGAGAGAAAAAGAGAGGGAAAGAGTGAGGAAATGAGAGAGGAAGAGAGAGACAAGAAAGAAAAGAGAGAAAGGAAGCAAAAGGAGGAAAAGGGATAGACAAAGAAAGGGAGAGGTGGAAGGAAGGGACAAAGAAAGAAAAAGAAAGAAAGAGAGGGAGAATGGAGAAAGTGAATGAGATATATGAATGGATAGATAAATACATGGAAGGAGGGAGGGAGGGAAAGAGAAAAAAAAGGGGAGGAATGAAGCACACAAACTCTGGCTTCAGAAGACTCTTTGAAGCAGCACAGCAACCTATGGCTGACCTGCAAGGGATCTCAGAAGTCATCTAGTCCAACTTCCTGCTCCAGCAGGAGATCCTTACAGAATCAAAGAATAGCAGGGTTAGAAGACTCTGTGTGTGTGTTTGTGTGTATGTGTGCGTGCATGGCTGTCAAATCTCCAAAAATAGGTCAAGGAGCTCTGGGGAGATGAGTCATAAATTAGAATTCTTGCTCAGCAATTGGCCATTAGGCGAGGACCACTTATATTTGGTTTGCCAGTCACATGGCCCCCAAGCCATTCCCATCTGGTCACGTGACCACCAAGCCATACCTAAAAATTAAGCCACACCCACTGAACCAGTTGTTACAAAATTTGAATCCCACTCCTGGATGAAACTGAGAAAAGATTTCAGCATTAAGTGATAACCAGCTGGTTCCTTCTCATGACCCCATTAACACGCATTTCTCCTCTCTTCTTACACCCATAATTTTAAGGTGTGATATCAGAACAATCTTGATAATTTCAGGTGAACTGAAAGCCTTGGAGCTGCTTCCTAGGAGCAGAAGGCCCATTGCTCCATCCCAGGGAGGGTGAAAGGGAGGCATGGAGAGCTGTGGCCAGGTCTGGCCTCCTTAAGAGCCTCTCAGATTATGGACCTGCCCCTTCAGGGAACACTTTTCCCCAAGCAGAATGAGAGGAAGCTTCTTTCGCCCAATGGGGCCAAAAGGACCTCCGTCCACTCACAATTCAATCCAATCCAATATACTCCAAGCCTGGATTCAGGCCCCGGTCAGCAGTATTGTCGCCGTTGTTGCTATTCTGGGCACAAGGAGCAAACAACCAGAAACTACTAGCGACACATTCCCCAGCCCTTGTGGGTTTCTCACCTGTTTGATGGAGACCCTTAATTGTACGTGGTCCACAAAATGGAACAATATTGAAGCCTCCCAAGCAGCCTAAGAGGAAAAAAAATCCGCTTTCTACTTTCCAGATTCAGTTCTCGCTGAAGGTCAACCACCTTTGGAGAATAGCATCAGCCCTTTTGAAATGGGACCTCAGTCTATGGAAAACAGAAGAAAGACATCAAAACTTTCTCCTACCTTGTTGAGCACCCTTAGCTGTGAAAGAACATTTTGTCTGATAGAAAGTCTCTGTCTTTGAAAATACGCCAGAGTCTCACTTCTGGGATCATCCCTGGGCAGAACCAAGGAGCCCCAAATGAGCAGATCTGCTGCTACTTCTCCATTTGGGTCCATATAGAATTTAATGTCTGAAATATTGACAAACTCATTCTTCTCCAGGAAAGGATGGAACTAGAATGGGAACATGCAGCAATTTTAAAAGCAGAAAACTTTGTTTCTTATCCCAGACACTTTTTCACATTTGAATCTTTCTTCTGTAGCTGTCTAATTTACAGACATGCTTTATTAAGAAAATAGGTGTTACCACTATCTTACAAGTGAATGAAAATGTTCACAAAAAATTGTCGATCATATCCCGACAATATAGGTTTTAATACAATTAAGCTGACCAACAGAAAAAAAAGGAGATTTATGAAGTCCCTGAAAGCAACAGGTTGGTTATCAGAAACATGGATTTGTCAAGAAGAAAATTGTCAGGGAAATCCTCTCCCAGGAAGCCCAGAGGGGAAACCTGAGCTAGGCCCACTTCGCTGTAATGCTGCACTGACAGGATTTGGGGAGTCAGAAAGTACAAATATGCCACCTACCTTTTTTTTTTTTTTTTTTTAAAGAATTTTATTAATTTTCTACAAACACACATGACAAAACAAAACATTAAAAACATCTGTTCTCATATATACTTCCGGTGTGTCGGTTGGTTCATCAGTTTTGTGCATTCATTTTGTAGTCTAAGTTACTGTTATATTGCATAACAACTCATATTGTCAATCCATATCCTAATATTACTAAAAAAAAGAAAAAAAATTTTTTTGACTATACTTTTAATCATACATGTTTTGTGGGATAACAATACTTTAAACAGTTTATTCTATAACAAATCATATAATCATAACAAATCAATCCTAAAAACCCTTTATAGATATAGTATTTTATCATCTAGCCATTGATAAAAAAGATCCCAAATTTCATAAAATTGTTTATCTTCTTGCTCTCTAATTTCAAATGTCAATCTACTCATCTCAGCACATTCCAATATTTTCTTAATAATTTCTTCCTGTAATGGTATTTTCTCATTCTTCCAATTTTTAGCAAATACAATCCTAGCCGCTGTTAATACATTTACAATCAAATATTTCAAGTCTTTATTATATGTATCAGGTAAAATTCCCAATAAAAAGATCTCTGGTTTCAAGTCTACCTACCTTTTTTTTATGCAGCTGTAGGTTTCCTCCTCTTATCTGGTTCTTCCCCAGGCACAATCTCTCCTCCACCCCCCAAAGTCTTTCCCTCCTATCACTGCCCTTTCTAAATGGATGGTGGAAAAGGGGGGGATGTAACTTATATGCTCCATGCAAGTCATCCTCACATATTATTTCATTTCTTAAATACATTATGGAAATACTGCTGATATAACTTGATCTCAAGAAAGAGTAACAAACAATTTTGTGAAGTGATCAGAAACCCAGTTAAGTGAGGGGTAGATTGTATGATAATTAAGCGGATAAAAACTGATTTAAAAATGGTACTCCAATAATTTTTTGTTTTTTTAATCTTTTTTTTAAAAATGGGAAGATTTAACATTTTGTCATAATTCATCAATTTTTCTATGTTGTCATTAATTAATAGAGTTGATAAATCGCTATCATACAAGATTTATAACAATTCTCAGGCAGATGTACTTTGATCTTATTGAAACATTACCAAATTTCCAGAAAAATATTTTTGATTTCTGCCAAGAAACAACTGTATTTAGTCATACAGTTGTTTCTAGGAGGAAATCAGAAATATTTTCAGCAGTAGGAAAATATCTGGGTTTTAGGATTTGATAAATTATAGTATCTCATATAAGAATATTAATGATGCACTGGATGAAGAATTGTGCCAAGCTTGATAAGTATGTGAGGGATCCAGTTTGGTATACTGGTTAAGCCCCTGAGCTAGAAAGCAAGAGGCTGTGAGTTCAAGTCCTGCCTTGATCATGAAAGGTATCTGGGTAACTTTGGGCCACTCTCTAAGTTGTTCTAGTCCCATATTTGTTACTGCATTGTAGAAGGTTGCATGTGTGCGTTCAGTTGTACATTCGTTAAGGGTCCAGTTAATATGAGGTAGATTGAAGTCAGCAAGAAAGATAAAACATGTGGGAAGGATGTTAGTAGTGAATTTAGCTTGTTTACATGTTCAATGTCATAATCTGGGGCTCTGTAACATTGTAAGAATCGAAATGTGATATTTAAGGATAGTTCACAGACGATGGTCTGAGGAAGAGCAAGCTCTTGGGTAACTTGGATGTTTTTAGATGTAGGGACTTTTTATAGAAGATAGCAACACCACCTCCTCTACGGATGAAATGAAAGCCATCTGGGAAACTTTGGGCCAGTCATTCTCTCTCAGCCCAACTCATCTCATAGGGATGTTGTTGTGGGGAAAATGAACACAACTACTTATTAGTACTCATTTCCCTAACTCCTCTTTTACTTTTCTGAAAAGGGTACAATTCAAATTATGATGAATAAAAACAAAAACAGACACTAAAGAATTAAATAAATACATAAATAAAATAAAAATTATTTTACTATTCATCTTGATGTTTCTTTAAGCAAAGGAGAAAAAAATCATCATGATGAACAGTAAAATAATTTTTATTTATGTATTTATTTCTTGAGTATCTGTTTTTGTTTTTATGATTAATAAAAAAAACAGACACTAAAAAATAAATAAATACATAAATAAAAAATGAGGTAGGGAACTTCTTGTTACATTGATGTTACACATTATCTGTTTCTGCTTAAATCAATATATAGCAACATCAATGTAACAAGAAGTTGCATGTATGCATACATAAATGGATTTTTTTCAATAAAAGTATTTTTTTTATACATAAACAAAACAAACTTAAAACGTAAACCATCTTCAATTACAAACAGTGTGTTGGTTGGTACAAATCACTTGTGCACAATCTCTGCAGTCTTTTCCTTCCAATTTGCATTAATCCTTATATCATAAATGCATTATATATATTTAGATTATTACTATTATTAATTACTTACTAGACTACTAATATTACCTCATTTTATGCGAGCAAATCTTCATTTTTACTTCATCTACATTTTAATGTTCATTTCATCATCACCAATCTATTCTACAACAATAAATCCATTCTTTACCTTACCTCTGTAATTCTATTATACTTATATTGTAAAGTATTATAAAATATTTCATGAATGAAAAAGCAAAGCAGAAACAAATATCAATAAATATAGCAGTGTAACAGGAAAAATACTTAAATTTCTTTGTATTGACTTATTTCTAATTTTGTTAATAATATCAACATGTTTATAATTATCAACCTTCTGTATGTAATTCATACCTAGCAATGATCATTCTCTGCCTAATTTCTACCTCTTATCTCAATCCATTTCTGCACATTGTAATTTTTTAAATTTCATTTTCATCTATGGGGACCTCTTTGTTTTTCCACTGTTCTGTAAACGTAATTCTAGCCACGATTAACACATGTAACATTAAATATATATTGTACTCCCTTTATTTATGTGGGTGCCAACAAAAATATTTCTGGTTTTAAAATTTAAATCTATATGTTGCTTTCCCATTTTTACTAACCTTGACACTATATCCTCTTGAACAGCTACACTAGCAATGCCCAATACTGAATTCATATATTCCAGTTTTTTAAACTGAGGAATAAATTTTAGAAAAAGAATTCAGTATTACTCTGTGAATGTGCCTATCCATTCCATTCGTAATCTAACTTCTCAGATGATTTTGTACTATTATCTTTTATTTTTGTACTATATATACCTGCATAAGGCTGTAAAAAGCTTCAGTATATTTTTAAGCTGCATTCTAAAAAAGTTAGGCGACCAAACATGGCTTCCCCTGGCTTCTCTCTCTCTGCTTTAGAGAGAGCATTCAATTAGGGACTGTTGGTCCAGGTAAGTAGTCTTGTCTGGGAAAGATTTTTGTGCCACTACTGGCACAAAATAACAAACTCCCTTGGTTCGTAAATGGTATTTCCACTTTAAGTGTTTCTTTTTCAATTAATGAATGGTAACTATGAAAATAACAGCCATTCTTTTATATACACAGTGCAACATCTTTTTTATAGACTGTCATTTTCAAATCTACTTTCAGCTCCGTCTCATTCTTTTCTGGTGAAACTTGTTCCATAACATCTTTTAAACACTAACTAGCTCTAGTGTCAGGGACTCTTAAAACTAACTGAATATTACGGATCTCCATTCCTCACCTGCTTTCTTCACTTGCCACTGCCTTTACCACTCAACTTACAACAACAATCTAGTCCAAACTACTACACTATTGAATTATTTTTGTAGCACATTGCCAAGATGAAAAGGCAAATGAGTTTGTCTGCTTTCGTTGGCAAGAAAACAAAAGGAGATCCAAGAGTCACAACCACAACCATTGGAGTCTGAGGAAAGCAAAGCCAACATATCATCCATTGAAGAAAGCATAGCCAGCACATCATCCACACCATGACCAGAGGAAGGAGCCAGGTACTGGAAGAGCTGAATAAGACATTGAAGGGAACCTTCCTGACTGCTGGACACTGCAGCAGTGCAATAATTTTAGGGAAACATATGATGGACTGGACATTTCCCAGAAAAAAGTAGGTTGCAAGTATTGCAGAAGATTTGAAATTTCGACCAAAGAAAAAAGTGTCCACGGAGCGAAGAAGTGGAAGAATTACCAAATTGAACCATCAGGAAGGAGTAAAGAAAGCTTTCCTCAGAAAGAGGAAATTGAAGGAACATTTCTCATTTAAGGCTCACAACATCTCTGCAGAGAAGTTGAAGCAATGTGAGCAGGATGTGATAAATAAAGGACTGGAGAAGATGACTGAGAAATATCTGGGTAGTACATGTAGAGTGTTTACTATAGTGTATAGTCTGGCACAAACATGCAGACCATTTTCATATATAAAAGATCTGATTGAATCACAAATAACAAATGGTTTAGATTTGGGAACAGGGTTGCATTCATGTAGAATTGCAGTTGCAATAGTAGATTTCATTGCAAAAAATATCAGGAAACATTTATTTACCAAAATTATTGAGAAAACTCACAAAATCTGTTTCATAATTAATGAATCCTCAACAATATCTTCCAAACCAGTTCTTATACTATACTTAAAAGTTGAGGGTACAGTTTTCTCCCAACAATTTTCCTTGAATAAGTAGTGTTGTGTTCACGGAAAGAGAGACTTGAGATCAGCGTGACTTTCAACTCTTTTCTTAGTTGCTAGGTTCTATCTGACTGCGGAGCCACGGCAGCCTGCTTCATAGAGGCTGCTCGCGGCTCGCAGCCAATGATGGCTTATTGAAATCTCCCGCCACTCAGGTGGGCCAATCATATGGTGGTAATTGTCGACCAATCACTGTCGTTTAAAACACCAATCAGATTTGAGTATTTGTGGACCAATATGAACAGGGTATTACGAGTATACTAATATGTAACACCCCTCCCTCTTGGTTTGGTCCTACGTTACATAGTCACGTAAGTTGGCGGAGCTTTTGTGTTGTCTACTTGACATGCACAGTATAGTCGCGTCGTTGTGTTCGGTGGGTTCGGACGGGATCGCTGTTTCTCCCGTCCTTCTCTGTGGAACCTCCTAGAAGGTGGAGTCAGCCATGCCACTCCCGCCTGGCCTATCCGGGCTGGTAGAGTCGGCCCAGCTACTCCCTTCCGGAGTGACTTCTTGATGTTTTTCTGCTGCCTGTTCTTCTTTACTGAAGTCATCTCCAGGTAAGTAGTTGTTTCTTTCTTGGTTTATTTGAGGATTTGGTTGGTGGTTTGTTTTTTGGTTTTGTTGCGGTGTTTCTTGTGCTAATGAAGGTTCTCCCCCTCCCCTTTTATTTGTGTTTTAGGGATCTCCCCCCTCTCTGATTTGATTATTTTTATTTTTGTTTACTCTTTGCTGTGGTTCTGGCGTGTGTGTGTGTTGTTTTTCTTTGTACCTGGATGTGTTAGTGGGTCTTTCTAATGTTCGTGATCTCAGTTGATCGATGTGTCTCCTCCAGCTTCTTCCATCCTCTGTTTCTAGTCTGTATGATCGGGGTCCTGTTACTTGGGTTATTTTTGCCGGTACCCACAGAGGGTGCCCCATGAGATTTTTTGCATAGACGAAGTCCCCTATTTCGAATGTGCGGTGTTTGCTAGAGGAGTCTGTTGGTTTTTCCGGGCTGTATGTGGGGTGTAATCTATCCAGGTATGATCTTAATTTTCTGCCCATCAATAATTCTGCTGGGCTTTTATTTGTAGTGGAGTTAGGTGTGATGTGTTATTTCGTGAGCATTTTGTAAATTTTTTCTTGTATGTCCCCCGTGTCTAATTTTCCTATAATTTCTTTGGTCAACCGGTCCATGCATTCTGCCCGTCCATTTGTAGCTGGCCGGCCTGGCACTGTCAAGGCATGTCTTATGCCATGTTTGGTGAGGAACTCTTCAAATGTCAATGCCGTGAACTGTGGTCTTTTATCTGAAACTAATAAGTCGGGTAACCCATGTGTGGCGAAGAGTCTCCTCAGCTGTCTGATAACTGCTGCTGTTGTAGTGGTCATGATGCTTACTTCCAGCCAATTTGATTAAGCATCTACTATGATTAAAAATGTGTGTCCATTTGTTAGCCCTGTGAAATCTATGTGTATTCTCGACCAGGATCCCCTTGGTGCTTCCCAGTCAAGAACAGGTGCTGCAGGGAGTGCTAGTCTGGATGTTTGGCATTTAGTGCATGTTTGCACCCATTTCCCAATATCCTTATCCATCCCTGTCCGCCATACATAACTCCTGGCCAGAGATTTCATTCGTACGATACCTGGGTGTCCTTCATGAAAGATATTCAGTATTTGTTCTTGTAATAGTTCCGGTATCACTACACGATCCCCCCATAGAATGCAACCTTTTAACATTGAGAGTTCAGTCTGTCTGTTCCGGAACGGTTTAAAAGTCTCGTCTTTCTTGTTTTCTGGCCACCCTTTTCCTACCCAGTTTAAAACCCGTGCCATCTTTTTGTCTCTTGCGGTTTCTTTTGCAATGTCCACTGCGGTTATGGGTAGGTTTGGTAATGTTTCAATTTGTAGGGTGGATGTGGTAGGTGCCAGATCACTTCCAAGTTCTGGTAGGGGAGAACGGCTCAGGGTGTCGCTGTGTGAGATGTCCTTGCCTGGCTGGTGAATTAATTTGTAATTGTATGTGGCAAGGAACTCAGACCACCTCATCATTCATGGGAAGAGTATGTTTGGGATGGCCCTGTTTCCTGCAAGTATTCCCAAGAGTGGCTTGTAGTCTATGATGAGTGTAAAGGTCCTACCGTAGAGGTATTCATGGAACCATTTGACCCCGGATATTGCTGCTAACGCCTCTCTGTCCAACTGGCTGTAGTTCCTTTCAGCTTTGGACAGTGTTTTGGAGTAGAATGCGATTGGTGCTTCTCTCCCATCTGGTAGCATGTGGCTGAGTACGGCTCCGACACTGAACAGTGATGCGTCACAGGTGACTGCCAGTGGTAGGGTTTCACTGTATTGGATTAACACAGATTCGGATGTCAGCAAATCTTTTATTTTCTGGAATGCGGCCTCTTCTCATCATCCCCAGGTCTAGGTGGCTGTCTTATCCAGTAATTTGTGTAGTGGTTCCGCCGTCGTTTCCTTCTGTGGTAGGAAAACAGTATTGAAATTGATGAGTCCCAAAAACGCTTGTAAATATGTTTTGTTTTTGGGCCTGGGAGCTTCTTTTATCGTTTTGATTTTCTGCTCTGGGGGTGGATGCCATCTTTATCTATTAGATACCCCAGGAATTCGACTTTTGAGGTGGCTAGCTGACATTTCTCTTTTTTAACCTTGAGTCCCACCTTTTGGAATCTTTGCAATACTTCTCTGAGGTGGCTTCCCAGTTGGTTCTTGTCAGTGGCTGATACCAGCACGTCATCAAAGTATGGGACCACCCCTTTTATCCCTTGTAACAACCACTCCATCAGGCTTTGGAACACCCCTGGGGCCACGCTGACTCCAAATTGCAGTCTGTTGCATCTGAATCTCTCCCTATGAGTCATGATTGTTTGTGCCTCTGCTGTTTCTGGGTCAACTGGCAATTGTTGGTATGCTTGTGCAAGGTCGAGCTTTGTGAAGACCTTGCCTCCCCCCAACGAATGTAACAGATGTTACACTATGAAATGGGGTATGCGCTTTGTTGTAGTGCGTGGTTTAGGGTGGCCTTGTAGTCTCTGCAGATTCTCACGGAGCCATCTGGCTTAATTGGGGTTACAATTGGGGTTTCCCACTTTGTGTGGTCCATTGGTTCCAATACCCCTTGTGTGATGAGTTTATTTAATTCCTCATCGATCTTCAGTTTTAATGTGAAAGGGACTCGCCTTGCCTTTAACCTGATTGGGGCTATCGTCGGATTCAAATTAAATGATATTGGGGACACTTGGTACTTGCCTATTTTCCCATCGAACACGTCCTGGAAATCCCTCATTAGGCTCTCCTCCCAGTCTGTTGTGGTGACGCTGTTGATTCTGGTCTCTCCAATTCCCAGGGGTTCAAACCATTCGAGTCCCAGTAAGCTTGGGTGATTCTGGTCTGCGATGGTTAAAGGCAGAATTTCTGTGTGTTTCTTGAATTTGACTTGGAAATATCCGAGTCTGACTATGGGAATCCTATTCCCTTGGTAGTCTTTCAGGGTCAGGGTCTGGGTCTCTAATTCCGTTCTGCATATGTTTGGTATCAGTTTCTTAATTGTGTTCCATGATACCATAGACAGGTATGAGCCGGAGTCCACCTCCATCTCGCATTGTTGGCCTTCGATGTTTACCTTCACCAGTACCTTCCATGCATTTGTTGCATTTGAATGCCTGATGGTTATAGTTTGATGTGTTTCTTCTTTTTGGTAGCTTTCATTGAGCCATTTGCCTCTGCTTTCTCGTCTCCAACGGCCCCTTGTCTGTCTTTCTTTTGTTCTGGGGGGAGTGTTGTCTCTACGTTGGAGGCTGTAGCTTCTCCGGTTTCAGCAGACCCTTGCTATGTGTCCCCATCTCTTGCAGTGCCAGCAAATTGCATCTAGGAATCAGCACTCAGAACAGGGGTGGTCTCCTCCGCACCCGGCACACTGGAATCCCGACTTATGTTCTTTCCTCTCCCATCTGTTCCATTCTGATTGGAGTCTGTGGATTTCTTCCTCTTCGTTGTTGGTGTCGGAGAATGACTCGCTGTCCTCATGGTGTGTGAGACTCGCTGTCCTTGTGGGTGCTCTCTGACTTCTTCTCTGGGGGTTGGCTTGTCTCTGCCAGTGTTTTCTGCATTGTCGCATTCATTTGTTGCATTTTGGCTGCTGATTTTTTACTGGCTTCAGCTGCAGTGGCCTCAGTGATGGCCTCAATGACTGTAATTTTTGGCTGGGTTAGTAGTCAGCTCTACAAAGTGAGATCTCTTAGTCCTAGGACCACGCGATCCCTCATGGCTTCATCCATGTTGAGGAACTCGCATGCTCCTCCAATGTTCCTTAGAGCTGCTATGAAATCTGTGATACTCTCACCTTCTCTCTGGTCCTTTTTGTAGAACTCATATCTCCAAATGAGGCTGCATATAATGGCCCTTCAGCATTTTTTCCAAATCTGGCCATCTGCTTTACGTCCTCAGGTTTGGCCAATGCTTTGGCCATCTTGAACACTGTGGACCCACAGTGTGTCACAAACACGGCTCTCTTCTGGTTATCAGAGATCCCTTGTAAGTCATTGCTCTTGAGGAACATGAGGAATCTGTCGATGTACGATTCCCAGTCCTCCATCGCTGGGTTGAAAGGTGCGGGTTGTGAGTTGGTGCCGGCCATTTTGTCTGCTCGGTTCTCATTGCCACATGCTCACCTGATCTCTTCGTCACAGTATCCCACCTTCATCGCCAGTATTGTGTTCGCGGAAACAGAGACTTGAGACCAACGTGACTTTCAGCTTATTAGTTGCTAGGTGCTGTCTGACTGCGGAGCCGCGGCAGCCTGTTTTATAGAGGCTGCTCATGGCTCACGGCCAATGACGGCTCGTTCAAATCTCCCACCACTCAGGTGGGCCAATCATATGGCGATAATTGTCAACCAATCACTGTCATTTAAAACACCAATCAGATTCGAGTATTTGTGGACCAATGGGAACAGGGTATTACAAGTATGCTAATCTGTAACAAATAGAATTAGATAAACAAGATGCAGAGATGATATATTGTTCGGTTATAGAAAGTTTCAATACAGTTGGGATTAATAGGAACTAATTGTAGAAAAATTTAATTGGATTTTGCTCTGATGGAGCCAGTTGTTATGCTTAGGAGAAAATCTGGGCTAAGCATGAGGATAGCTAAAGAGTTTCCAAATATTGTAAAATGACACTGTTTAACCCATCATCTGCAACTTGGTTTAGATGATTCTATTAACGAAATAAAGTAAATCAATCATTTTCAAATTTTTATTGATAAAATATATTGTAATTTTTCATCAATCAAATAAGAACTTTAATTGAACTTAAAAAAATTTCCAAACAACTTGAGATTGAAATTATAAAAATTGGTAGAGTTTTTGGATCAAGATGGGCTGCCTGTAGTTCAAGTTCAACCCTTGCTGTGTGGCGAGCTTATCCAGCACTACATCAGTTTTTCTGTTCAAATCAAAAATACTCCGTCATGGCTGTCCATCTTGAAAACTCATCTTTTCTCATTGATTTGGCCTTGATGATTGATGTGCTAAAGGCCCTGTCACACTGCAAAAACGGATGCAAAAAGGAAGCAAAACGGAAAAAAAACCTTGCCATCCGTTCTAAAACGCGGTGTACTCACTGCCTCTGTTTTGCTTCCTCTCGATCCGTCCAGCATCCGTTTATTGACGTTTCATCCGCTCCAAAAGTTTTAGGCTGCCTAAAACTTTTGCGCGGAAAATGTATCCAGTTCATCAGTTCTGCATCCGCTACGCATCCGCTACGCATCCGTTCTGCATCCGTTACGCATCCGCTATGTCCGCTAGGCATCCGCTACACATCCGCGCAACTCGCATTCGCCCGGACGCAGGGAGGAAGCAGAACAGATGCGTAATGGATGCAGAACGGATGCATAACGGAAACAAAGCGTTTAAAACGAAAAAAATGTTCACAGAGGGGACCTATCTCGGATATTAAGGATGTCTAGAGGATGCCTAGAGGATGCCTAGAGGATGCCTAGAGGATGCAAAGGGACACATATACTGCCCATAAAAATGGGGAGCAACTCACCTGCTTCGCACTTTCAGCCCAGCAGCCCAGCAGTGCAGACCTCTGCAGCCTTCATCTGCCTCTTCCTCTTCCTCTTCCTCTTCCACAGCAGCCAGTCATCTCCATCATGGATTGCGACAAAATCCTTTTGGCAGCCAACATCCTTCTGCATCATTACGAAACCATCAAGAGTCTCTGTGAACTTTGAAATTAGAGAACAAGAAGATAAACAATTTTATGCAATTTGGGGTTTTTTTTATCAATGGTTAGATGATAAAATACAATAATAGAGCATTAATATTATATATATGAAGAGTTTTTAGGATTGATTTGTTATGATTATACGATAAATTATAGAATAAACTGTTTGAAGTATTGTTATCTCGCAAAGCATGAATGATTAAAAGTATAGTCAGAAAAAGATTTTTTTATTTTTATTTTTTTTTAGTAATATTAGAATATGGATTGACAATATGAGTGGTTATGCAATATAATTGTAATTGACACTATAAAATGAATGCACAAAACTGATGAACCAACCGATACACCGGAAGTATATATGAGAGTAGATGTTTTTTAATGTTTTGTATGTTTGTCTGTTTGTAGAAAATTTAATAAAAACTTTATAAAAAAAAAAAAAGCAAGCATGATGTTTAGCAATGGAATAACTGCTCCCAATTGTGGTCACTGAAAGAGGATTACCTGTGCTGAGTTGCTATAAATGAAATAATTTGAGTATTTGAACCACAATATACAGAATAAAATAAATGTTATATTAAAAAAAAAAAAAAAAAGAGTCTCTGTGAACTCTACTATGGCAAGAAAAGGAGGCATCCAAAAAAAGTCTGGGTCCAAAGATGGTTAGCCAGAAGAGCACACTACCAACTTTACGACAAGCTGGTGGTGGAGCTCAGGAGCAAAGACACTCGTGCGTTCCAGAACTTCATGAATATGCCTCCAGCCATGTTTAACGAACTTCTGCAGCGCCTGACACCCAGGTTGAGCAAGACAAAAACCAACTTCCCGCCCAGCCTGGAACCTGGGCTCAAGGTGGCACTGACTCTGCACTACCTGGCCTCAGGGACCCCCTACAGGAGCATGCAGTATGGCTGGAGGGTGCCACCCAGCACCATCAGCCTTGTGGCCAGAGAAGTGGTGCAGGCCATCATCGAAGAATACAAGGAGGAGCTCCTCCAGTGCCCCTCCACTGAAGAAGGATGGAAGAAAGTTGCAGAGCAGTGGTATCAGAAGTGGAACTTCGCCCACACCGTTGGAGCCATCGATGGCAAGCACGTGGCCTGCAAGGTTCCAGCCAACTCTGGGTCCACTTATTTCAACAACAAAGGGTTCTTCAGCATCATCCTCTTCGCCATGGTCGATGCTAACTCCAAGTTCATGTACATCGATGTTTCAGGCAACGGCTCATCTTCTGATGCCCAGATATACAACGACAGTCACCTCAAGGAGGGGCTGGAAAGCAACCTCATGGTGGGCTTCCCAGATCCAGACCCCCTGCCCAACGACACGCAAGATGTGTCCTACTTCATCATGGGGGATGACGCTTTCTCTCTCTCAACCTATCTCATGAAGCGCTACACCTCCAAATACCTCACCCGTGAAGAGAGGATCTTCAACTACAGGCTGTCCAGGGCAAGGCGGGTGGTGGAGAATGCCTTTGGCATCCTGGCCGACAGGTTCCAGGTACTTCTCACCACCATGCAGCATCGCCCACAGAGCATGAGGAGGATCGTGGAAGTTTGCTGCATCCTGCCCAATCTCATGCGCACCCACTGCCTAGTCTTACAGAACAGGCTCGTGGACCTCCAGCAAGGCAATGGGGACATGGAGCCTGGGGAATGGAGGCAAGGGCGAAACCTGATAGACACTTAGGATGTGCAAGGGCCCAACAGAGCCTCACGTGAGGTGAAGAAGCAGCACAACCTTCTGAAAGACTGGTGTAACTCCCCAGCTGCAGCGGTGGAGTGGCAAGACAGGATGGTAGATGATTAATGGATGCTTCTTTCAGCCTGTCTCATCACATGGATGAGATTGGGCCATGTATGTTTGGTTGGCCTACAATGAACAGGGCATTTAATAAAGAGTTGTGTTTATGTTGACATGTGTGGATCAATGCTTACATTGTAATTGATAAGGGCCATAGGGGTGGCACCTGGGAGGGTGGACCATACAGTCCCACTATGCTTGCACTGGAGATTTATCTATCCCACAGCTATCTTAACCCATCTCAAAGGTATCCCTGCCCATCCCACAGCTATCTTAACCCAAAGGTATCCCTGCCCATCCCAAAGCTATCTTAACCCATCCCAAAGATATCCCTGCCCATCCCACAGCTATTTTAACCCAAAGTTATCCCTGCTCATCCCATAGGTATCTTAACCCATC
>BLBF01000330.1:946988-965296 GCA_015471245.1 Laticauda colubrina
GTATCCCTGCCCATCCCACAGCTATCTTAACCCAAAGGTATCCCTGCCCATCCCACAGCTATCTTAACCCATTGTAAAGTTATCCCTGCCATCCCACAGCTATCTTAACCCATCCCAAAGGTATCCCTGCCCATCCCAGAGCTATCCTTACTCCCACAAGCATGCAAAGACTAAACCATTTCTAAAAGTTTCCACCCAGACTTTTTAGAAAAAAAATAATGAAGCAAGTGTGTGAAACAAAGATAAACTTTATTAATAACAAGCTGTAAAATAAACATGACCCAAGTCAAGTGTCCAAATAAAGTCCACAAATATACAGGCAGCCAGTCTCTGGTACTCCGCTCGGTCACTTGTAGGTGTGTGCCCAGTCTAATTTTTAGGGTGCAGGTGCTCTGGAGGTGGGTGCTGCTGCAGTGCTGGTCTGAGGTGCTGATGGAGTACCTGGCCCCGAGAGGACAACAGGGGACGGTGTGTTCAGAAAGGTGTCGGACAGCTGGCTCATCCCCGCGATACTGAGAGGTCCTTCCTCCATGCCATGGGGTGTCAGCCCCAGTACCGAGGACAGATGTAGTGAGGCCGGGCTTGGCTGTGGGATGGAGGAAGGAGTAGTGTAGTGGGACTGCCTGCTGTGCAGTAAGCTGTGGAGTGGCGTGACTGGCATCGATGTCATTGGTGGCATCATTGGTGTGGGTGGCATCGGTGGCATCAGTGGAACAGCTGGCAACGGTGTCGCCCGATGACTCTGTGCCTGGCCTGGGAAGGGCTGCTGCTTGTGCTGCTGGACCTCTGGGTAGCTGTAGCCCTGGTAGGTGAGGGGCTGTTGGAAGCCTTGGTATGGGAGGGATATCACCTGGGGTGGAGGAGCAGACCTGGACTGGGTGGAAGCAGATTCAGCTGGGACTGGAGGGTTGTTAAGCAGCATGCAGATCCTCTCCTTCACCAGCTGGTACTGGGCATCCGGCATCTCCTTGATGGTCTGGTTTAAATAATTGAGGAAGGACTTGCGGTTGGAGCAGGAGGATTCGATGGGGACTAGCTGAGAGAGGAGACCTATGCTGGTGCGGATGGTGTCCCTGATCTCCACCAGGACCTTGTGGCTCTCACCCTCCTGCGGTCTGGCTCTCTGCCTTCCTGTGGAGGCGGCGGTGTGGGTGGATGGGACTTCGGCAGCGGTGGACTCGATGTTTCCTTTCTCCCACCGCACTAGGGATTCCTCCTCGCTCTCCACCAAGCTTTCAACACCTGCCAGGGGGTTCTCCGCCGTGGAACGCTCCACCGAAACCTGCCTGGAGACAGGGACTGACTCTCGGCTGGAAGAGGACTGGGTCGCAGCAGGCTGCCTGAGAGAGAGGGTAGACAGATGGGCTCCTGGTGCTGCTCGGTGGCGGATCTCACCTTCCAGGAAGCTGCACCTGGCCATGACGTAGTTCTCTCTGTCCGTCAGCTTGACGGCGGCCTGGCCAGATTTTTTGCGGTGCAGCTTCCCGTACCAGGTGTGCATATGTTTCCACCAGCCGAGTAGCACCTCCGAAGTGTAGCCCAGACTCTCCGCCTTCTCTCTCCAAGCAGCCTGCTACCTTTTGGTGTCCCTGTATAGCCGGTGTCCCTTCCGCCACAGATAGTCCTTCTCTCTCAGCCATTCCAGCACCTCATCCTCGTGCCCCTCCTCAATAAAGTACTGCCTCCTCTCCCGTTGACGTGTCTGCCTCTTCCTCCCTCTGGCAGGGCCATATGGGCCCACATCAGAGGGACTTAGAGGTTGTAGGGTCTGATCCTCCACACCAACAGCAGCAGCAGCAGCAGAATCATCATCAGAAACATCACCAGCAGGATCAGAATCAGAATCAGCAGCAGCAGCAGCAGCAAGACCAGGATGAGCAGCAGCAGAGTAAGCACCAGTAGCAGGACCAGCAAGACCAGGAGCACGAGCAGAACGAGGAGGACCAGCAGGACCAGGAGCAGCTTCAACAGAGTGCGCAGCAGAAGCACCACTGCCAGAAGCAGCCACAGCAGAAGCTCCAGCAAGAGAAGAGCGAGCCCAAGCAGCAGAAGCCCCAGCAGAAGCAGAGTCACGGACATGGGGCGGGAGGGTGGCCCTGTCCCTCTTCCCAGGGATGGCGGCAGGTTGCTGTGCCTTTCGCTTCTTCCCCATGGTTGTGGGGTTGCTGGCTGGCAGGGAGGCTGGCAGGAAGGCTGGCAGGCACCAAGGCTGGCAGGAAGCCTGGCAGGAAGCCTGGCACCAAGGCTGGCAGGAAGCCTGGATGGAAGCCTGTTAGGAAGCCTGGCAGGAAGGCTGGCAGGAAAGCAGGCACCAAGGCTGGCAGGCAGACTGGCTCGCAGGGAGGCTGGAAGGCAGGCTGGCAGCAATGCTGGCAGGGAGGCTGGAAGGCAGGCTGGCAGGGAGGCTGGCAGGGAGGCTGGAAGGCAGGCTTCCAGCAAGGCTGAAACGGAGGCTGGAAGGCAGGCTGGCAAGGAGGCTGCCCAGGAGGCTGGGAGGCAGGCTGGGAGGCAGGCATGCAGGCAGGGCAGGCAACGAACTCAAAGTGTCCAGCAGCAGGTCTTCCCTCAGAATGCTGGCTACGTGCGAGCTGCTTCCCTTTATATCCGGGGGGCTTGCGTAATGCGTCCCCCCCGCATGCGCAATTAATGCGGGACATCCGTTCCACTTCCGCTGTGCATCTGCTAGGCTTCCGCTGTGCATCCGCTTCTTCCGCTGTGCATCCGTTTTGTATCCGTTTTTTCCATTCTGCATCCGGTCTCCTGAGGCCCCCCGAAGCCCTGCGAACGCGCCATCCATTCTGCATCCGCTGTGCTTCCGTTACGCATCTGCTTCGCATCCGCTCTGCGTCCTCCCCGCGTCCGTTTCATCCGCTCCAATTATGCAAATTTTCACCCCTTTTGAGCACGGATGCAACGGAAGGAACATTTTTCCCTTCCGTTGTGTCCTCTTTGCATCCGTTGGGCAGTGTGACAGGGCCTTAACTGAAATATCTCTCATTTCTAATGCATTGCAAGCAAGAAACATAGACATTATAAAGGCTGAAAAGCTTGTGATAAGATCAGTTAGATCATTTGAAATGCTTATAGAGGAAAAGGATTCATATGAAATAAGGTTGATGAATGAATTACCTCATAAATCTTTAAAAATATAAATTTTATACAAAATGATCGATTTGTGTGCTTCATCGTGGAAAACTAACACAAAGTATTGTAACTAATTTGAAGAAAAGATTGATGGATTGCAAACAGTTAAAAACAGGCTGCCAATTTAAAGACATTGATCAATTAAAATTTCTCAATTATTTGGAGCCAGATTATTGGAACATTGAAGAAGTGATGGTTCCATGGAGAGCAGCTGAAGAACAATTGGTTGCATTTGGTCAAATTTTCAATTATGAAATCAATATTAATGATTATCATGATTTCATAGAAAATGTACCAGAAGATTCTAAAAATTATACAATTCCTTGCAGCATTAAAAAGGCTAGAGATATTATTAAAACTATTGCAGTTGTTTTCTTCGGAAAACACACGAGGTAGACCAGGTTCCAACAACAAATACTTTATTCTTTAACTAGTCAGTAAATAGGAACACTTGGCTGAAGCTGAGGCCAGTCTTTTATACAGGCTGGCTTGCCTGCTTGTAGCCAACGGCAGTTGCTTAAATTTGCCACCTTTTAGCAGCTCTTTGGATTGGTTCCTAGTGAACCAATCCACTGCTTAGTTTATTTGACCAATCAGGTTTGCAGATTTGGAGTCACCCACTTTACATATAGAACACCCCTCCCCTCTTAGTTAAGTCCTACGTGGTGACGTCGTCTCGCAGGTAAGCGGGGCTTTTCCGGACTCGACTTGACTTGCGCGGTTCATTCTTAGTGAAGTCTTCGACTGGTTCGGATGGGGCTGCCGTGTCATGAGTTCTTCTCCCTGGAACCGTCTGGAAGGGTGAGTCAGCCATTTTACCGCCGCCTGAGTTTCTTAGGCTGGCAGTTTTGCTGCTCCCTCCCGTTTCCTCCGGGCAGGTCGAGCTGGCCTGGCTGGCCCCTTCCGATGGGCTCTTCATGCAAGTCTCTCCAAACAGTGAGTCTTTTATTTTCTCTTTTTGATTATATGTTTCATTGGTTTTGGTTTTAAACAGTTCTTTATTTACTTCTCGCCTTTCCCCCCACACCTTGGTTTGCAATTCGTCGGTTTTGTCGGTGAATGGTTGTAAGTCCGTGGTTCTCTCTATAATTCGGGATCGAAGCTGGTCTATGTGCCGCTTCCATTCCCTGCCATCCTCTATTATTAATCGGTAGGATTTGGGGCCTGTGATTTGGGTAATCTGTCCTGGTAGCCATACCAGGTCCCCGGTGAATTTTTTAGCATATACTAAATTGCCTATTTCGAATTGTCTAAGCCATGTAGAGGAGTCAGGGGGGGTTTCTGGAGTAAAATTTGGGTGTAACCTATCAAGGTGTGATCTTAACTTTCGCCCCATAAGTAATTCTGCTGGGGACTTGCTGGTTATGGTACTGGGCGTTATGTGCTGGAGTGTGAGCAAACGGTTTACTTTCTGTTGGACATCTCCAGTGTCCATTCTTTCTAAACCTTCTTTAGTAAACCGGACCATTCTCTCAGCCCTGCCGTTCGCAGCCGGGTGAGCTGGCGCGGTTAGGGCATGTCTTATACCTAGGGAGGCTAGGTATTGCTCAAATTGTATGCTGGTTAGCTGTGGCCCATTATCTGAGATGTCCGGTATGCCATGGGTGGCAAAAAGGTTGTCCAGCTTTTTAATTACAGTTTCTGTTGTCGTTGATGGCATAACTTTTACTTCAAGCCAATTCGAATAGGCATCAATGACAATCAGAAAGGTACGCCCCTTGGTAGGACCCGCAAAATCAATGTGTATTCTTGACCAAGGTCCCCGAGGGGTTTCCCAGTCCTTAATGGGTGCTTTTGGTGGGGACGGTCTAATTCCCTGGCATTTGTTGCATGAGCTTACCCAATACTCTATGTCCTTATCAATACCCGGCCACCAAACATAACTTCTAGCAAGGCTTTTCATCTAAACCATTCCCGGGTGCCCTTCATGTCACAACCTAAGTACCCTGGGTTGTAATTTGGCAGGAATTACCACCTGATCACCCCACAACAAACACCCCTTTTGGATTGAAAGTTCAGTCTGTCTGGACCAGAAAGGTTTAAAGTTTTCAGTTTTTTGATTCTCCGGCCAGCCTTTACCTACCCAGCTAAGAACGCGGGCAGTCAATGAGTCTTTTGCGGTGGCTCTGGCAACATCATAAGCTGATATGGGTAGATTGGGGCAAGTCTCAATTTGTAGTGTTGTCATCGCTGGTGCCGGGTCTTTGTTGGTTGCTGGTAAGGGTACTCTGCTCAAAGCGTCCGCATGGGAAATTTGTTTCCCTGGGCGATGTGTCAGAGTGTAGGAATAAGCTGCTAGGAACTCTGACCATCTAGTCATTCTTGGGGACAGTATATTAGGTGTTGGCTTGTTTCCTGCCAAAATCCCCATCAGCGGTTTGTGGTCCGTTATGATTTGAAAAGTCCACCCATATAAGTACTCGTGGAAGCGTTTTACTCAAGCGACAATTGCTAGAGCTTCCCTGTCCAATTGGCTGTAATTCCACTCGGTTTTGGATAGAGTCCTAGAGTAATATGCGACGGGTGCTTCTCTGCCATCAGGGAGTTGGTGGCTCAGGATGGCACCTACTCCGTTTGGTGAGGCGTCGCAGGTCACTCTTAATGGCAGTGTGTTGCTAAATTGGATGAGAATGTTTGTTGATGTTAGCAAGCTTTAAATATTTTGGAAGGTTTTTTTTTCTTTGTAACCCCAAGTCCAAGTTGCCTTCTTGTCTAAAAGACGGTGTAACGGTTCTGCTATAGTGGCCTTGTTTGTCAGGAACACATTATAGAAATTATTTAGTCCTAAAAATGCTTGTAGTTCGGTTTTATTTCTTGGTTCAGGTGCGTCTTTGATTGCTTTAACTTTTTTGTCTGTAGGGTGGATACCCTCTCCGTCTATTGAGTAGCCCAGGAATTCGACGCTATTCTTAATTAAACAGCACTTTTCTCTTTTTACCTTGAGGCCAGATTCCCTAAACTTAGTTAATACTTCTTTGAGTCTTTTCCTTAATTGAGTTTCATCTCTGGCCGAGATTAGGACGTCATCAAAATAGGGAACGACTCCTTGTATGCCATTTAGGAGGCGTTCCATCAGACTCTGGAAAATGCCAGGGGCCACGCTTACTCCAAATTGGAGCCGGTGACATTTGAATGCGCCCTTATGGGTGACTATAGTCTGTGCTTCTGCTGTTTCTGGGTCCACTGGGAGTTGTTGATAGGCTTGTGCCAAGTCGAGTTTAGTAAAAACTTTGCCCTTTCCCAGGGAGTGAAGCAAATGCTGGACTACTGGCACCGGGTATGCGCTTGGTTGTAATGCGTGGTTCAGGGTAGCCTTATAGTCACCACAGATTCTAATGGAACCGTCAGGTTTTATGGGTGTGACAATAGGCGTTTCCCACTTGGCATGGTCCACAGGTTCTAACACCCCTTGGGCTATTAATTTGTCCAGCTGTTCCTCTATTTTTGCCTTTAATGCAAAAGGAACTCACCTGGCTTTTATTCTTCGTGGGGCTATTTGGGGGTTTAGATTGAAAGAAATGGGATTTCCCTGATACTTGCCAAGTGAGCCGTCAAAAATGTCCTGGAATTCTCGGATGAGGTCGTCTTCCCAGCCGGTTGTAGTCACTCGATCGATCCCGGTCATCCCAATGCCCAATGGCGTGAACCATTCGATGCCCAGGAGGCTTGGTCTGTCTTGGTCGATTATGGTCAGCGGTAGCACCTTGACGTGTTGTTTGTAGGCGACTCGGAATTGTCCCATGCCTACCACAGGGATTTGGTTTCCCTGATAGTCCTTGAGGGTTAGGTGCTGCTTCTTCAATTCTTTGGGTTTGATACCTGGGACTAGCTGTCTTATTGTGTCCCACAATACCATGGAGAGGAAGGACCCCGAGTCCACTTCCATCTTGCAGCGTTTTCCTTCGATTTTTACAATGACTTTAATTTTCTTCCCACTTTCCGTCTGAGCGCTCTTTATAATGACAGTTTGGTGTGTACTGGCTCGCTTCTCTTGTTGCCACTTTCTCTCAGCTCGTTTAGGCTCAGCTCGTGTTGGGGAATTTCTGTGTCTCGTTGGGCTGTAGCATTTTTTGTTCCTGCAGACTTTCTCGATGTGCCCTCGTTTCTTGCAATGCCGGCAGATGGCATCGAGAAATCTGCATTCGGCTCGGGGATGGTTTCCTCCACAGCCAGTGCATTCCCGCCAATTTCTTCTTTTGCGCTCTTTTCTGTTCGTGAGCAAGCGGTGGACCTCGTCGTCTTCTTCGCTCGATTCAATTGTTTCGCCCGACTCTTCATAGTAGGTTGTGGTGGCAGGCTGCTTTCTGTCTTTGGTTGGTGTTTCTTCGCTGTGTGTGTTCATCTTTTTCATGGCTATGGCAGATTTTTTCGCGGCTTCAGCGGCTGTGGCTTCTGCGATGGCTTCGGTAACGGTGATGTTGGGCTTGTTGAGTAATTTACTCTGTGTGGTTGAGTCTCTCAGGCCCAACACCACGCGATCCCTCATTGCTTTGTCAGTGTTCAAAAATTCACACTCACCCCCTAATTGTCTAAGGGCAGCGATGAAATCGGCGACGGTCTCTCCCTCTCTCTGGTCTCTGCGGTAAAATTCATGTCGCTTTATTAAGTTTGACACCATCAGAGCGTAGTGTGCTTTGAGGACTGTTTGCAATTCTGTCCACGTTAGTTGTTTAACATCTCGGGGCTTCGCAAGGGCCTTTGCCATCTTGAAAACTGTTGGCCCACAGTGCGTCAGGAATACAGCTCTCTTGTGTTGCTCTGAAATGTCTTCCATTTCATTGCTCTCCAAATACATCTGGAAGCGATCAGCATAGGAATCCCAATCCTCTTCGTTGGGATTGAAGGGTGCGGGCGGTGCGTTGTTTCCAGACATCTTGGTTGTCATCTGGACTTCTTATCACCGCGTGCAGGTTTTTCCATTCAGGACGATCCCACCTTCGTCGCAAGTGTTTTGTTCGGAAAACACATGAGGTAGACCGGGTTCCAACAACAAATACTTTATTCTTGAACTAGTCAGTAAATAGGAACACTTGGCTGAAGCTGAGGCCAGCCTTTTATACAGGCTGGCTTGCCTGCTTGTAGCCAATGGCAGTTGCTTAAATTTGCCACCTTTTAGCAGCTCTTTGGATTGGTTTCTAGTGAACCAATCCACTGCTTAGTTTATTTGACCAATCAGGTTTGCAGATTTGGAGTCACCCACTTTACCTATAGAACAGCAGTCAATTCAGGAGAGGCGGAATGAATATAATATGTTATTTTATAATATTTTAATATAATATATATTTTATCAATATATAATAAAAATATATTTATAATATTATAATATAATATTTTCGAAGATGAACATAATATGTTCAGAGGGCAGAAGTTGCCTTACAGTTTCTAATATTAGAAACCTCCTGACCATCAGTCTAACCGGCTTCCCTGCGCAAGAATGGGACCTGTTCCTATAGTAAAGAAGTGGTTACAAGCAAATCATCACACAGCTGAAACTGCTCATGTAAAACACAAAAAAAGTGTAAATTGGGAGGATAATAGAAAAGCAATTTGGGAGTACTTTAAATGTTATTGTTTTTTGAAAAGTTTGGTTGTGTAATAGTTAATATTTTAAAATGTTGCAACAATATAGTTTTGTGTACCTTTTTATTATTTAAGCATTAAAGACATGACATAACAAACTACCTTTTGTTTTGGTATATCTTTTTTAATACTTAGTCATTGGGGCACAGAAATGATGTTGAATTGGCCTTGCCCAGCCTTTTCTGAATCTACCCACGCCTTGCCTTACCCTCTCCAGGGTTCCCCACACCTTGGGAACTGGCAAAAATAACTTGCTAAGCAATTGGCCACTGAGCGAGGACCTGGTCATAAAATGTGGACCACTTAAATTTGGGTTGCCAGCCACATGTTCACATGGCCACACCCACCCCAGTCATATGACTCCCTAGCCTCACCCACCCCATCACATGACCACCAAGCCACTCCCAGTCAGCAAGCCACTCCCACCCAGTCACATTACCAACAAGCCACACCCACAAATTAGGCCACACCCACAGAACCGGTTGTTAATAAATTTGAATTCCACTCCTGAAACTCAGCCCCCCTCCCACCTTTGCTTATGGACCATTACTCTGGCCTAGGCCACTCTATTCTACATAACAAAGATCCACTCCAAGTAAAGCTATATAGGAATTGCCCAAAGCCCTTTCATGATATCACCATCCAGCCAGGCTCAACCAAGCCTGGGACTCAGGACAGCCTACAGAGTTGCCCCTGCATGGCCCCATGGGAGTCTGACAACCAATCAGAATACAAGCTCAAATTCAAATCCCAACAGAGGGCATAAAACAATTGCACTCTCAGCATCTCAGCCCTTCTTTCCTCAACCAAAGCATGTGCCATTAAACCACATGTCCACCATTAAACCACCTTCCAAGCAGTCGCCATGTTTCCAGCGTCTTTCTTCCCCACTTGGAACTGAACCGAGAAGGAGATTTCTTCCAACAGAGGCTGGACAGAAACTTCAGATCTGCTCCCTGTTATTCCAGAGCATCAGGCAGGAGCAATTAGATGGTGCAAATCTCTTCAGCTTTTGCAGCACAAGGTTGAGATGTTCCCCTCCTTCCCCTCTGGATTCCTTCTCCAAAGGATCTCAGATTAATGGATCCCCCATACCTGCCATGGCTGCAGCCTCAAAGCCCCCAACCTCTTTTCTCCCTCCTTCCTTCCCCTCCCCGATCTGGAGGAATAGG
Source organism: Laticauda colubrina (assembly GCA_015471245.1). Lineage (NCBI taxonomy): Eukaryota > Metazoa > Chordata > Lepidosauria > Squamata > Elapidae > Laticauda > Laticauda colubrina. Next base: position 956,885 of record BLBF01000330.1, read on the forward strand.
CAGCATTCATGACCTGGGCCAGAGTCTTCATGATACTGTATGAATAGGGGTCATTCTTGATCCTTCTTCTGTTCCTTTTCTCCTGCGTCTCCAGTGGGGCTTTCTGGGTGCATCTTCTGCGGCCTTTGACAGAAAAGATGTGCTTGGAAAGGGAACAGCAAAAATAATGATCTTGAAACTGATCTTCCACAAAGAAATGGGGTTCAAAGGCAGCATCCATTGGCCTTTTTTTGGGGAGATAATCAAAGTTCCAAATACTATGGATGTATTTGACAAGTCTGTGCTTCTTTATTTTATACTCTGCAAAATTTGTGAGGATCCAGACTTTCCCTTCAATGGGTCCTGGCAAATGCAGAAGTGGTTCATGGAAAGGAATAATTCTGCTCCAGATGGATTCATATTCTATGAAGTGAACAAAGACATTGACTTGTCTCCACTTAGAGAGGAGCTTCCTGAGGGGGACTACATGTCCAGTTGCTGAAAACTGTTGTGATATAACCACACAAATTCCATTCCTGACAAGCATCGGAGGGAAAGTCCTCATGAAATCCTCTCCCTTTTCTGTGTCTGAAGCAAAAAGGCCAATCAGGGTCCATCTGAAACAGAGGAGCAGCTGGATGATTGCTGGATAGTGGAATCCTTCTTTGGGGAGCAATGGGTGGAAAAAAGGGAATCTCCTTTTATCACTCAGAGCCTCTGAAGCAATCTGAAAAAGCAATGAAGAATAATATGCCATCATGGGGTCCAGATCAACTCCAAAATATTAGTTATTGACAAACCCAATTTTGTTCTGATCAACATATTAGAATAGTTTGTTCCTTAGTCACGGTTTAAATATTTAAGACAGTTAAATATTTCACAAGATTGTCTGTAAAAATGGAATGCAAAATCATATGAAATAAAAAACAATTAAAATGCAATGTAAATTTCTGTGTCACTCATACAATTCCAACTATTAGATTCAAATTAGCAGATGTCAGATCAAATGTTTGGATCTAAGATATAGGGCTGTATTATATGCTATTTTTGAGTACTGAAACCTCTTTCTCAGCTTCTATGTCCCAAATTCTGTGTGGAACAATTTTTCAGCTTCTTCTCCAGATGTACATGAGACCAAGAGACCACAACTCCTAACACAAATTCTCAGTTGTACAATCCAATAAATCTTTAATTAAAATTTTGTCTGTTTTGGGACTCTGCCTGTTTCATCGCTTTAATTTTAATCCAATAATTATATACCCTGAATTGATACAAAGTAGAAATTTTGTAAATTCAAAACTTACTATATCTCTGAGGGCAGGAGCTGAACTCCTTTACTCCACCCCAAAGATACTCTTCAGATCCTGTAACCTTAATAATTTTTATACAAAGACAGGACTATTGCCAACTTGATTCCAATTGGATAATTACTGATATGTGAAAATGAACATGCTAATGGAGGACCTCAAAACCTGGATAGTTTTTCAATAATTGAATATTCAGTAGAATATCCTCTATATGGATCTTATGGCTCTTCAGGCCTTTAATGATTAATTTGAAGATCAACATAAAAGATTAAAACATAGGTGTTCTGTATAACTTGGAAGGTTCCAAGTAGTCTCTTCTGATTGGCCAGAAAGGCCAGTAAAGTATCGGTTCATTAGGAACCAATCCAAGGAGCCGCTCAAAGGCAGCAAAGTTAAATGAATGTCACTGGCTACAAGCCAGCAGGCAAGCCTCTATATAAATGGCTGCCGCGGCTTGAGCCAATGTTCCGTTACTGTTGCTGTTAACTGATAAAGAGTTATTTGTTGGAACCCAGTCTACCGCACATCTTTTCCGGCCGGAACACTGGCGACAAGGATGGGATCGTCCTAAAGTGGAGACCGAGCACGTGGCGAGAAAACAACCACGCTAGATGATATGGCTGGTCGCAACGTGCCGCCCGCACCTTTTTACCTCAATGAAGAAGATTGGGAGTCTTATATCGATTGCTTCCTGATGTCTCTGGAGAGCAACGAAATGGAGGAAATTTTGGATCAGTGAAAGAGGATTAGGAAAAATCCTAACACATTGTAGGCCAGCTGTGTTCAAAATGGCAAAGGCATTGGCAAAGCCCAGAGACGTGAAACAGATGACCTGGTCTGAACTTAACCTAATGCTAAAGGCTCACTATGCACCGGTTGTCTCAAATCTAATCAAGAGTCACGAGTTTTATAAAAGAGACCAAAGGGAAAATGAGACCATTGCAGATTTTGTGGCAGCTCTCCGCCATCTGGGAGGAGTCTGCGAGTTCCAGAGTATGGATGAGGCCATGTGAGATCGTGTCGTGTTAGGTCTAAAGGACTCTACTTTACAAAGCAAACTATTAAACAGACCTAATATAAATGTGGCAGAAGCAATCGCGGAAGCCACCACCGCAGAAGCCATGAAGAAATCAGCGGCCACAATGAAACTGATGAATGCCAATACTGACACAACAACCCTACCAAGAGGGAAGAAGCAAGCTGCCACAACCACACACCACGAAGACCTAGATGAGTCATCAGAAGCAGAAGAAGATGACGATGAAGTCCATTGCCTGTATGCAAACCAAAAAAGGCACGAAAGAAGAAAAAAATGGTGGGAATGTGCTGGCTGCAGAGAAAACCACCCCCGAGCCGAGTGTAGGTTCCTTTATGCCATCTGTCGGGTTTGCAAGAAGAGGGGACACATCGAAAGAGTCTGCCGCAATCGAAAGAACAGCAGTCCTAGCAGACATGGTAATTCCCCACAAAGAACTGACCCGAGGCAAGCCGATAGAAAATGGGAGCGCAGCAAGGGAACCAGCAACTGAGAAAAATCTCACCAAACTGTCACTAGCTTAGATCTCCAGATAGCACCAAGAAGGTTAAAATTCAGAGGAGTCCGCTTTGCATTAAAGCCCAAAATAGATGAGCAATTAAACAAATTGATTGCACAAGTGGTCATAGAACTAATTGACCATGCTAGGTGGGAGACTCCTATAGTAACACCTGTAAAAACTGACGGGTCTGTGTGCATCTGTGGAGACTACAAGGCTACCCTGAACCATGCACTACAGCAAAGTGCATACCCAGTACCAGTCATACAGCACTTACTACACTTACTTGGAGAAGGAAAATTTTTTGTGAAACTCGATTTGGCTCAGGCATATCAGCAGCTTTCAGTAGACCCAATAACAGCCAAAGCACAAACAATAGTAACGCATAGAGGGGCATTCAAATGTAATAGGCTTCAATTCGGAGTAAGCGTTGCCACAGGCGTTTTCCAAAGCCTCATGGAACACCTCTTAAATGGGATAAAAGGGGTCATTCCATACTTTGATGATGTCCTAATTTCAGCAAAAAACATGACCCGATTAGAAGCAAGACTAAGAGAAGTGCTAACCAAATTTAGAGAATCCAGCCTAAAAGGAAAAAAGGAAAAATGCTGCCTGGCTACTGACCACGTAGAATTTTTAGGGTATTTAATTGACAAACAGGGTATTCACCCAACAGACAAAAAAATCAAAGCAAATAAAGACGCACCCAGGCCAAAAAATAAAACGGACTTACAGGCATTCTTGGGTCTGATCAACTTTTATAATGTATTCTTCCCCCACAAAGCAACGATAGCAGAACCATTACACTGATTGTTGGATAAAAAACCTGTCTGGACTTGGGGTCATAAAGAACAAAAAGCATTCCAAAGCATAAAAGCCTTATGAACCTCAGACACCGTTCTTATTCAGTTTCATAATACACTTCCATTGATGGTCACCTGTGACGCCTCACCTTTCGGAGTCGGTGCCATCCTGAGCTACCGATTACCTGACGGGAGAAAGGCACCCGTCGCCTTTTACTCGAAAATGCTCTCCAAAGTGCAACACAACTATAGCCAGCTTGACAGGGAAGCCCTAGCAATCGTCTCCGGGGTTAAACGTTTTCATGAATACCTCTATGGGAGGACATTTTCCATTGTGACTGACCATAAACCGTTACTGGGGATTTTGGTGGGAAACAAACCCACACTGAACATTCTATCCCCATGGATGACTAGGTGGTCAGAATTCCTGGCCACCTATTCATATACATTGCTGCATCGATCCGGGAAACAAATCACCCAAGCAGACACTTTAAGCCGAGCACCATTACCAACCATAGAGGATGACCGGGCTCCAACCACTGCCACCCTACAAGTAGAGACCTGCCCCGAACTTCCATTGTCTGCAAATGATGTTGCCAGAGCCACGGCGAAAGACCCAGTGACTGCCCGTGTTTTTACTTGGGTAGGTAAAGGCTGGCCGCAAAGCCAAAAGACTGATGGTTTTAAACCTTTTCAGACTAGACAAACTGAACTGTCAATATAAAAGGGGTGTTTATTGTGGGGAGATTGGGTGGTAATTCCATCCAGACTGCAGGAAGAGGTGTTGGGTATGCTACATGAGGGCCACCCAGGCACAGTAAAAATGAAAAGCCTGGCCAGGAGCTATGTCTGGTGGCCTGGTATAGACAAGGATATTGAACGCTGGATTGCAACATGCCATAAGTGTCAGAGAGCTAGACCCACACCACCGCAAGCGCCCATACGGGACTGGGAGACCCCACGAGGCCCTTGGTCTCGAATCCATATTGATTTTGCAGGACCAGGACCAACCAGGGGCAACATGTTCTTAATAGTCGTAGATGAATATTCAAACTGGTTGGAGATTATAGTTATGTCATCCACAACAACTGACGCTGTTATAAAGCAGCTAAACAAATTGTTTGCAACTCATGGTTTACCTGATGTATTGGTATCCGACAATGGGCCACAACTAACAGCTATACAATTTGAACAGTACTTAGCATCCCTGGGATTACGCCATGCACTAACCGCGCCGGCCCACCCGGCGGCAAATGGTAGGGCCGAACAAATGGTCAGGTTTACTAAAGAAGGCCTAAAAAAAATGGACCGTGGGTATGTCCAAGACAAGATGATCCACTTGCTTACACTACAACACATCACTCCCAGTAGCACAACAAACAAGAGCCCAGCAGAATTGTTAATGGGGAGGAAACTCAGATCCCATTTAGATAGACTGCACCCAAATTACACTTGTCCAACTTGTCCAGCCAATACTGCACTTTTGAAATCGGCGACCTAGTCTATGCAAACAATTTTACCAGGGACCCTCTCAGGCTTCCAGCCGCTATCACACAAATAACAAGCCCCCGGTCCTACTGACTAACCGTGGACGATGGAAGAGAATGAAAGCAGCGCATAGACCAGCTTCGTTCCCGAAACATCGAGCGTAAAATGAGCGTGCAACCTCAAACAATAAAAATCGACAAAAACAAAACCAAGGAGGGGGGGAAAACACAAACAAATAAAAAAGGGTGTGAAAATGAACCACTGAAATTAAATCTAGAACATCTAACCAACCAAAAGGAGCGCTTACGGTTAGATGAAACCATCAGAGATAGTCCGTGCAAAAGGGAAGCTGTCCTGGGAGGGGCCAGCTCAACCAGCCTGGTTGAACCAGGAGGGAGAGGCAAAACCACCGGCCTGAGCAACTCAAGTGGTAGCGGCAATGCTGACTCACCCTTCCAGGCGGTTCCATGGAGACGAACCAGAGAGACAGCGATCCCGACCGAATCGCTTGAAGTCCTAGGTGACAATGAGCTGCGCAGGTCAACTAGGACCAGAAGAAGCCCCACCTACCTGCATGACTACATCACTCATGTAGGACTGAACTAAAGGGGGAGGGGTGTTCAGTATAACTTGGAAAGTTCCAAGTAGTCTTTTCTGATTGGCCAGAAAGGCCAGTAGTGGATTGGTTCATTAGGAACCAATCCAAGGAGCTTCTCAAAGGCGGCAAAGTTAAATGAATGTCATTGGCGACAAGCCAGCAGGCAAGCCTCCATATAAAGGGCTGCCGCAGCTTGAGCCAATGTTCTCTTACTGTTGCTGTTAACTAATAAAGATTTATTTGTTGGAACCCAGTCTACCGCGTGTCTTTTCCGGACAGAATAATAGTTATTATGTTCCCTAATATTCTGAAAAACAGCTCTTGAATTCTATGAAGGTATTGGATCTGTTATTCATCCCCACCATCCAGTTCACCTTAAATAGAGAAAAACACACACAAACCTGTGGGACTTTGTAGGTGCCTACAAATGTTGACATCTGGATGGAGATGTCCCTCTCAGCTGCATCAATCAGAGCCAGGAGGTTCTCCTTCCTCCCACAGCTGTAGTTTGGGACATTGGCTTCTCCAGTGGAGAGCATGTCCAGCAAGGCATCTGAAGTGAGGAAGGTGCTTCTATAGTTTTCATGGATGTTGTAGCCAAGGGTGAGATTGTGCAGGAACTGGGAATTCTTGTTGATCGTTTGAATGGCAAAAATTAATTGCAGAGCAATTTTAAAATCAGAAATCTCCCTATTGTAAAAATAATGTTCATGTTATAGTGAACAGCAACAACAAATACTTTTATAATATATAATCCTTCACAAACCTGCTGAGCTTTAAGCCAACATTGATCAAAATCCAATGATCTAGGAATAGCTAACACTCAAGAAGGTAGGCTCAAGATTCACATGGATCTTGATGGACTAGAATACTGGGCCATATCTAACTAAATGAAATTCAATGTAGAGGAAAGTAAAGTCCTACACTTTGGGAAGAAAAACCAAAAGTACACATATAGAATGGGTGAAACCAGGCTCAATAGCAGTAACTGAGAGGGATCCTGGAGTCTTAGTGGACATCCAGTTAAAGATGAGCCAGCAGTGTGCAGCAGCAGCCAAAAATTTAATGCAATCCTAAGTTGTATTAACAGAGGGATAAAATCAAGATCAAGGGAAGCACTAATACCACATTAGAAGCCTTAGGAAGACCACACCTAGAGTACTGCATCCAGTTTTGTTCATGAGATTACAAAAAAGATGTTGAGACTCTACAAAGAGTACAGAGTAGAGCAACCAGGATGATTTAGGGGACTGGACACGAAAACATATGAAGAACGGTAACAGGAACTGGGCTTGGCTAGACTAGTAAAGAGAAGGACTAGGGGAGACAGGATAGCATTTTCCAATATTTTTGAGGACTGCCACAGAGAGAAAGGGGTCAAGCACCTAAAGCATCTGAACGCCAGACAAGGAATAATGGATGGAAACTCATCAAGGAGAGATTCAACTTGGAAATAAGGAGAAACTTTCTGAGAGTGAGAACAATCAACCAATGGAACAGAAATTGCCCTCAGAAGTTGTGTGAGTGCCATCATTTGAGACTTTCATGAAGAGATTGGACTGCCATTTGTCAGAAATGGTGTAGGGTCTCCCACTTGGGCCGGAGTGTTGGACTAGATGACCTACAAGGTCCCTTCCAATTCTGATTATCTGTTATTTGTTTTCAATTATGCAACTATGGAAATAGGTTGAGAGAAGCAACTACAACTGTTTCAATCACTACTTAAACCAAGGTCATTATTCAAGTGATGGACTCAGGATTGAACTGAGAAAGGAAGATCATCTGGATTTCCTTTTGGGTTTTTTTTCAACCCCATCTTTGGATTTTACTCTCTTCCACAAAGTGAGGCAAAAGAGGGAAGCCATGGAAATAAAAATCATTCAAGAAATTAGACAAGTCCTAAGGTACAAAAATAAGTGAAATAAGAAGAAAAGGGGAGTGTTAGAATTGTACATGGAGGGAGTGCAACTCTATCACACTGCATGACTTACGAAGGAGAAGGTATAGAAGGAGGGCTGTTGAAAGGCCACATTATATGTGACACATATATTTCAGTTGTGACCACACCAGTGATATGGTCTCCGGGCCTGTAAAAGCTCCATGGATTGTTCTCATCCTGATGCTCCAAATTCAATGGGCATTTCCTTCTCAGCTTTCCACAGACTGATGGGGACACCAGCAGCAGCAGAAGCAGAAGCAGGAGGTCCATCATTCATGGCATTAATCAATCCACTTCCTGTTTCTAACACCAACACTAGGAACAGTTGGAAAAATCCAAAGACTCTGAGAAGTGCCAGTGACTTTCCTGATTTAAACAGAGAATCACTCAGTTTCATCTGCAAAGGAGAGAAAGGTGCAATGAAGAAAAGAGGCTGTACCTGTCCCAAAACTTGGTCCCAGAGAGCTTCACCCAAGGAATTTATCCTTTTCTGAAAGAAGATCCTTTGTATGTCTAACGTAGTCTAATGCCTACATCAAAGTCAAAAACTGGAGATATAGCATCACAGGTCTCAAAGGTCATAATTACAGCAAAAAGCAACTTCTCCTCTTGGGATCCTGAACTTTTTCTGGGCTCCATTTGCAGAGGGAAGGCTGGAATAAAACATGTTAGTAAAAATTACAGATACACCCCTGGGATCATTGTTCTGTTGTGGATGTGGTCCTTCCTTCCTGTCAGGGCAAGTCCAGAAAGTGATGCTGGG
>BLBF01000330.1:970296-987508 GCA_015471245.1 Laticauda colubrina
TATACGGATTAATAATAATAAAACCCTCTTAACATCTCTTAATTCACTTTTCTCATATATAGTTATATAATACTCTTAGCATAATTCCCAATTCATTTTGAATTTGAAATCTCCTCATTTTAAGTTTCTAAGAAAAAAAATACCCAAATACATTCCCATGTGGCATCCCTCTTTTATATCCTATCTAACCCTTATCTCTAAATCTATTGTCCTTGTCATTTCTCTTGTTTTTAGCTAGTTTTCTCTTTTCTAAGTTTCCCCAATCTTTCCTTTTTATTTCCATCTGCCAGTCACCCATCTTCTCCCCCACCCTTTCCTGTTCTCTGTTTTGAAGTTTCTTATTGTAGAATTTCTTCTTCTTTTGTTTAATCCTGGGAGCGTTTTCTCTTTTATTTATTAACTCTGTCATCAATGTCATAGTTTTAGTTCCTTTGATGTCTTTTGGTGATATCTCTTGTTCTCCACATTCATCTGAGTCACTTTCCTCTTTCTTTAACTCCTCCTCTCTGAGAGTTCTTTGTTCTTCTATGGACTGTATTGCCATTATTATTTTTTTCCAGTGTGTCCAATAACTCCCTTCTTTCTTTCAGCATTCCACTTACAGTTTGCAATTCCGACTTAAATCTTTGCTTATTTCTTCCATTTGCTTAATCAGTTGAGTTATTTGGCAGGGCAGGTCCACCTCCCACGACTGATCCATCCAATTGGCAAAAGGCTATGGACGTTTTCAAGGTTTTTCGTTTTAAGTCCATTTTCTCTCCTACTTTTGTGCTGACTAAGCACCTTGTGCACCCAGTGTCTAGCAAAGCTAGCATTTTCCCTTTGGCTCCTGATGTGGGTACCCTTAACTTCACTGGAATGGTCATAGGGCCCTTGTTTGGACTTATCATTGAGTCATCTTCCAAATCAAATTCACTCTCTTCAGAGGAGGTCGGAGTTCCCAGCTCCTCTCCTTTTGGAGGGGTGATCTCTACAACCTCCTCCACTTTAAGCGCCATTTCGTGAGGCTTCATTGGGGGTTTTTCAGGTTTTTTCCCTCCTCCTGGTGCCTCCTTCGTTTCCAGCCTGACCCGGCAGTCAGCAGCACGGTGACCTTCCTTCCCACATTGGAAACAGGCAGTCGTCTTGGGTCTCGCCGCCATCCCTCCCTTTTGGGGTTTGAAGGCTTCTTGTGGCCGTGGGGGGGAAGATTTGCTACAACTAGACCTCCCCAGTGCCTGTTGCAGGTTAGATCAATTTCCACCTCCGCTGCCAACACGTACCACATCTGCAGATCATTGGGGTCTCTTCTGGCAATGCAGCTCTTTTATACATCCTCATTTAAGCCATCTTTAAATGCTTCTATCAGGGCTACCTGGGACCAGCCTCGAATATGACATGCCAGCTCTCTAAATTCCTGGGTGTAGTCGGTCACTTATCTCCGCCCCTGATTTATGGTTTTCATTCTAATCCTGGCCTTACGTTCCGCCAGTGGGTCTTCAAATCTGGTGTGCAGTGCAGTCATGAACATGTCATAATTCATCAGCTGGGGGGCGTTATCATTATGCAAAGTCACCATCCACTTTGCAGCTGTTCCCTCCAGAGCCCTGGTAACACATCTGACTTTGGCTGCTTCTGAGGGAAAATCCCCTCCGTATTCCTCCATATAGCTCCAAACTTGTGCCAGGAAAAATCCCAACTCCTTGGGATCCCCCCCATATTTTACTTCCAATGGAGGCAACTTTGGAGTTCTAGGTCTTCTGGCTATTGCTGCTCCTGCTGGGCCCCCGGGGCTACTGCTTCCTGTGGCACTAGCTCAGGTTGATTTATGGGGGTGGCTGCTCTGCGTCTTCTGCCTGGGACTGCTTCCCCCTCCTCCCCCTCATACCTTTGTTCAGCATGAGGCTCTCTGAGGGCTTCATCTATGAGGTGGGTAGTGGTAACTCCTGGGGGAGATTTTTCTTCAGGATACTTCCAATTGTCTCCCAAAGACCATCTGGGTTTTACTGCTGGTTTCTCTCCAGGATTTAGCTCTGCTAACAATTCAGCTTCCCTTTCTTCCTCTAGCAGCAGCAAATCTTGCCCTCCAGTTGCTCCCAGGTCTTCTTGGTCGCTGGCTGGAGTTGACATGGTGTTCAGACCCCCTCGGAAGAAGTTGTGTTATCTCTCCAGGTGGGCTGGTAAGATGAGATTCAGAATAATGTCAGCTGATGCTCCATTCAAAATCCAAGAAAGAAATACTTAGACTCTTTTAATTAGAGAAAATATATTTTTTACTGGAAGTCAAGTGGTAGCAACAAAATAATTCTGAATCTGAGAAAATAGGCACATAAATCACATATACAAAGTGATGGCAATGTTCCCACCCCAATAGTTCAAATGGTTCTTCCAATTAAAAGTTGTGAATGTCATCATGTGGACATCTTCAGGTGGTGATGACACTTCTGACCATTGACCTTGGCATATTTTGATAAAGGTTTGCAGCTGCGCAGGGAATAGAAAGCCAAGCAAGAAATAGAAGCCTAAGCAAGAATGTACTCCCCCAACCCAGTTTATACAGTTCCACTTTGTAACACCTCCAGCTCACTTCCCACAACTATCCCCCCTCCTCCCCCCATTACTTATGACAGCCAAAAGATGAAAAGGAAAGGGAGAAGGTCTTGAAGGCTAAAATCTTGAAGGCTGACAGTCAGTGTCCGTAAATCTTTGTTTCCAGCTTCCTTCTGTTGATTTCTTTTCCAACTTTTTCCCAAGGTCACCAAATAATCCCAGGGCAATTTCTTCATGTCTCTTTCTTCCCTTGTAATATTCTAGTGTTTCACTTTTCAGGGTTTTTATTTTATTATCATGGAATTCCTTTATTTCCTTTCAAATTCCAATTTTAAAAAGACCAAGCACTTTTCAACGAATCACTGAGTTTTTTCCTTTACCATTAGGTGGTGGGCTCAGTTCTGTTTCCACGTTCCGCCCTTTCTTTTTACTTTTTCCCTTTTTTAAATTTTCATTAATTTCATGAATTCCAGTTATTAGCTATTATTTCTTTTTAACACATTCAATTTCAGCATTTAATTATGCCTATTTAGTGCCAAAATCCAAATAGTTCCCCTGTCTATCTTTCCAATGTAGAGGCCAGGCAAGTCCTGGGAAGGGGGAATCCCAAGTCCCATGTTCCACTGCCACTTTTTTCATACATGGGGCATTCAGGGGAAAGCAAATCCCATATCCATAGAGAGGGCTAGGAAAGAGGAAGGGATTTGAGGGAGTCCCCCATTCCTCGGAAGAGACTAACCTGGTTTATGAGTCCCCAGGTTGAATGCTGGGGGGGGGGCAGCTTCTGAGGTTTCTCCAACCTCACTTGGGCATGTCTTTCCAGGAGAGGCTCCTGTCAGGAAGAAGCCATGAAGGGCCGTGTCTTCTGAGGGGAACTTAGGGTTGCCCAGGAGTGAGAGTGGGAGAGGGAGGGAGGGAGACACAGAGAAAAAAAGAAAATATATTGAGTAATCTGTGAGTTAGCCAAGTCTTGGTGCAGTGCTTTAACTCCTCACCTAAGGGAAAAATGGAGAGCAGCATTTTCCAAACTTGGAACTTGAAGATGAAGGGGCTTTAATTCCCAGAATTCCCTGCCCAGCATGATGAAGTCCATGCATTGTTGGGTGGGGAACTATGGGGGTTGAAGTCCATTCCTCTTCAAGTTGAAAAACACTCATGCAGACCAACCTCTCTCCATGCATTGCCTCCTTTTTGGAAAACAAGGGAGACCCCTGAAGAGACCCTCAGTCATTGACCAGCTTGCAGAATGCAGAAAATGTTGTTTCTTATGGCCATCAGAAGTGAAACATGCCACCGTGAATTGGACTGACCCTCACTATCCCCTAAAGTTCCAGATGCTGGTTTGGGAGCCATCCCAGCTGGTTCTAAGGCTGCCCTGAGCTTCCCTGGAGCCAAGCTTGGGACGCCCTGTGAATCCAGCCCCTTCCTAGCCCTTCAGGCTCAGGCAGAGTTGCCCAAGCTCCCTGGATCCTGAGTGAGCCTCTCTGGCCACAAACCACCACCTCCTCCTCCTCCTCCTCCTCCTCCATGGCCACTGTTCTCTGGCTGGGACCCCTGAACCCCCTGGCTCCTTCCTGGGGGATGGAAGAGCCTCCGTTGGGCCTACCTTTGGGGCCTCTGCTAAGGGTACGGCTGGGGCTGAGGACAATGGGGACTGGAGTCCAGGCTTTTGGGAGGCCCGCATGGGTACCCACTCAATCCGGGAAGGACAGGGATCCACCCGGAGGACTTGGAAAAAACCCCTGGGAAGCAGTCCCTCCCTCCCTCCTTCCTCCCAATGCCTGGCAGGAGGGAGAGAGCGAGAGAGGAAACTGACCCAGAGAGGGTCACAGCCACGTTCTCCCTTTTTTCTCGGTCTTGAGATTTGCCCTCAGTCTTTCTGCCCTGGGGAGCAGCAGCCCCAGTATCCTCAGTCCTGGCCTCACTGGGAATACTGGAAACCAGCATCCAAAACCATTTCTGTGGCTCCAAGCAGGAGAAAGAGCATCAAAGTCACCAGTTGATCCTCTGAACACCCAAATCTCTATCCAGGTTTCTCCAGACCTTGGGAGGGGATCACTAGTCCCCCTTCCACCCCTAAAGCTGCCTCCCTGTCCCATTCCCATTGTCCCAACTTTTTTCCCTGAATGCCAAACTCTGATCTGGTTCACACATTCCACCAACCCCTATTCGCTCAGCTGTAGTTTACTCCAAGTGTTGCAGCTGCTGAAAACCCCCAAGGAGTCAGAAACAGATCCTAGGAAAAGCTCCCCATCCTGTGTGCAGGCAGGCCGAGTTAACCCTCCCCACTAGGTGTGTCCACACAACGCCCTTAACCCAGGTTGATGGAAGAAAACTGCAGTGTTGACAATAGGTACCAGGCCAAAACACATAAACCAGATGGTGGCATTGCGTGACGACTTGTTTTTACGCATGAACACAGGACGGGGAAGGTTCCTACCTGCCTGAATGATTGAAATGGGGTAAGCATGTTTTAAAATCTCTATTTTAGGGGGTCCAAGGATGAGGCCCCTACCCCTTAGAGGCTCCTTTGTGGGAAGGGAGAAGGAAGCCGCTTTGAAACTGGTTCCCTCTAAAGCCCACCTCCTCTGCACCCCCAGGAAAGACTCACGACTGGCTGTGGGCAGATATTGCTAGAAAAATGCCTGGAAACACCTGGATGCCACCAGCTACAGCTGGGAACTTGGCCCACTCAAGACAGCCCAGGAAAGAGGGTTCCTTCCTTCCCAAAGCAAGTAAAAGAGGACTCAAACTCCCATGATGCTCAAAGGAGTTTGACTCACTCAGCTCAATGGATCGGAGCCCCTGAAGCCACCTGGAGGGACCTTCACCCAACCCCCTTGCAGGGACTCTGCCTTGGGGTCTTGCAACAGGGACTGAGTGACCCCACCAGTGCTGGGCTTGGCTGAAGGGCCAGGTCCAATCCTGAGCCCCCAAAAGGCATCGGAAGCCCCATGAATCTCCCAAGAGACTCTCCTCCAGCCTCAGCCCTTCTTCTGGCCTGGACCAAGCTGGGTCGACTCCACATAACCCCTGACCCCTGCGGGTACAGCAGCCACCACCCGCCAGGTGCAAAGCTGGCACACCAGATTTGGATCCTGACAGGAGATACAACCTGGGGACCCTCATTCCATTATCTCCTCACCTGCCCTGGGCCTCCATGGAACAGATCCCCCCACCTGTGCAGCAAGGCCCGAGGGAGCCCTCTCCACAGGGTGCTCCACTTCCCAAGGCAGGAGGAAGAAGAAGCCCCTGCCTGTCCCTGGGGAAATTGGCAGCAGGGGCCCAGGCTGACCTCCCCTTCACCCTGGACCCCACCAGCCCCACCTAGCCTGCAGGTGCTTGGAGCTCTACCTGTCCCCACCTGTGATGTCAGAGCTGCTCTGCCAAACCCTCCCCAAATCCAACCCATTGGAGGCTGCTTGACCGGCAAGGCAGAAGCCAGGCCCAGAGAGGCCCCTCACCCTCAGCCAGCTGGGTGGGAAGGTTGTCCGGAAGCCCCCAGGGGAAGCTGGCCCAGAGGTCTTGGCAGGGCTGCTCAGAAGCGGTTCCCATTGCCTCTTTCCCAGAGCTCCGAGAGAGCGGCTGGCCCAGAGCCTCCTAGCTGGCTTGGTGCCCTAGGCAGGACTGGAACTCAGCCCCCTGCCGGATTGAAGCCCCACCCACCCAACCGACTCCGCTAGTATCCATACAACCCTCCGAACCCAGTCTCTTCCCCAGGGGCCACATTCACACATACACCTCTTAACCATGGTTTGTTTCCTGAGGTTGAAACTGTTGGCCAAGAAATCAGTGGATGATGGGGACTTGGAAGGAGTTGAATTCCTGGGAGAGAAGCTGAACAAAAGAAGATACACAGGCAGGCCTCGACCTGTAACCATTCATTTAGTGATTGATTCAAGTTAAAACTGCATTGAGAAATGGGACTTAGGACCATTTTTCACAGCTAAAGACCTTTGCAGCATCAAATGCAGAGATCATAAATCAGGTGCTTGGCCACAGTTTCAAGTTTATGACCATTATGGCTTTGTCCCAAGTCACGTGGTTCCCTTTTGCAACCTTCTGACAAGCAAAATCAGATTCACTTCATGACCAGATTCCTAATTTATCAACTACAATGATTCACTTAATGACTGTGACAGGAAAGGTCATAAAAAGGGGCAAAACTTACTTAGCATATGTCTCCTTTAATGACAGAAATGTTGGGCTGATTTGTGGTCATAAGTCAAGGACTCCCTGTTTTGGGTACCCTTTTCTTCTGGTGAGGACACCATTTGTTCTGTCCGGGAAGAAGTGCAGGAGACTGGATTCCAAACAAAAACTCTTTATTTGAAACCACTAGGTAAAGAAATGGAACATAGCCCAAGTCACGGCAGCCTTTATATAGTGGCTAGCCTGCCAGCTTTTGGCCAATGACAGTTATTTAATTCTTCCTGCTGTTTGGTGGCTTCCAGGATTGGTTCCTAGTGAACCAATCCGTAAGTGGCCTTTTTGGTCAATCAGAATGGAGTACTTGGAACCTATCAAGTTCCATACAGAACACCTCTCCCCCTTTAGTTCAGTCCAACATGGGTGACGTAGTTGCGCAGGTAGGTGGTGCTTTTTCTACTTCTAGTTGACTTGCATGACTCAGTCTTGTATTGATCTTCAAGCGGTTTGGACGGGATCGCTGCTTCTCTTGACTTTCTCCATGGAGCCTCCTGGAAGGGTAAGTCAGCCCTGCTGCTCCCACATGAGTCTCTCGGGCCGGTTGAAATGGCTCCGTCACTCCCTCCTGGTTTGGCCAGGTTGGTTGAGCTGGCCTGGCTTCCACCTTCCAGGAAGGCCTCACTTTGGTCTTCTGCTCCCGGACTTCTTTCTCGGGGTTCATCTAACCATGAGTGCTCTTTTTGTTTGGTTAGATTGTCATTTTGCAGAGTTTGTTGTCTTGTTATGGGAGGTTCATCTCTCCCTTTTTTATTTATCTGTACTTCCCCCCCCCTCCTTGGTTGTTTTTTCATCAGATTTTATTATTTTTGGTTCTGCGGCGGGTTTTCTTTCAAGGTTACAGGAACGAAACTGGTCTATGTGCCGCTTCCCATCATCTAGTGTTAGTCGGTAGGACCGGGGGCCTGTGACTTGTGTGATGGTGGCTGGCAGCCATAGAGGGTCCCCGGTGAGGTTCTTGGCATAGACTAGGTTGCCGATTTCGAAGGTACGGTATTTGCTTGAGGAGTCAGGGGGCTTGTCCCATGTGTCAGTGGGGTGTAACCTGTCCAGGTAGGACCATAGTTTCCTACCCATTAATAGTTCAGCCGGGCTTTTATTTGTAGTGCTACTAAGGGAGATATGTTGCAATGTTAATAAACGGTTAAGTTTGTCTTGCACGTCCCCCTTGTCCATTCTCTCTAGGCCTTCTTTAGTATATCTAAACATGTGTTTGGCCCTGCCATTTGCAGCCAGATGGGCCAGCATGGTTAATGCATGATGGACACCCTGGGCAGCCAGGTATCGTTCAAACTGCAAGGTGGTAAACTGAGGCCCGTTGTCCGAAACCAGTACATCTGGTAGCCTGTGCGTTGGAAATAGTTTGTCAAGATGTTTCATGACAGCCTCGGTGGTTGTGAAAGCCATGAGGATGACTTCCAACCAGTTTGAGTATGCATCGACAACAATCAAAAGGTGTTCCTCTTCATTGGCCCCGGGAAGTCAATGTGCACCCTAGACCACGGGCCCCAGGGAGTTTCCCAGTCTTGTATAGGTGCCTGTGGGGGGGTAGGCCTCATTTTCTGACAGGTGTGGCATGTTGCAACCCAGCATTTTATGTCTTTGTCCAGCCCTGGCCACCAGACATAACTCCTGGCCAGGGCTTTCATCTTGACTATGCCCGGGTGATCCTCATGCAACATGCCTAGGATGGTTTCTTGGAGACTGCATGGGATTACCACCCTGTCACCCCATAAGATGCACCCCTTTTCAATAGACAGCTTGGTCTGTCTGGCATGGAAAGGTTTAAAAGTCTCAGTTTTTTTATTTTCCTCTGGCCAGCCTTTACCTACCCATTTCAGTATACGCGCTGTCAAAGGGTCTTTGGCTGTGGCTCTTGTGACGTCAGCGGCAGTCAGTGATAGCTCTGGGCAGGTCTCCAGTTGGAATGTGGAGGTAGTCGGAGCAGGGTCATATTCTGTGACGGGCAATGAGGAACGGCTCAGGGTGTTGGCATGCGAGATGGCTTTGATGGGTCTGTGGAGTAGTGTATAGGAGTAGGCAGCGAGGAATTCAGACCACCTCATCATTCTAGGAGACAGAATGTTTGGGTTTGGCTTGCTTCCCACCAGGATTCCAAGGAGAGGCTTGTGGTCGGTTACATAGAAAAGAGTCTACCATAAAGGTACTCATGGAATCGTTTGACCCCGGCGACGATTGCCAGGGCTTCACAATAAAGTTGGCTGTAATTGCATTCTGCCTTGGAGAGTGTCTTTGAGTAAAAGGCAACCGGTGCCTCTCTGCCATCTGTAAGCTGGTGACTCAGGATGGCGCCGATCCCAAAAGGCGAAGCATCGCAGGTTACCGTCAGTGGCAGGGTGTTGCTAAACTGGATAAGAATTGTGTCTGACATTAATAGATCCTTAATACCTTGGAAAGCTTTTTGTTCCCGGTGACCCCAAGTCCAAATGGTTTTTTTTATCTAGCAGCCGATGTAGGGGTTCTGCTATTGTTGCCTTATGGGGCAGGAACATGTTGTAAAAGTTTATGAGGCCAAGGAACGCCTGGAGATGGTTTTTGTTTCTTGGTCTAGGAGTGTTTTTGATAGCCTTTACTTTCTTTTCAGTTGGGTGAATGCCATGCTCATTGATTAAATAACCCAAGAATTCGACCCAGTTAGTGGCCAGTTCACATTTCTCTTTCTTGACTTTTAGTCCTGATTTTCTAAAGTGAGTTAAGACTTCTCTTAGCCTGGTCTAAAGCTGGTTGGCATTTTTTGATGAGACCAGTACATCATCGAAGTATGGGACGACACCTTTGACTCCGTTTAGTAGGCATTCCATGAGGCTTTGGAAAACACCTGGGGCAACACTAACACTGAATTGGAGGTGGTTACATTTGAATGCCCCTCTATGCGTGACTATCGTTTGTGCCTCTGCTGTTATTGGATATGAGTAACGGGTAGTTACTCATAAGCTTGTGCTAGGTCGAGTTTTGCAAATATTTTTTCTCTTTCTGGTCCCTTTTGTAAAATTCATGTCGTTTGATGAGATTTGAGACCACCGGTGCATGGTGTGTTCGGAGCATTCGGTTCAGGTCAGACCAGGTCATCTACTTGACATCTCTGGGTTTCGCCAGTGCCTTCGCCATTTTGAATACGGCCGGTCTGCAGTTTGTAAGGAAGACAGCCCTCTTCCTTTGATCCAAGATTTCTTCCATCTTGTTGCTTTCTGAGAACATAAGAAAGCAATCGATATACAATTCCCAATCCTCTACATCTGGATTGAAGGGTGCGGGAGGCTTGTTGTTACCAGCCATCTCTTTCATTCAGTTCAGATCGCTGCGTGCTTCGGTCTCTGCTTCTACGATGAACCCACCCTCGTCGCCAGTGTTCCATCCGGAAAGAAGCACAGGAGACTGGGTTCCAAAGAACAACTCTTTATTTGAAACCACTAGGTAAACAAACGGAACATAGCCCAAGTCGCGGCAGCCCTTTATATAGCGGCTAGCCTGCCGGCTTGTGGCCAATGACAGTTATTTAATTCTTCCTGCCATTTGGCGGCTTCCCAGATTGGTTCCAAGCGAACCAATCTGTAAGTGGCCTTTGTTAGGGATAACATTGTTTACCCTAACTGGTTTCGGTGAAATAATAACTATGAATCATAGTTGTGTATGTTAAAGTGTCTGCAGCTTTAACTGTGGGATAGTAATTAAGGGAGTGGTTATGAAAACACTGTGCATCCGCTGTGCATCCGCTTCATCTGCTCGGCGTCCGCTCTGCATCTGCTCTTTCCGTTCCACGTCCGCTTTGCTGAGACCCCCCGGAAGCCCTGCGGATGTGCCATCCGCTCCCATCCGCTTCCATCCGCTAGGCTTCCATTCCACATCCGCTTTGCATCCGCCCTGCATCCTGCATGCATCCGTGTTATCCACTCCGGTTATGCAAATTTTTGCCCCTTTTGAGAGGGGATAACAACGGATGGAACATTTGGCTCGTCCGCTGTGTCCTTTTTGCATCCATTGGGCAGTGTGACATGGGCTTAAGTGAGGGGTGGATGGTATGATAATTAAGTGGATAAAAACTGATTTAAAAATGGTACTCAAATAGTTTTTAGTTTTTTTAATCTTTGTCATAAAAGTGGGAAGATATAACATTTTGTCATAATTCCTCAATTTTTCTATGTTGTCATTAATATAATAGAATTGATAAACTGCTATCAATCAAGATTTACAACAATTCTCAGGCAAATGTACTTTGATCTTATTTGAACATTACCAAATTCCAGAAAAATATTTCTGATTTCCTCCTAGAAACAACTGTATGACTCAAAATCAGAAGAAAAATATCTGAGTTTTAGCATTTCATAAATTATAGGATCTCATATAAGAACATAAATGATGCACTGTGTTAGGGATAACATTGTTTACCCTAACTGGTTTAGGTGAAATAATAACTATGAATCATAGTTGGTGTATGTTAAAGTGTCTGCAGCTTTAACTGTGGGAGTGGTTATGAAAACACTTAAAAGTAGCAAGACTACAGCTTGCTCACTCTGGCTTTGATGATCCCTGATTACTGCTTGGAATCAAGACTGCATTGCTCGAACGGGAGAGACAACAAAGGACTGATCTGTAAGTGAACTGACATAGGATATTCTACATGGACTTTGCTAACTGAATATCCCTGAATGGACTGACTACTTGATACATGACTATTGGACTGTTATTTGACTATGCCATGAACTTATAATGGAATAAACTATATTCTTGATAGCACAAGCGTATCTGTGATTTTTACTGTATGTTAATAAACATACAAGCTTAGCTCACTCATTTATCTGTGTGCCTATCTGACTAACGCTGCACATTCTGTTTAGCTTGTCTCCCTAACCCTGGTTGGGGAACCCAGGCTTAACAGCCTTTTCGTTCAATAAGAATGGAGTACTTGGAACCTACCAAGTTCCACACAGAACACCGTTCACACAACACGCTTGACCAGGCCAGGGTCCTCGCAGCCCCCCTGCGAGAAGCCAGAGGTCCACGTGGAGCCTCCTCAGGACCTGTGAGAATCCCTGGATGACCACAGCCACCCCTTCTCCCCTCCTTTGTGGTCTCCCTGAGACAAACCCAGAAGTTGGGGTGGGCTCATTCCTGACCCAGGAGGGGCTTCCTCCCTTCTGGGCCTCACCCGGCTTCAGTCAGAAATGGCTGGAAATCTCTGGAGAAGAGAGTCTCATCACACATCAACCTGGCCCTGAAAAGCCACAACTTGAACCCGGAGCCACCCAGGATCTGGTCTGCAGGCCCCGAGAGCAGAATCTGAGGGAGGTTCAGGGGGAGAATTTCCAAGTGGTGGAACTGGGATATGGGCCTTCCTCTGCTCCTCTCTGCCAGGGTGAGCCTGTCTGTCCCTTCGGTTCCCCCCCCCCCCCCCCCCCCCCCCCTCCCCCCCCCGGGCCCCCAAGCCCCCATTAATGTCCCCCCCATTGAAGAAGCATCCTCCCTGAACAATGGATGCAAATAAACCAGGAACAAAGGAATTCCAATAGCACCTTCAAACCCTTTGGAGGTTTTTGGGTACAGAAAATCTCAGTCCCAGAGATGGGAAGGTCAGAGGGGTCCCTCCTCCCAAATAGAAGATCCCCACAACAGAGAAAGAGCCACCAGAGCTCCAGAAATCATGTCATTAGAAATCAGGTTGCACCATCCACCACACTGTGGGCATCACCGCCATCTTTTTAGGGTTTCCCTGTGATAAGATGGGTGGCCAGTAAATTGAATGGATAGATAGATGGATGGACGGACCGATAGGCATATAGATATGGATTGATAGATCTCAGCTGAAGACTTTACAGTCCATTCTTTATTTAAAAACTAAGAAACATCAAAATATAAGGAATCTTGGTGTATTATAGGAACATTGTAAGATAACACAGGAATGACAAGAAAATAAAAATAAAAAATTCTGTCCATTCTATAATTTTCTACCTATTTACCCAATGATCTAGTCCACAAGTTGTCAGTTTCCTGCTTCTTAACAAACTCTTATCCCAAAATTAATACTGCTAGAAAAGATGGGAAATGAAATTTCACTTAAGGCACAAGCAATTTTAAAATCGGCTGCAATTAAATCAAAATATAGGATTATGACATAAAACAGAATTCCAAAAAACTCTTAACATTGGGGAGAGATCAAGGGTGCCAATTGTCATGAGAAGACAGGCAACACTCAAGTTAAAGCCCATGTCACACAGCACCAACGGATGGAAAGAGGATGTAAAATGGAGAGAAACACTTGCCATCCATTGGTAAATGTGATGCATTCGTTCTGTACTCACTGCATCCGTTTTTCATACTCTTTATCGATCCAGCATCCGTCAACTGAGATTTGATCCGCTCAAAAAGTTTTCAGCTGCACAAAAGTTTTTGAGCGGATAAAGTATCCAACGCATCCATTCTACATCCGTTACGCATATGGGGAACATCCGTTAGACATCCACCGTCATCCGTTACGCATCCACTATATCCGCTAGGCATCCGCTAGGCATCTGCGCAACTCACATCCACTCCAGCAGAAAACAGACATAGGGAGGAACAGACGCGGAACAGACATGCAGCGTTGGTAGCACGGACGTAGAAAGGATGAAAGCGGATGCAGCTCGCATATAAAGCATTAAAATGGAAAAAACGTTTGTGTAGGAGACGTATGTCGGATATTTAGGATGTCTGCAGGATGTCAAGAGGATGCAGAAGGACACCTAACAGAAAAACGTAATTTCCTATAAAAAGGGGGAGGAAATCACCTGGATCTCACTTTCAGTCCAGCAGCCCTGGTGTGCAGACCTCTTAAGCCTTGATCTTGCTCTTCCACAGCTTCCAGTCATTTCCACCATGGATCATCACACACTCCTTTTGGTAGCCGCCATCATTCTACAACAGTGCAAAGCCATCTACATGCTCTTTCAACTGTTCTACGCAAAGAAAAGGAGGTGTCCAAGAAGTGTCTGGGTCCGAAGATGGATCACGAGAAGAGCCGAGTACGGACTGTATGACAAGCTGATGGTGGAGCTGAGGAATGAAGACACTCGTGCATTCCAGCACTTCATGAGGATGCCACCAGCCATGTTTGACAAAGTTGTGGAGCGTCTAAGACCAAGGTTGACCAAGCAGAGCACCAACTTCTGTCCCAGCCTGGACCCTGGGCTGAAGGTGGCACTGACTCTGCACCACCTGGCCTCCGGAACCACGTACAGAAACATGCAGTACGCCTGGAGGGTGCCACACAACACCATCAGCATTGTGGTCAGAGAAGTGGTGCAGGCCATCATCGAAGAATACATGGAGGAGCCCCACCACTGAAGAAGGCTGGAGGAAAGTTGCAGAACAGTGGTATCAGTGGAACTTCCCTCACACCGTTGGAACCATAGATGGGAAGCACATGGCCTGCAAAGCTCCAGCCAACTCAGGGTCCACTTATCAAAACTACAAGGTCTTCTTCAGCATCATCCTCTTTGCCATGGTTGATGCTGACTACAAGTTCATGTACATCGATGCTTCAGGCAACGGGTCAGCTTCAGATGCCCAGGTATACAATACCAGTCACCTCAAGGAGGGGCTGGAACGCAACTTCATCATGGGATTCCCAGATCCAGACCCCCTGCCCAACGACACACAAGATGTGCCCTACTTCATCATGGGGGATGACGCCTTCTCCCTCAGAACCTACCTCATGAAGCCCTACACTTCCAGATGCCTCACCCGTGAAGAGAGGATCTTCAACTACAGGCTGTCCAGGGCAAGACGGGTGGTGGAGAATGCCTTTGGCGTCCTGGCCAACAGGTTCCAGGTACTTCTCACCAATATGCAGCATCGCCCAGAGACCGGGAGGAACATCATGGAAGCTTGCTGCATCCTGCACAATCTCATGCGCACCCGCTACCCAGTGTTGCAGAACAGGTTTGTGGACCACCAACAAGGGAATGGGGACATGGAGCCTGGTGAATGGAGGGAAGGGCAAAACCTGAAAGACACTGTGGATGTACAAGGCCCCAACAGAGCTTCACCTGAAGGAAAGAAGCAGCGCAACCTCCTGAGACACTGGTGCAACTCCCCAGCTGGAGCAGTGGAGTGGCAAGACAGGATGGTAAATGCTTAATGGATGCTTCCTTGAGCCTGTCTCATCACAGTGATGAGATTGTGCTATGTATGTTGAGTGGCCCTACAATGAACAGGGCATTTAATAAAGAATTGTGTTTATGTTGAAATGTGTTCATGAATGATTACATTGTTATTAATAATAAAGGGCCATAGGTGTGGCACCTGGGAGGGTGGACCATACAGTCCCACTATGCTTGCACTGGAGGCTTTTCTATCCCACAGCTATTACCCATCCTACAGGTATCCCTGCCCATCCCACAGCTATTACCCATCCCACAGGTATCCCTGCCCATCCCAGTGCTATCCTAACCCATCCCACGGCAATTACCCATCCCACAGGTATCCCTGCCCATCCCACTGCTATCCTTACCCATCCCATAGCTATTACCCATACCACAGGTATCCCTGCCCATCCCACTGCTATCCTTACCCATCCAACAAGCATGCAAAGGCTTAAACCATTTCTAAAAGTTTCCACCAAGACTTTATTTACTAAAAGAACTGAACCAAGTGTGTGAAGCAAAGATAACCTTTATTAATAACAAACTGTAAAAGCAAAATGACCCAAGTACAGTGTCCCAAGCAAAGATAAAGTCAACAAGTAGCAACCCAGTCTCTGGCACCCTTCTTAGTCACTCAGAGGCGTGCCCATAATCTCAGGGGTGAAAGGTCCAGGTGCTGTGGAGGTTGAAGTGGCTGGATTGCTGGTTTGAGGCACCATTGGGATCCCTGGCCCCGAGAGGACAACAGGGGATGGTGTGTGGAGGAAGCTCTCAGAGAGCTGGCTCAGGCCCGTGATGTTGAGAGCCCCTTCCTCCATGACATGGGGTGTCAGTCCCAAGACCGATGACAGATGTTCTGAGGCTGGGCTTGGCTGTGGGGTGGAGGAAGGAGGAGTGTAGTGGTGCTGTCTGGTCTGCAGGTGAGTGAGGTGAGGCGTGGGTGGCATCTGTGGCATTGGTGGCATCTGTGGCATCGGTGGCATCGGTGGAATTGGTGGCATCGGTGGCATCGGTGGCATCTGTGGCCCCTGTGGCATCTGTGGCATTGGTGGCACCTGTGGCATCGGTGGCATTGTGGCACCTGTGGCATTCGATGAACCTGTGCCTGGACTGGGGAGGGCTGCCTGTGCTGCTGGAACTCCTGGTAGCCGTAGCCTTGGTAGGTGAGGGCCTCTGGAAAGCCTTGGAAGGGCTGTGACATCACATGGGGTGGAGGAGCAGACCTGTACTGGGTCAGAGCAGGTTGAGCTGGGCCTGGTGGGTGGTGCAGAAGACCTGTGATCCTCTCCTTGATCACCTGGTACTGGGATTCGGACATGTCCATGAGTGTCTGGTTGACGTAGGTGAGGAAGGGCTTTCTGTTGGAGGATGATATGTTGGAGTGTACCAGCTGAGAGAGGAGATCGATGCTGCTTTTGATGGTGTCCCTGATCTCCAGCAGGACAGTGTGGCTCTGTCCTTCCAGTCTGGCTTTCCTCCTGCTTTCTGTGGAGGGGGAGCTGTGGGTGGGTGTTGGTTGGTCTCTGGTGGTAATGGCCTCTTCTTGGTCCAACTGTGTCAGGGGGTCCGCCACGTGCTCCGCCATGGGGAGTGCAGCTGTCGGGGGGGTCTCCATCATGGGGCACTCCACAGATACCTGCCTGGACACAGGAGCTGACTCTTGCCCATAAGAGGACTGGCTCTCTGTGGGCTGCCTGAAGAGTGAGTGTAGACAGAGTGGCTGCTCCTCACTGGCGGATCTCACCTTCCAAGAAGCTGCACTTGGGCATCACGTAGGTCTCCTGGTCGGTGAGCTTGACCGCGGCCTGGCTAGACTTCTTGAGGTGCAGCTTTTGGTATCAGGTGTGCATGTGCTTCCACCACCCGAGGATGACCTCCAAAGTGTAGCCCAGGCTCTCCCACTTCTCTCTCCAAGCCACCTGTTTCCGCTTGGTGTCTCGATAGAGCCTGTGTCCCTTCCTCCGGAGGTACTCATTATCTCTTAGCCATTCGAGCACCTCATCCTCATATTCCTCTTCAATGGAGTACTGTCTTCTCTCCCTATCACACGATTGCCTCTTCCTCCCTCTGGCAGGGCCTTCTGGGCCCTCATCAGTAGGGCTTTGAGGTTCTAGGGGCTGGTCCACCACACCATCAGCAGCAGCACCAGCAGCACCAGCAGCACCAGCAGCACCAGCAGCACCAGCAGCACCAGGAGTGTTAAGCCTGGGTTCCCCAACCAGGGTTAGGTAGACAAGCTAAACAGAATGTGCAGCGTTAGTCAGATAGGCACACAGATAAATGAGTGAGCTTAGCTTGTATGTTTATTAACATACAGTAAAAATAACAGATACGCTTGT
>BLBF01000330.1:1027508-1088857 GCA_015471245.1 Laticauda colubrina
TATTATTTCACCTAAACCAGTTAGGGTAAACAATGTTATCCCTAACACAGTGCATCATTTATGTTCTTATATGAGATCCTATAATTTATGAAATGCTAAAACTCAGATATTTTTCTTCTGATTTTGAGTCATACAGTTGTTTCTAGGAGGAAATCAGAAATATTTTTCTGGAATTTGGTAATGTTCAAAGAAGATCAAAGTACATTTGCCTGAGAATTGTTGTAAATCTTGATTGATAGCAGTTTATCAATTCTATTATATTAATGACAACATAGAAAAATTGAGGAATTATGACAAAATGTTATATCTTCCCACTTTTATGACAAAGATTAAAAAAACTAAAAACTATTTGAGTACCATTTTTAAATCAGTTTTTATCCACTTAATTATCATACCATCCACCCCTCACTTAAGCCCATGTCCCACTGCCCAATGGATGCAAAAAGGACACAGCGGACGAGCCAAATGTTCCATCCATTGTTATCCCCTCTCAAAAGGGGCAAAAATTTGCATAACCGGAGTGGATAACACGGATGCATGCAGGATGCAGGGCGGATGCAAAGCGGATGTGGAACGGAAGCCTAGCGGATGGAAGCGGATGGGAGCGGATGGCACATCCGCAGGGCTTCCGGGGGGTCTCAGCAAAGCGGACGTGGAACGGAAAGAGCAGATGCAGAGCGGACGCTGAGCAGATGAAGCGGATGCACAGCGGATGCACAGTGGAAGCCTAATGGATGTCTGGCGTTAATTGCGCATGCGGGGAGGATGCATTGCGTCAGCCCTGTAGATATAACGGAAGCAGCTCAGAAGCAGGTCGCCATTCAGTGGAAAGACCTGCTGCTGGACGGATTGGCTGCCTTGCCTGCCCTGCTTGCATGTCTGCCTGCAAGCCTTGGTGCCAGCCTTCCTGCCAGCCTTCCTGCCAGCCTTGGTGCCTGCCTCCCTGCCAGCCTTCCTGCCAGCCTTGGTTCCTGCCAGCCTCCCTGCCAGCCAGCAACCCCACAACCATGCGGAAGCACAGCAAGCCTCAGCCATCTGCTGCCAGCCCTTGCAAGAGGGACAGGGCTACCATCCTGCCCCCTGGCCCTCACTCTGGTTCTCCTGGGGCTTATGCAGCACGGGCTCGCTCTTCTGGGGCTGGCGCTTCTGCTGCTTCTGCTTCTGGAGGAGCTGATGATAAGCACTCCAGCACCAGCCACCTCCACAGCACCTGCACCCTTCACCCCTGAGACTGAGCGACCAAGAGGAGTGCCAGAGACTCATTTTGTCTTATAGCTTGTTGTTAATAAAGTCTATTTATGATTCACACACTTATTTCATTTCTTTTTTTTAATAAAGTCTTGGTGGAAACTTTTAGAAATGGTTTAAGCCTTTGCTTGCTTGTGGGATGGGTAAGGATAGCTTTGGGATGGGTTAGGATACCTGTGGGATGGGTAATAGCTGTGGGATGGGCTAGGATAGCAGTGGGATAGATAAACCTCCAGTGCAAGCATAGTGGGACTGTATGGTCCACCCTCCCAGGTGCCACACCTATGGCCCTTTATTATCAATAACGATATAATCAATCATCCACACATGTCAACATAAACACAACTCTTTATTAAACACCCTGTTCATTGCAGGCCAACCAAACATACAAGGCCCAATCTCATCCGTGTGATGAGACAGGCTGAAGGAAGAATCCATTAAGCATTTACCACCCTGTCTTGCCACTCCACTGCTCCAGCTGGGGAGTTGCACCAGTGTTTCAGGAGGTTGCGCTGCTTCTTCGCCTCACGTGAGGCTCTGTTGGGGCCTTGCATATCCTCAGTGTCGATCAGGTTTTGCCCTTGCCTCCATTTCCCAGGCTTCATGTCCCCATTGCCTTGTTGATGGTCCACAAGCCTGTTCTGTAAGACTGGGTAGCGGGTGCGCATGAGATTGTGCAGGATGCAGCAAGCTTCCACGATCCTCCTCATGGTCTCTGGGCTATGCTGCATGTTGGTGAGAAGTACCTGGAACCTGTTGGCCAGGATGCCAAAGGTGTTCTCCACCACCCGCTTTGCCCTGGACAGCCTGTAGTTGAAGATCCTCTCTTCACGGGTGAGGTATTTGGAGGTGTAGGGCTTCATGAGGTAGGTTGTGAGGGAGAAGGCGTCATCCCCCATGATGAAGTAGGGCACATCTTGCTTGTCGTTGGGCAGCGGGTCTGGATCTGGAAAGCCCACCATGAGGTTGCCTTCCAGCCCCTCCTTGAGGTGACTGGCATTGTATACCTGGGCATCTGAAGATGAGCCGTTGCCTGAAGCATCGATGTACATGAACTTGTAGTCAGCATCGACCATGGCAAAGAGGATGATGCTGAAGAAGCCCTTGTAGTTGTGATAAGTGGACCCTGACTTGGCTGGAGCTTTGCAGGCCACGTGCTTCCCATCTATGGCTCTAACGGTGTGGGTGAAGTTCCACTTCTGATACCACTGCTCTACAACTTTCTTCCAGCCTTCTTCAGTGGAGGGGTACTGGAGGAGCTCCTCCTTGTATTCTTCAATGATGGCCTGCACCACTTCTCTGACCACAATGCTGATGGTGTTGGGTGGCACCCTCCAGCTGTACTGCATGCTCCTGTAGGTGGTCCCTGAGGCCAGGTGGCTCAGAGTGAGTGCCACCATGAACCCAGGTTCCAGACTGGGCGGGAAGTTGGTGTTTGTCTTGGTGAACCTGGGTGTCAGCCGCTGCACAAGTTCGTCAAACATGGCTGGAGGCATCCTCATGAAGTTCTGGAACGCGCGAGTGTCTTCGCTCCTGAGCTCCACCAACAGCTTGTTGTACAGTCCATCCTCTGCTCTTCTGGTGAACCATCTTTGGATCCAGACTTTTTTTGGGTGCCTCCTTTTCTTCCCGTAGTAGAGTTCACAGAGCCTGTAGATGGTTTCGCACTGCTGCAGAAGGATGGTGGCTGCTGAAAGGACTTTGTCACAATCCACGGTGGACATGACTGGATGCTGTGGAAGAGGAAGAGTCAGATGAAGGCTACAGAGGTCTGCACAGCTTGGCTGCTGTTCTGAAAGTGAGATGCAGGCGAGTTGCTCCCCCTTTTTATAGGCAGTATAGGTGTCCCTTTGCATCCTCTAGGCATCCTCTAGGCATCCTCTAGGCATCCTCTAGGCATCCTCTAGGCATCCTCTAGACATCCTTAATTTCCGAGATAGGTCCCCTCTGTGAATGTTTTTTCCACTTTAAATGCTTTGTTTCCATGCTGCATCCGTTCTGCATCCGTTCTGCATCCGTTCCGCTTCCTCTCTGCATCCGGGCGGATGAGAGTTGCGTGGATGCGCAGCGAACGCCAAGCGGATATAGCGGATGCGTAACGGATGTGTAACGGATGCGTAGCAGATGCGTAGCGGATGCAGAACGGATGAACTGGATACAGCCCAAAACTTTCGGAGCGGATGAAATGTCAATAAATGGATGCTGGATGGATAGAGAGGAAGCCAAACGGAGGCAGTGAGTACATCGCGTTTTCAAACGGATGGCAAGGTTTTTTGTCCGTTTTACATCCTCTTTGCATCCGTTGGTTCAGTGTGACATGGGCTTTAACTGGGTTTCTGATCACTTCACAAAATTGTTTGTTACTCTTTCCTGAGATTGAGTTATATCAGCAGTATTTCCATAATGTATTTAGGAAATGAAATAATACTTGAGGATGACTTGCATAGAGCGCATCAGTTATATTTCCCTTTTCCACAATCCATTTAGAAAGGGCAGTGATAGGAGGGAAAGACTTTTGGGGGGTGGAGGAGAGATTCTGCCTGGGGAAGAAGCAGATGAGAGGAGGAAACATACAGCTGCATAAAAAAAGGGTCCGTGGGAGATTTGTACATTGTGACTCCCCAAATCCTGTCAATGTAGCATTCTGGGAAGCCATCAAAAGGCGGGAAGAGTTAAACAAGTGTCATTGGCCACAAGCTGGCAGGTAAGCCGCCATATAAAGGGCTGCTGCGCCTTTGGCAATGTTCTGTATCTTTTGCCTTGTGAGTTAAATAAAAGAGTTGTTGTTTGGAACCCGGTCTCACGCACTTCTTTCCAAATGGAACACTGGTGATGAAGGTGGGATCATTGTAGAAGGTGAGACCACAGCACGCAGTGATCTGAACCGAGCGAGAGAGATGGCCGGTAACGCGTCGCCCGCACCCTTCAATCCTGTTGAGGAGGACTGGGAATCGTATCTCGATCGCTTTCTGATGTTTCCAGAAATCAATGAGATGGAAGAAATCTCAGACCAAAGGAAGAGGGCTGTCTTCCTTACACACTGCGGACCGGCAATATTCAAAATGGCGAAGGCGCTGGAGAAACCCAGAGATGTCAAACAGATGACCTGGTGTGACCTGAACCAATTGTTCCGAGCATACTACGCAGTGGTAGCCTCCAATTTAATCAAAAGGCACGAATTTTACAAGAGGGACCAGATGGAGGATGAAATCATAGCAGATTTCGTAGCAGCCTTGAGACACATCGGAGGAGCCTGTGAGTTCCAGAACATGGATGGGGAAATAAGAGATCGCATAGTCCTCGGCCTGAAGAACTCTACCCCTCAGAGAAAACTATTTAATAGGCCGAACATAACCATGGCCAAAGCCATTGCAGAGGCAACCACCGCTGAAGCAGCAAAGAAGTCAGCAGCCACCATGCAGAAAATGAACGCAGTTCGAGACCTGTCAACCCAAACTAGGGAGAAGAAGGTAGAAGGAGGAAAGAAACAGCCCACAGCGACAACCCACCATGAGGACGTTGAAACCCAGAGTGACATTGAAGACAACGACAAAGATGTCCATAAACTCTTTTCAGATAGAAAATGGCACAAAAAGAGAAGAAATCAGCGGGAATGTCAGTGTGCGGGCTGCGGAGGCAATCACCCGCGGGATGAATGCAGGTTCCTTGATGCAATATGCTGGGATTGTAATAAAAGGGGGCACATCGAAAGGGTCTGCCGCAACAAAAAGAGATATAGTCCAAAAAGATGCGACAGCATCCCCCCAGACATGACAACAGACAAGCCGGCAGGAGATGGAACCGCAATAAGAGAACGGGTGACAGGGAAGAAACGCATCAGACAGTCACCATCAGCAATGCCAGGGCGGAAAACGGAAAGAAGGTTCAGAAAGAGGTGAACATCGAGGGGAGACCCTGCGAGATGGAAGTCGACTCAGGGTCTTTCCTATCAATGGTATCCTGGAATACCATCCGGCACCTAATACCGAACATTAAACAGAGAGAACTACAGAAGCAAAAACTAGTGTTAAAAGACTATCAGGGAAATTGAATCCCAGTAGTAGGCTTTGGACATTTTTTAGTTGAATTCAAACACCATGCCGAAATCTTGCCTCTGACCATCATCGACCACGACTGCCCTAGCCTATTAGGAATCAAATGGTTCGCGCCCCTGGGAATCGGGATGACCGGGATCAACCGCAACTCTATAACCAACTGGGAGGAGAGCCTGCTCCAAGAATTCCAAGATGTTTTCGACAGGACTCTACGCAAGTACAAGGGGACCCCAATTTCATTTAGACCCAAAAATAGCCCCCATCTATTTCAAGGCCAGACGCGTCCCATTCACGCTAAAACCAAAAATTGACGAGCAGCTAAATAAGTTAATAGCTCAAGGGATTTTAGAACCAATCGACTATGCCAGGTGGGAAACCCCTATCACACCGGTGAAGCCAGATGGGTCAGTGCGCATCTGCAGGGACTATAAGGCAACCCTGAACCATGCACTCCAACAAAGCGCATACCCAGTGCCAGTTGTGCAACATTTACTGCACTCGTTAGGGGGAGGAAAAATATTCACAAAGCTCGACCTAGCACAGGCCTATCAACAGATACCCATTGATTCCATTACAGCAGAGGCACAGACTATAGTAACACATAAGGGGGCATTCAAATGTAACCACCTCCAATTTGGTGTAAACGTTGCCCCAGGCATGTTCCAAAGCCTCATGGAATGCCTGTTAAATGGAATCCCATACTTCGATGATGTACTGGTCTCAGCAAAAAATGCCAACCAGCTAGAGACCAGGTTGAGAGAAGTCTTAAGAAGATTTAGCAAGTCAGGCCTCAAAGTGAAGAGGGAAAAATGTGAACTGGCCACTAACCGGGTCAAATTTTGGGGCTATTTAATCGATGAACAAGGCATTCACCCCACTGAAAAAAACCTGAAGGCTGTCAAAGACGCTCCCAGACCCAAAAACAAAACCGATCTCCAGGCCTTCCTAGGCCTCATAAATTTTTACAACGTGTTCCTGCCCCACAAGGCAACAATAGCTGAACCCCTACATTGTCTGCTAGATAAAAAAACCGCTTGGACATGGGGCCACCGGGAACAGAAAGCTTTCCAAGGTATCAAGGACCTATTAACGTCAGACACCGTTCTCATCCAGTTTAGTAATACCCTGCCTCTGACAGTCACCTGTGATGCCTCACCTTTTGGGGTCAGTGCCATCCTGAGTCACCAACTCCCAGACGGCAGAGAGGCACCAGTCGCCTTTTACTCCAAGACGCTCTCCAAGTAGGAACGCAATTACAGCCAACTCGATCAGGAAGCCCTCGCAATCATCGCCGGAGTCAAACGATTCCATGAGTACCTTTACAGTAGACCTTTTTCTATTGTAACCGATCACAAGCCTCTTCTTGGAATCCTAGCAGGCAACAAGCCAACCCCGAATATTCTGTCTCCTAGAATGACGAGGTGGTCTGAATTCCTCGCCGCCTATTCCTCCACGCTGCTCCACAGACCTGGCAGAGCCATTCCACACGCCAACGCTCTGAGCCGTTCCCTGTTGCCCATCACAGAGAATGACCCTGCTCCAATCACCTCCACATTTCAGCTTGAAATCTGCCCTGAGCTAGCACTGACCGCAGCCAATGTCGCGAGAGCCACAGCCAAAGACCCTTTGATGGCGTGCATATTGAACTGGGTAGGTAAAGGTTGGCCAGAAGAAAACAAAACTGAGACTTTTAATCCTTTCCATGCCAGAGAGACTGAACTGTCTATTGAAAAGGGGTGCATTTTATGGGGTGACAGGGTGGTAATTCCGAGCAGCCTCCAAGAAGATGTCCTGGGCATGTTGCACAAGGGTCACCCGGGCATAGTCAAAATGAAAGCCCTGGCCAGGAGTTATGTCTGGTGGCCAGGGCTGGACAAAGACATTGAACGCTGAGTTGCAACATGCCATGACTGTCAAAGAGCGAGGCCTATCCCCCCCGCCCCACAGGCACCAATCAGGGACTGGGAAACTCTCAAGGGTCCATGGTCTGGAGTACATATTGACTTCGCTAGGCCAACGAAGGGGAACATTTTTTTAATTGTGGTCGATGCATATTTGAACTGGTTGGAGGTCATCCTCATGGCTTCCACTACCACCGAGGCTGTTATGAAACAGCTCGACAAACTGTTTGCAACGCATGGGCTACCTGATCTACTGGTTTCAGACAATGGGCCTCAGTTTACAGCCTTGCAATTTGAACAATATCTGGCTGCCCAGGGTATCCGTCATGCTTTAACTGCGCCGGCCCATCTGGCTGCAAATGGCAGGGCTGAACACATGGTCTGGTACACTAAAGAGGGCCCAGAGAGAATGGACAAGGGGGACGTGCAGGATAAACTCAACCAACTACTAACCTTGCAACATATCACCCCTAGTAGCACTACGAATAAAAGCCCTGCTGAACTTTTAATGGGTAGGAAACTACAGTCC
Source organism: Laticauda colubrina (assembly GCA_015471245.1). NCBI lineage: Eukaryota > Metazoa > Chordata > Lepidosauria > Squamata > Elapidae > Laticauda > Laticauda colubrina. The sequence goes on from BLBF01000330.1 coordinate 1,035,242, forward strand.
TACCTGGAAAGGTTACACCACACTTACACCTGGGACAAGCCCCCCGACTCCTCCAGCAAATACCGTTCCTTCAAAATCGGTGATCTAGTCTATGCCAAGAACCTTAACGGGGACCCATTGTTGCTTCCAGCCACCATCACACAAATCACAGGCCCCAAATCCTACCGACTGATTTTAGATGATGGAAGGGAATGGAAGCGGCACATAGATCAGCTTCGTCCCCGCAACCTCGAACGAAAACCCGCCGAAGAACCAAAAATAATAAAATCTGACTATAAAACAACCAAGGAGGGGGGAGAAGTACAAATAAATAAAAAAGGGAGAGATGAACCTTGCATAAAAAGACAACAAACTCTGCAAAATGACAATCTAACCAAACAAAAAGAGCACTCACGGTTAGATGAACCCCAAGAAAGAAGTCCGGGAGCAGGAGAGTGAAGCGAGGCCTTCCTGGAAGGTGGCAGCCAGGCCAGCTCAACAAACCTGGTCGAACTAGGAGGGAGAAGCGGAGCCATCTCAACCAGCCCGAGAGACTCAGGTGGGAGCGGCGTGGCTGACTCACCCTTCCAGGAGGTTCCATGGAGAAGGACGAGAGAAGCAGCGATCCCGTCCAAACTGCGAGATGACCAAAACAAGACTGAGCCGTGCAAGTCAACTAGGACTAGAAAGAGCCCCACTGACCTGCACGACTATGTCACCCACGTTGGACTGAACGAAAGGGGGAGGGGTGTTCTGAATGAAACTTGGTAGGTTCCAAGTCCCTCGTTCTGATTGGCCGAAAAGGCCACTTATGGATTGGTTCACTAATAACCAATCCGGGAAGATGCCAAACGGCAGGAAGAATTGAACGAGTGTCATTGGCCACAAGCCGGCAGGCAAGCAGCTTTATAAAGGGCTGCCGTGGCTTGGGCTATGTTCTGTATCTTTTGCCTTGTGAGTTAAATAAAATAGTTGTTGTTTGGAACCCGGTCTCACATGCTTCTTTCCGGACGGAACAATACAGATATCATTTTCTTTGAATCCTGCATACTATCTAAATGAAAATCAAATAAAAGAAATATTCACAATACTTCCACTTTCATAATGACGTGATAACTAATGTTTTTACATTTGTTCTGGCTGTGAGATGCTCTTTTGTGTTCAGCTCTGGCTTCAGAATTTTAATGTAGCACTTGGGGATGAAGATGCAGCCCAGCAGACCAGCTTGTGGTTAGGAACAAGAATTGGGCAAAAGAGACCAGGATGATGCCCAGAAGTTCTTCATAGGACAGGAAAGTTATAACTTTGGGGATATATTGGACTCTTTCTTTATTTGGGTATTTATCATCTGGACACTTGGTGCATTTTTCTGTTTCTGAGGAAAGAAAAAACTCCATATTTCTTTGTCCTTTGTATTACAAGATATATTGTACATTCTTTGGGAACAAGTGATTATCAGGAGCATTTTCCAGGATGAATTTCTTCATATCTCAAGAGACAGAAAATAAGTATATCACTTTTTAAAAAAATATAGCTACGAAATATTTTTGATAGGCTATGGAATTGAGGGAAGGTTTGGACTTGAAAGATTTCCTTTGTAATGTTCAGAATATTGATAGGAACCTCCATTACTAAAGGTAAATAATGAATCAATTAATCTTTCCAGAGAAATTTACCTGCCAGATGGCAATTCTTGTCATACTTGTCTCAGAGGAGGCTGGCGGATCAAATGATTGCAGCAAATAATTTGGAATGGCCATTGGAGCAGTGGTGATACGGGTGCAGCCACATACAGGCATAACTGTCCATGCCACCACATTGTGCATCTTGTATATCAGAATATCTTTTCAGTGTTCCTCAAAGGGAACCCATGTAGACTGCATTGCAATCCTCCTTTCAGGAGATGGATCTGAAACAATTCCTCATGTTTCAAGGAACTCAGGTGTTCCTAGAGAAGTAAATGTGGAAGGAAGGACACATCCCATTTAAAAAGAAGAAATATTTTCTCTGTCAGTAGTAAAGCCTGCCCAATCTGCCACAGCCACCTCTCTCTATCTAGCCCTTCCTTCACAGTCTTTTTGATCTTCTGTTTAGAGAAGAAATGGGGCATTTTGCAAATAAACCAGAAATTGATTAAGCTTCAAAGTGTTTTTTAATTCACACTTTCATGACAATGCTCTGGATGGATCCAGTTCCTCCAGGCCTCCAATTTTCCTCTGATGTCACCCACCTTTTTGAGTGGAGAAGGTCCCCTCTGGACAAGAAATGCAGTTGTAGCAGCAAACTGGCTCTTCTTCTCGAACCCTGTCCTGACAAATCCAGGATGACAACTTTCCAAACATTCAGATTGAGAAAAGGACTGAGCAGAAAAAAAATAAGATTGGCAAAGGAAATGTGTTAGGATTCTCCATCCATGGAAAATGGAGGCAAAAATGGATATTTGACAAGATAGTAGATATTTGCCTCTGCTCTTAATTTAAATAAATACAAAATCTCTCACCATTTCCAAATGGTTGGAGATATAACTTCTGGAAGCTTCTTCCTTTAGTTCCTCTCTCACAACAAAAATGTATATGAGACGGGTGGGTGCTCACTTGAGGAGCAAACGTCTCCCCACACAAGTGCACCCTCCCGGCCCCTCCTCGGCCACCTGGCATGAGAGGAGGAGGAGGAGGGTCACCCAAAGAGACGCTTTCACCATGGTCTGGTGATCGTTGTTCAGCCAGTCTGGATTCCAAAAGAAGAAATGAAAGAAATAGCGAAGAGCACCAAGGAGGGCTTGCAGGCTTGGCCCAGCTGTGGCTTTGAGGGACACACACACACACACACACACAGAGAGAGAGAGAGAGAGAGAGAGAGAGAGAGAGAGTGGGGGAGAGAGAGGGGAAGTTAGGAACTCAGCCGCTTCGCTATCCCCCACCGTCACCCTTACCTTCTCACACTTCTCCATTTTGGGAACCATCTATTGTTTAGTATCTCCTTCAAGCTGGTGAGAAACCCACAAGGGCTGGGGAATTTGTCACTAAGAGGTTCAGGTTTGTTTGCTCCTTGTGCCCAAAAGAGCAAAGAACAAGGGAATTCTGTTGACCAGGGCCTGAATTCAGATGAATTTGAATCATGATTGGGTGGAGGTCCTTTTGGTCCCATTGGGAGAGAAGTTTCACCTTCTTGGGGAAAAGTGTCCCCTGAAAGGGTGGGTTCATAGTTGGGAAGGTTCTTAAAGAGACCTGGCCTAGTCAGACTTATTCATGTCTCTCTTTTACATACACATACACACACACACAGAGGGTGGGGGGGAGAGGGGAAGATAGGGAAAGAGGCAGAGAGAGAGACACATAGAGAGGTACAGAGAGAGGAGAAAGAGAGAGAAAAAGAGAGGGAAAGAGACAAAAAGAGGAAATGTGAGAGGAAGAGAGAGACAAGAAAGAAGAGAGAAAGAGAAAGAAAGAAAAGAGAGAAAGGAAGCAAAAGGAAGAGGAGGGATAGGCATAGAAAGGGAGAGATGGAAGGAAGGGACAAAGAAAGAAAAAGAAAGGAAGAAATGGAGAATGGAGAAAGTGAATGAGATATATGAATAGATAGATAAATACATGGAAGGAGGGAGAGAGAAAAAAAGGAGAGGAAGGAAGGACACAAACCCTGGCTTCAGAAGACTCTTTGAAGCAGCACAGCAATCTAGGGCTGGCCTGCAAGGGATCTCAGGGGTCATCTAGTCCAACCCCCTGCTCCAGGAGGAGATCCTTACAGAATCAAAGAATAGCAGGGTTAGAAGGCTCTGTGTGTAACTGTTGCTGTTAACCGAATAAAGAGTTGTTAGTTGGAACCCGGCCTCATGTGCTTCTTTTCCAGATGGGACATTGGCGATGAAGCGCTTCTCCATGAAGCGGAGACCGAGCACGCGGCAAGAGAGAAAACCACGCTAGATGAGATGGCTGGTAATAACGCACCGCCCGCACCATTCAATCCCAATGAAGAAGATTAGGAGTCTTATATTGATCGTTTCCTGATGTTTCTGGAGAGCAACAAAATGGAAGAAATTTCTGATCAGCAAAAGAGGGCTGTCTTCCTAACACATTGCGGGCCAGCCATATTTAAGATGGCGAAGGCATTGGCGAAGCCCAGAGACGTGAAACAGGTAACTTGGTCTAAGTTTAACCGAATGCTGAAAGCTCACTACGCACCGGTTGTCTCAAACCTCATCAAGAGACATGAATTTTATAACAGAGACCAGAGGGAAGACGAAACCATTGCTGATTTCGTGGCAGCTCTGCGCCATATTGGAGGAGCCTGTGAATTCCAAAATATGGATGAGGCAATGCGAGATCATGTCGTGTTAGGTCTTAGGGAGTCTACCCTTCAAAGCAAACTCTTAAACAGACCTAACATAATGGTGGCAGAGGCAATCGCAGAAGCAACCGCCACGGAAGCCACAAAGAAATGAAGATGATGAATGCCAGTGCTGACACGACAACCCTTCCAAAAGAGAAAATCACAGGCGGAGGGATAAAGCAAGCTGCCACAAACACACACCACGAAGACCTAGAAGAGTCATCAGACACTGATGAAGATGACGATGAGGTCCACCGCCTTTACGCAAACCAAAAAAGGCACGAAAGGAAGAAAAATTGGTGCGAATGCGCTGGTTGTGGAGGAAACCACCCCCAAGCCAAGTGCAGGTTCCTTGATGCTATCTGTTGGGCTTGCAAAAAGAGGGGACAAATCAAAAGAGTCTGCCGAAATCGAAGAAACAGCAGCCCTAGCAGACACAGTAATTCCCGACCAAAATATTGATTTGAGGCAAGCCGACAGAAAATGGGAGCGCAGCAAGGGAACCAGCAACCGAGAAAACACACATCAGACTGTCACCATAGGAAGCGCACAGATGGAAAGCGGGAAAAAAGTCAGAATTGTAGTGTCCATTGAAGGAAGCCCTTGTGAGATGGAGGTCAACTCAGGATCTGTTCTATCAATGGTGTCTTGGAACACAATTAGACATCTGATTCCAAACATCAGAGAAAACAAACTCAAAAAACAAAAAATAATTCTCAAAGACTACCAGGGAAATAGGATTCCCGTGGTAGGTCTGGGGCACTTCAAAGTAATTTACAAACTACACGTTGAAGTCCTGCCATTGACTATAGTCAACCGAGACCGTCCCAGCCTTCTGGGCATCGAATGGTTCACGCCATTGGGCATCGGGATAACCAGAGTGAGCTGAATAGTCGCGAGCGATTGGGAAGAGAACCTGCTACACAAATTCCAGGATGTCTTCGACGGAACTCTAGGCAGGTACCAGGGAACCCCAATATCCTTTAGCCTAGATCCCCAAATAGTACTGAGAAGACTAAAAGCCAGATGGGTCCCCTTTGCATTAAACCCAAAATAGATGAGCAATTAAATAAATTGATTGCACAAGGAGTCATAGAACCAATTGACCACGCCAGGTGGGAAACACCAATAGTAACACCTGTAAAACCAGATGGGTCTATGCGCATCTGTGTAGACTACAAGGCTACCCTGAACCATGTGCTATAGCAAAGCGCATACCTGGTACTAGCGCATACCTGGTACTATAAGCGCATACCTGGTACTAGTAGTGCAACACTTACTGCAGTCACTTGGGGGAGGAAAATTTTTTGCTAAACTTGATTTGGCCCAGGCGTATCAGCAACTTCCAGTAGACCCCATAACGGCCGAGGCACAAACAATAGTAACGCATAGAGGGGTGTTCAAATGTAACAGACTTCAATTCGGAGTGAGCGTTGCCCCAGGCATCTTCCAAAGCCACATGGAACGCCTATTAAACGGAATAAAAGGGGTCATTCCATACTTTGATGATGTCCTAATTTCAGCAAAAAACGTGACTCAATTAGAAACTAGACTAAGGGAAGTGCTAATGAAATTCAGAGAATCCGGCCTGAAAGTTAAAAAAGAAAAATGCTGCCTAGCCACTGACCACGTCGAATTTTTAGGATATTTGATTGACGAACAAGGTGTTCACCCAACAGAAAAAAAAGTCAAAGCAATTAAAGACGCACCCAGACCTAGAAATAAAAGGACTTACAGGCATTCTTAGGTCTGATCAATTTTTATAATGTATTCCTCCCCCACAAAGCAATGATAGCAGAACCACTGTACCGTTTGCTAGATAAAAAAACTATCTGGACTTGGGATCACAAAGAACAAAGAGCCTTTTAAAATACTTGTTAACCTCAGACACTGTTCTTCTTCAGTTTAGTAATACTCTACCCTTGATGGTCACCTGCGACGCCTCACCATTCGGAATCGGTGCTATCCTGAGCCACCAATTCCCTGACAGGAGAGAGGCACCCATCGCTTTTTATTTGAAACGCTCTCCAAAGTGGAACGCAACTATAGCCAACTAGACAGAGAAGCCCTGGCAATCGTCGCCGGAGTAAAACGCTTTCATGAATACCTATACGGTAGACCATTCCCCAGTGTTACGGACCATAAAACATTACTTGGGATTTTGGCTAGGAATAAACCCACACCGAACATTCTATCCCCATGGATGACTAGGTAGTCAGAATTCCTAGCTGCCTACTCATATACATTGCTGCATCGACCCAGGAAACATATCGCCCATGCAGACGCATTAAGACGAACACCTTTACCAATTTTGGAGGACGATCCGGCTTCAGCCACCGCCACCCTACAACTAGAAACCTGCCCTGAACTTTGACTGACTGTGGATAATGTCGCCAGAGCCATGGCAAAAGACTCATTGACTGCCCGCGTTTTGACTTGGGTAGGTAAAGGCTGACTGAAAGGCCAAAAGACTGAAAACTTTAAACCTTTCCAGACTAGACAAACTGAACTGTCAATACAAAAGGGGTGTTTGTTGTGGGGAGATCAGGTAGTGATTCCATCCAAACTACAAGAAGAGGTGTTAGACATGTTACATGAGGGCCACCCAGGCATAGTTAAAATGAAAAGCCTGGCCAGGAGCTATGTCTGGTGGCTTGGTTTAGACAAGGACATTGAACGCTGGGATGCAACATGCCACAAGTGTCAGAGAGCTAGATCCACACCACCACAAGCTCCCATACAGGACTGGGAGAGTGCACGAGGCCCTTGGTCTCAAATCCATATTGATTTTGTGGGACCAACTAGGGGCAATACGTTTTTAATAGTTGTTGATGCATATTCAAATTGGCTTGAAGTCATCTTAATGTCATCCACAACAACCGACGTGTTATAAACAGCTAAACAAATTATTTGCAACTCATGGGTTACCTGATTTGTTGGTATCTGACAATGGGCCACAACTAACTGCAATACAATTCAAACAATACTTAGCCTCTTTGGGTATACGCCCACCTGGCGGCAAATGGTAGGGCCGAGCGAATGGTCCAGTTCACAAAAGAAGGCCTTGAGAAAATGGACCATGGGGATGTCCAAGACAAGCTAAACCGCTTACTTACACTACAACACATCACTCCCAATAGCACAACAAACAAGACCCCGGCAGAATTATTAATGGGGAGAAAACTCAGGTCCCATTTAGATAGGTTGCACCCCAATTATACTTGCGAGAAACCACCCGACTCTTCCAGCTGATACCACGTTTTTGAAATCGGTGACCTGGTCTATGCACACAATTTTACCGGGTACCCTCTTTGGCTTCCAGCCACGATCACACAAGTAACAGGCCCCCGGTCCTACCGACCAACCATGGATGATGGAAGAGAGTGGAAGTGGCACATAGACCAGCTTCGTTCCCGCAACATCGAGTGCAACCTCAAATAATAAATTTTGACAAAAAAAAAACCAAGGGGGGGGGGGAAATACAAATAAATAAAAAAGGATGTGAAAATGAACCATTAAAATCAAAACCAGAAAATCTAACCAACCAAAAAGAGCACTTACAGTTTGATGAGACCATTGGAAGAAGTCCTGGTGAAAGGGAAGCAGACCTGGAAGGTGCCAGACAGGCCAGCTCAGCCAGCCCGGCTGAACCGGGAGGGAGCGGCAGAACCACTTCGACCGGCCTGAGAAACTCAGGCAGGAGCGGCAATGCTGACTCACCCTTCCAGGCGGTTCCATGGAGAAAAGCCGGAGAGACAGTGATCCCGATTGAACCGCTTGAAGTCCGAGACAAGAATGAGCCGCGCAGGTCAACTAGGACCAGAAAAAGCCCCACTACCTGCGTGACTACGTCATTCAAGTAGGACTGAACTAAAGGGGGAGGGGTGTTCTGTATAACTTGGAACGTTCCAAGAAGTCATTTCTGATTGGCCAAAAAGGCCAGCAGTGGATTGGTTTATTAGGAACCAATCCAAGAAGCCGCTCAAAGGCGGAAATATTAAATTGATGTCATCGGCTACAAGCTGGCAGGCAAGCCTCTATATAAACGGCTGCCACGGCTTGAGCCAGTGTTAAGCCCCAGTCACACTGCACCAACGGATGCAAAGAGGATGTAAAACAGACAAAAAACCTTGCCATCCGTTGGAAAACACGATGTACTCACTGCCTCTGTTTTGCTTCCTCTCTATCCGTCCAGCATCCGTTTATTGACGTTTCATCCGCTCCAAATGTTTAGGCTGCCTAAAACTTTTGCGTGGAAAATGTATCCAATTCGTCCGTTCTGCATCTACTACGCATCCGTTAGGCATCCGTTATGCATCCGCTATATCCGCTAGGCATCCGCTACATATCCGCACCACTCCATCCACCCGGACGCAGGGAGGAAGCGGAACGGATGTGGAATGGATGCAGAACGGATGCAGAATGGATGCCTAGTGGAAACAAAGCGTTTAAAATGGAAAAAACATCCGCAGAGGGGACCTATCTCAGATATTAAGGATGTCTAGAGGATGCCAAGAGGATGCCTAGAGGATGCCTAGAGGATGCAAAGGGACACCTATACTGCCTATAAAAAGGGGGAGCAACTCATCTGCATCTCACTTTGAGACCAGCAGCCCACCTGTGCAGACCTCTACAGCCTTCACCTGCCTCTTCCTCTTCCACAGCATCCAGTCATGTCCACCGTGGATTGCGACAAAATCCTTTCGGCAGCCAACATCCTTCTGCAACACTGCAAAACCATCTACAGTCTCTGTGAACAGTACTATGGGAAGAAAAGGAGGCATCCAAAAAAAGTCTGGCTCTGAAGATGGCTCGCCAGAAGAGCACAGTACCAACTTTACGACAAGCTGTTGGTGGAGCTCAGGAGCGAAGACACTCGGGCGTTCCAGAACTTCATGAGAATGCCTCCAGCCATGTTTGATGAAGCTGTGCAGCGCCTGACACCCAGGTTGACCAAGACAAACACCAACTTCCCACCCAGCCTGGAACCTGGGCTCAAGGTGGCACTCACTCTGCGCCATCTGGCATCAGGGACCACCTACAGGAGCATGCAGTACGGCTGGAGGGTGCCACCCAACACCATCAGCTTTGTTGTCAGAGAAGTGGTGCAGGCCATCATCGAAGAATACAAGGAGGAGCTCCTCCAGTGCCCCTCCACTAAAGAAGGATGAAAGAAAGTTGCAGAGCAGTGGTATCAGAAGTGGAACTTCCCCCACACCGTTGGAGCCATCGATGGCAAGCACGTGGCCTGAAAAGCTCCAGCCAAGTAGGGGTCCACTTATTTCAACTACAAGGGCTTCTTCAGCATCATCCTCTTCGCCATGGTCAATGCTGACTACAAGTTCATGTACATCAATGTTTCAGGCAATGGCTCATCTTCAGATGCCCAGGTATACAATGACAGTCACCTCAAGGAGGGGCTGGAAAGCAACCTCATGGTGGGCTTCCCAGATCCAGACCTGCTGCCCAACGACACGCAAGATGTGCCCTACTTCATCGTGGGGGTTGTGAGGGCCTTCTCCCTCACAACCTACCTCATGAAGCCCTACACCTCCAAATACCTCACCCGTGAAGAGAGGATCTTCAAGTACAGGCTGTCCAGGCCAAGGCGGGTGGTGGAGAACACCTTTGGCATCCTGGCCAACAGGTTCCAGGTACTTCTCACCAACATGCAGCATAGCCCAGAGACCATGAGGAGGATCGTGGAAGCTTGCTGCATCCTGCACAATCTCATGCGCACCCGCTAACCAGTCTTGCAGAACAGGCTCGTGGACCTCCAGCAAGGCAATGGGGACATGGAGCCTGGGGAATGGAGGCAAGGGCAAAACCTGATTGACACTGAGGATGTGCAAGGGCCCAACAGAGCCTCATGTGAGACGAAGAAGCAGCGCAACCTCCTGAGACACTGGTGCAACTCCCCAGCTGGAGCGGTGCAGTGGCAAGACAGGATGGTAGATGCTTAATGGATGGTTCCTTCAGCCTGTCTCATCACACTGATGAGATTGGCCCATGCATGTTGGGTGTGCCTACAATGAACAGGGCATTTAATAAAGTGTTGTGTTTATGTTGACATGTGTGGATCAATTCTTACATTGTAATTGATAATGAAGGGCCATAGGGGTGGCACCTGGGAGGGTGGACCATACAGTCCCACTATGCTTGCACTGGAGGTTTATATATCCCACATCTTTTACCCATTCCATAGGTATCCCTGCCCATCCCACAGGTATCCCTTCCCATCCCACAGGTATCCCTTCCCATCCCACAGCTATCTTAACCCATCCCACAAGCATGCAAAGGCTAAACCATTTCTAAAAGTTTCCACCCAGACTTTATAGAAAAAAATTAATGAAGCAAGTGTGTGAAACAAAGATAAACTTTATTAATAACAAGCTGTAAAATAAACATGACCCAAGTCAAGTGTCCAAATAAAGTCCACAAATATCCAGGCAGTCAGTCTCTGGCACTCCTCTTGGTCACTCGGAGGTGTGTACCCAGTCTAAGGTGTTAGGGTGCAGGTGCTGTGGAGGTGGGTGCTGCTGCAGTGCTGATCTGAGGTGTTGTTGGAGTGCATGGCCCCAAGAGGACAACAGGGGACGGTGTGTTGAGGAAGGTGTCGGACAGCTGGCTCAGCCCCGTGATGCTGAGAGGTCCTTCCTCCATGCCATGGGGTGTCAGCCCCAGTACTGAGGACAGATGTACTGAGGCCAGGCTTGGCTGTGGGATGGAGGAAGGAGCAGTGTAGTGGGGCTTCCTGGTCTGCAGCGGGGTGAGGACTGGCGTGGGTGGCATCATTGGCATGGCTGGCATCGCTGTCGTGGGTGGCATTATTATCGTGCTTGGCATCGGTGGCATCATTGGAACCGGTGGCAACAGTGTCGCCCGATGACTCTGTGCCTGCATTTGGAAGGGCTGCTGTCTGTGCTGCTGGACCTCCGGGTAGCTGTAGCCCTGGTAGGTGAGGGGCTTTGGGAAGCCTTGGTATGGGAGGGACATCACCTGGGGTGGAGGAGCAGACCTGGACTGGGTGGGAGCAGGTTCCTCTGGGTCTGGAGGGTTGTTAAGCAGCGTGGTGATCCTCTCCTTCACCACCTGGTACTGGGGATCCGCCATCTCCTTGAGGGTCTGGTTGACATAATTGAGGAAGGGCTTGTGGTTGGAGGAGGAGGAGTCGATGGGGACCAGCTGAGAAAGGAGACCTATGCTGGTGCGGATGGTGTCCCTGATCTCCACCAGGACCTTGTGGCTCTTCCCCTCCTGTGGTCTGGCTCTCTGCCTTACTGTGGAGGTGGAGGTGTGGGTGGATGCGGCTTCGGCAGCGGTGGACTCGATGTCTCCTTTCTCCCACCGCACCAGGGAGTCCTCCTCGCTCTCCACCACACTTTCAACACCTGCCCGGGGGTTCTCCGCCGTGGCACGCTCCACAGATACCTGCATGGGGACAGGGACTGACTCTCGGCCGCCAGAGGACTGGCTCCCAGCAGGCTGCCGGAGAGACAGGGTAGAGATTTGGGCTCCTGGTGCTCCTCAGTGGCGGACCTCACCCTCCAGGAAGCTGCAGTTGGCCATGACATAGTTCTCTCTGTCCGTCAGCTTAACCGTGGCCTGGCCAGATTTTTTGAGGTGCAGCTTCCCGTACCAGGTGTGCATGTGCTTCCACCAGCTGAGGAGCACATCCGATGTGTAGCCCAGACTCTCCGCCCTCTCTCTCCAAGCAGCCTGCTTCCGCTTGGTGTCCCTGTAGAGCTGGTGTCCCTTCTGCCACAGATAGTCGTTCTTTCTCAGCCACTCCAGCACCTCATCCTTGTGCGCTTCCTCAATGTAGTACTGCCTCCTCTCCCATTGTTGCATACACCTCTTCCTTCCTTTGTCAGGACCAGATGGGCCCTCATCAGAGGGGCTTCCAGGTTGTAGGGGCTGCTCCTCCACACCAACAGCATCATCATCATCAGCAGCAGCAGCAGCAGCATCATCACCAGCAGAATCATAATCAGCATCATCAGCATCAGCATCAGCATAATCACCATCAGGATCATAATCAGCAGCAGCAGCAGCAGCAGCAGCAGCAGGAGCAGCAAGACCAGGATCAGCAGCAGCACAGTAAGCACCAGCAGCAGCACAGTAAGCACCAGCAGCAGGGTCAGCAAGACCAGGAGCACGAGCAGAACGAGCAGGACCAGCAGGACCAGGAGCAGCTTCAGCAGAGTATGCAGCAGCAGAAGCACCACTGCCAGGAGCAGCTACAGCAGAAGCTCCAGCAACAGAAGAGCTAGCCCAAGCAGCAGAAGCCCCAGCAGAAGATGAGTCAGGGACATGGGGCGGGAAGGTGGCCCTGTCCCTCTTGGCAGGGATGGCGGCAGGTTGCTGAGGCTTTCGCTTCTTCCACATGGTTGTGGGGTTACTGGCTGGCAGGAAGGCTTGCAGGCACCAAGGCTGGCAGAGAGGCTGGCAGGAAGCCTGGCAGGAAGCCTGGCAGGAAGCCTGTTAGGAAGGCAGGCACCAAGGCTGGCAGGAAGGCAGGCACCAAGGCTGGCAGACAGACTGGCTGGCAGGGAGGCTGGAAGGCAGGCTGGCAGCAAGGCTGGCAGGGAGGCTAGAAGGCAGGCTGGCAGCAAGGCTGGCAGGGAGGCTAGAAGGCAGGCTGGCAGCGAGGCTGGAACGCAGGCTGGAAGGCAGGCTGCCAGCAAGGCTGGCAGGGAGGCTGCCCAGGAGGCTGGGAGGCAGGCTGGCAGCAAGGCTTGCAGGCAGACATGCAGGCAAGAACTCAAGGTATCCAGCAGCAGGTCTTTCCTCGGAATGCTGGCCACGTGCGAGGTGCTTCCCTTTATATCCGTGGGGCTTGCGCAATGCATCCCCCCCGCATGCGCAATTAATGCCAGGCATCCGTTAGGCTTCCGCTGTGCATCCGCTAGGCTTCTGCTGTGCATCCGCTTCATCCGCTGTGCATCCGTTCTGCATCCGTTGTTTCCGTTCCGCGTCCGCTTTGCTGAGGCCCCCCTGAAGCCTCGTGGATGCGCCATCCGCTTCCATCCGCTGGGCTTCTGTTCCACATCCGCTTTGCATCCACCCTGCGTCCTCCCCACGTCCGTGTTATCCGCTCCAATTATGCAAATTTTTGCCCCTTTTGAGTGCGGATACAACGGATGTAACATTTTTCTCTTCCATTGTGTCCTTTTTGCATCTGCTGGGCAGTATGACATGGCCTTTACATTACTGTTGCTATTAACCAAGTAAAGAGTTTTTCGTTGGAATGCAGTCTCACTCGCTTCTTTTCTGGATGGAACAGAACACTTGCTAAGTAATTGGACATAAAGTGAGGAACAATTGTATTTGGTTTTCCAGTCACATGGCCACATGGCCATGTACATTTGGTCACGTGACCACCAAGCCACACCCAATAATTAAGCCATGCCCACAGAACTGGTTGTTACAAACTTTGAATCCCACCCCGGATGGAATTGAGAAAAAAATTCAGCATGAAGTGAAAACCAGTCGATTCCTTCTCATGACCCCATTAACATGCATTTCTCCCCTCTTCTTACAACCATAATTTTAAGTTGTGATATCAGAACAATCTTGATAATTTCAGGTGAACTGAAAGCCTTGGAGCTGCCTCCTAGGAGCAGAAGGCCCATTGCTCCATCCCAGGGAGGTTGAAAGACAGGCATGGAGAGCTCTGGCCAGGTCTGGCCTCCTTAAGAGCCTCCCAGATTATGGACCTGCCCCTTCAGGGGACACTTTTCCCCAAGCAGGACAAGAGGAATCTTCTTTCCCCCAATGGGACCAAAAGGACCTCCATCCACTCACGATTCAATCCCCTACGATACAGTCAAAGCCTGGATTCAGGCCCCAGTCAGCAGAATTGCCGCCTTCGTTGCTCTTCTGGGCACAAGGAGCAAACAACCAGAAGCTACTAGCGACACATTCCCCAGCCCTTGTGGGTTTCTTACCCGTTTGATGGAGACCCTATATTGTATGTGGTCTACAAAATGGAACAATATTGAAGCCTCCCAAGCAGCCTAAGGTAAAAAATGCGGTTTCTACTGGCCAGATTCAATTCTCGCTGAAGGTCAACCACCTTTTTGCAACAGCATCAGCCCTCTTGAAATAGGGCCTCAGGTTTTGGAAAACAGAGGAAAGACATCAAAACTTTCTACTACCTTGTTGAGCTCCTTTAGCTGTGAAAGAACATCTTGCGTGATAGAAAGTCTCTGTCTTTCAAAATATGCCAGAGTCTCTTCCCTGGGATCATCCCTGGGAAGAACAAAGAAGCCTGGAATGCCAGATATGATGCTACCTCTCAATTTGGGTCTATGTAGAATTTAAAGTCCAATATATTGACAAACTCATTCTTCTCCAGGAAAGGATGGAACTAGAATGGGAACGTGCAGCAATTTTAAAAGCAGAAAACTTTGTTTCTTATCTAAGACGCTTTTTCACATTTGAATCTTTCTTCTGTAGTTGCCTAATTTACAGATATGCTTCATTAGGAAAACAGTTTTACCACCATCCTACAAGTGAACGAAACAAGTTCACAAAAATTTGTCTATCATATTTTGACAAACTATACTTGAACAACAGAAAAAAGGAGATTCATGAACTCCCTGAAAGCAACAGGTTGGTTGTCAGAAACACGGATTTGTCAGAAAGAAAATTGTCAGGGAAATCCTCTCCCAGGAAGCCCAGAGAGGAAACCTGAGCTTGGCCCACTTCGCTGTAATGCTGCACTGACAGGATTTGGGGAGTCCCACTCCCACCGACCATTTTTTTATGCAGCTGTAGGTTTCCTCCTCTCATCTGCTTCTTCCCCAGGCAGAATTTCTCCTCCACCCCCCAAAAGTCTTTCCCTCCTATCACTGCCCTTTCTAAATGGATTTTGGGAAAGGGAGGGGATATAATTTATGTGCTCTATGCAAGTCATCCTCACATATTATTTCATTTCACAAATATATTATGGAAATACTGCTGATATAACTTGATCTCAGGAAAGAGTAACAATTAATTTTGTGATGTGATCAGAAACTCAGTTAAGAGAAGGCGGAGCTTCGTCTCGGTGCTACAGCTGAGATCTCGGGGCTCTGAGATCTCAGCTGATATTTTCACCCCTGGTCGGTCCTAACGGACCTAAACCGTCCCGTAGAGACGGGGATTGTGAAGGGCACAGTCCCAGGATCCCAGAGATATCGCAAATCTCTGGTTTGATCCAGGAGAAGCCCTTTTGCTGGCGGTGGAAAGGCAGCCTCCAAAGCTGCTGAAGTCGGGACAGCTCCGAAAAGAAAGTGGCTGGAGCGAGGGTGTGTCGGCTGGGTGAGAAACTTCTTTTGTATTGCAAATTGGCTGAGACCTGAAAGGATATCCTGAACAAAGAAGAAACCTGTGGCTTTATTTTTGTCTGACTGGAACCTGGTTGAGCGGCGTTTTTTTAAGTGATGTCAAATTGAGGCTTGGATTCTTTCCTTACTATTTTTTTTCTTTTCTGAGGACTTTAATGTGACTTTGTAGGTAACCAGATTGAATTTTTTCTTATATATATTTTTATACTTCTTTTGATTTTTTAATTTTCTTTAGGATAGAGGCCCCCTTTGTTTCTTCTGAGTTTTGTATACATTACTCTTTTTTCTGGCTGAGGGGGGAAAAAGTATTAAGAGACCTTGCAACACTGCCAACTAGAGGCTTGAAAGTACTTTATTTGAATTGGGGAGAAATGGATAAACACTCCTTCTCAAGGACATTTTAATGTGATAAGATGGAGGGAGAGCACAGAAAAATATTATTACAGGTGTTTTCCTGGACTCTTATCAATATTTCAACACTTGAGGCTTGGCTTTGAAGCTGCTGGAGAAGAGAGTCATAATAAGAGCCTTGGATAAATAAATAAAGTGCAGTGTGCAGTATATATATATATATATATATACTTGTGAAACCTCTACTCGCCAGCCTTTTTGTATATTTCAATTTTAGTAATATTTTTATTTTTGCTTTTTATTTGATCCTTTTTCTTCTTTGTTTTTTTGGGCCTTTTTATTACTGGATTTTTCCATTTTGGATCATAATTGACTACTCTATCAGATGGATTGAAGATTAAAAAGAATTTGAAGTTTTTTGAAGCATTAAAATGAAAAAAAAAGTGAGAAAAAAAAGAAAGTGTTAAATGAAATAGACTGTGTGTATTTGGATTGCTTGGTGACTTTGGGACTTTTGGAAATTCTTATTTGAATGATTAAAATCATTTGGGTCGTTTAAATTTTTTCTTTTTTTTACAATGGCATTACTTATGGATGAACTGAAAATGGAATTTATAAATATAATCAAGAGAAACAAGAAGGGAAGGATTCTTTTGGCTCTATTTTTCATTTTTTAGAAATGGCAATTTCTACATATGAGAAACTACAAGAACAAGAAGATTGGGATGAAGAAGAAACCATCCTTAATGAACAAGCAACTTTATTTGGGGAAGAAAGGGGAAAGAGGAGAAAGAGAATGGAGAATTTAAGACTTAAAAAAACAACCAAAAAAGGGAAAAACAAGGTGAAAAGTGGACACAATATCAGAAAGCAAGAGAAAAGAGGAATACACAAGAGGGTGGAGATTAAGAGACAAGGGGGTAAAAAGGGTAGAGGGGAGAAACAAGGGAGGAAAGAAGGGAAGAGAAGCTACAAAGGTTTGAAACTAGATGTAAAGAAACAGATTTTATTTAGAGATAATGGGTAAACATATAACTGAAAAAGAGATTCTGCAAAGGTACATAAGATTGTGTTGTATCTGTATTTGAAATAATGTTAGAAAATTGGAATAATATATGATTATAAAATGGGACAAAATATTTAATGTAACTTAGCGAAATTTTTTTTTAAAAAATAAAATAAATGAAATTAAATATGAGAGAATTGAATTAAAGAAAGTAACTAAGCAAAATCTATAAGTGTTCCCATAGAAGTATGATATTTATTTAGAAAGGATTGTGTAAAATGTTTAAGACTTAAATGAATATTAATTTTAATGATATAATTTCAATTGCTGTGGATTGTTGTTTTAATTATATTATATATCAAAAAAAAAACTTTTTTCTTTCTGTTTTAAAATATTGAGTTTATTTTTAGAATGTATTACGCAGAATCCGAATGAAATTTATGTGTTATGTTAAGCTTTAAAATTAGGGGAAGGATAAGTATGACAAGGCATTATACTCCAATCAGTCATTACAGAAGAAATTTTGTGTTAATGAGAAAAAATAATAGACAGCTGAAACAGGACAGACAAAAGATATAATGATTTAAATTGAGATGAAATAAATATAATAGAATTAAGAGAGTGAAAAGAGGGGAGAAGCTATATAGAAAATGTAAAATAGTAAATAAGAAATGGAATTGCTATATAAAAGTAAGCATGAACTTGAATTTATGTCTGTACAAAAAGATGTAACTCGGGATCAAACTGCCGTCCAAAAAGATATTTTATGTTTTCTATGTTTTGTGTTTTGTTGGTATATGTTTGTTTGTTAAAAAATTAATAAAAAATTTTTCAAAAAAAAAAAAAAGAAACTCAGTTAAGTGAGGGGTGGATGGTATGATAATTAAGTGGACAAAAACTGATTTAAAAATGGTACTCAAATAATCTTTAGTTTTTTTAATCTTTGTCATAAAAGTGGGAAGATGCAACATTTTGTCCTTAAGTTATCAATTTTTCTATGTTGTCATTAATATAATAGGGTTGATAAATTGCTATTATACAAAATGTATAACAATTCTCAGGCAAATGTACTTTGATTTTATTTAAACATTACCAAATTTCCAGAAAAATATTTCTGATTTCCTCCTAGAAACAACTGTATGATTGAAAAGCAGTAGAAAACTATGTGGGTTTTAGGATTTGATAAATTATATTATCTCACATAAAAACATTAATGATGCACTGGATGAAGGATTGTGCCAAGCTTGATAAGTATGTAAGGGAGCCAGTTGGGTCTACTGGTCAAGCCCCTCAAATCGAAAGCAAGAGGCAGTGAGTTCAAGTCCTACCTTGGCCATGAAGCAGGCTGGGGGATTTGGGGCCAGTCTCTCAGCCCAACTCAACTCACAGGGTTGCTGTTGTGGGGAAAATGAACACTGAACTTCTCTTTGGTACTTTGCCCCCATGCTCCACATTTACTCCTCTGTAAAGGGTGCAATCCAAATTCCAGGAGGAATATTTCAGGTAGTGCCCTACGTCCCAAATGGAGCACTAAAAGAGGGAGGCTGGATTATCCAAAATAAAAACAGATGCATAGATTTACATTTTTGCACCTTGCTTAAAACACCTCTTTTCCTTTACAGGTTTCAGTTCTCTCCTCACAGAAGACAGCTTTAAATCAGGATCATCTTACAAGTTCGGGGCCATCTTACAAAACCTCCTGATCTCGGCTTCTCCAGGGAAGGACATTTAATGATGGGAGATGAGTTAGTGAACTTAGTGAACTCAAACAAGGTCTCAAAGATCTGGAAATCCAACAAGATAGGGCTGCTCTTCCCAAGAATGTTTACTTGAGCAGCCTTTAAAGCAATGAGATATTTATATCGAATAACCCTGCCGAAAGTCCAAAGGGAATTAACCCCTGAGAGCTGCAATGGAGTTCCCAGAGCCGTTTCAGGGGCCGATACAAATAAAGGGCATCTGAGCTGAGACTGGGACCCTGTGGAAAAGTGGCCACTTGAACCAGAACTCACGGCCTGCTATGCTGCATCACCTATCAGGACTCAGGGATTCACTTTGTCATGCCTCTCCTAATAAAATATCCAGGAAATACAATAGGACCAAGAATGCCAGCCTTTCCTCTGTGCTTTTATAGGGGGGATTCAAGGATGAAGTCGAGGCCTCTCCTGTCCCTCCAGCCGCCCCCTGAGGAGCAGGCCAGAAGCCCTCGATCCCCCATGGACCAGGGGAAGAGGCTGCATTAAGAAGTGGGGGGGGGGCCTCTGTCCCTGAAGGTCTTTTCCACTCCTTTGCATGGAATGGTCCGGGGTCTCCAGCTTGGGCAGGGGGTGAACTAGATGACCCCCAAGGTCCCTTCTGGCTCCATTCTGATGGGATCTTAATGGCAGGAGCCTTGTTGTCAAAAACAGCTCTGAGGACAACAGAGAGTCCTCCACTTACAACCATCTGTTTAGGGCCTGAAGTTACAAGGGCACAAAGGAAAGTGACCAGTTATGGCTAGTTTTCACATTAATGACTGTTGCAGTACCCCATGGTCACATGACCAAAACTCAGGCATGTATTTATGGGAACTGGTGTGTATTTATACTTTCAGTAGCTTGGGGTCATTGGGTTCACTCAAAGACTTGTTTAATGACCACATGATTTACTTAATGACCGCACTCATTTGCTTAATAACTGAGGCAAAAAAGCTGGTAAAATGAGACAGAACTTACTTAGCAACAAAAATTGTGATCATAAGTGGAGGACTGCCTTTATTGCCTTATAGTTCCTTGAAATTTATCTGCAGAGATGTTCAGGATCTCACAGTCAGAATATTCACCTTTCTTCTCCCCCCTCCTGCTCCCTTCTGGAGAGCCTGGAGCAAAGTGCTTGGTAGGACTTATTTCTGGCACTTCCGGGGCTGGAAGCAGCCTGAGAGGACTGAAGTGAACCCCCAGGTGAGGTCTTCAAGGGTTGCACTGCTGGGCTTCCCACCTTGGAGAGAAAGAGAGAGAACCTCTTTCCTCTGGTGGAGTTTGAGACGTCCCCAAACTCCTGCTTGCAACTATTCACACGGTGCAGCCACAAGGAGCCCAATCTGGTCAGGATGCAGCCTGACTCTCCTGTGGGGCTTTCCCCTCCTTCCACATCTTCTGGACTCCGGTCTCAACTAGCTCAAGCATTGGGGAAAAGAACAGGCTTTAATAAGGGGATGGAGACAGGATGGTGGATCTCATGGAGAAGCCTCTTTCACAGGACAGGAGCAGCTATGGGAAAGGGGTGCTAACAAGGTCTCCTTGGATGAGAACATCTAAGCAAGGGGCCCTGGAGGCCTCCGCCTTCTCTGGCTTGGTGGGATGGCCAATTACTCTCATGGAGATTTTCAAAAAACATAGTTGGAGCTTGTCTCCCCCACAAGCCATCTTACCACTTTTCCTATTTATTCTCTCATGGATACACTTTTAGCTGCTGTCAGTACGAATAAGGTGTCAAATTAATTGGACGTTGCTGAACAACAAACTCCTCTGAATGATTTTCAGAGTTCTCTTTAGCAAGATTTATTCAGATGAAGAGAGTTGCAAGGATTACAATCATTCAAATATTTCTCTTTGAAAAATTTAGACATGATTTATTTGATTCCTGCACACAATCTAAGTTGAAATAATTAGTGTCCACTTTGAAATAAAAGGAAATTTTACAATTCTTTAAATGTCATGGTGTTTTGTCTTATGTTTTTACATTTGTTCTGGCTGTAGAGCGGCGGAATAACCTGAGGCAAACACAGAGCAAACTTCAGCTTTTTACTTTATTGTAACAATAAAGGGTTGCCGCGCTGCCACACTAACAAGGCAGCCAGCTGGCGGACAACAGCTGATGCTGCTTTAAATGTCATGATGTTTTGCATTATGTTTTTACAATTGTTCTGGCTATGAGATGCTCCTTTGTGTTCAGCTGAGGCCTTAGAAGGATAATGTAGCACTTGGGGATGAAGATGCAGACCAGCAGACCAGCGCTGGAGGCCAGGATGGAGAAGACATGCACAGCCACCATGTGTTTCCCTTTGGTGCTCAGGTAGGTGGGCACAAAAGTCATCCAGACACTGCAGAAGACCAGCATGCTGAAGGTGATCAGCTTGGCTTCATTGAAGGCCCCAGGCAGATTCCTGGCCAGGAAAGCCACCGTGAAGCAGATGGCAGCCAGGAAGCCCATGTAGCTGAGGGTGACATAGAACATGACAACGGCCCCTTCGTTGCATTGCAGGATGATCTCTCCAGGCTGAGTGTAGAGGTCAGAGTCAGGGAAGGGGGGAGAAACTCCCAGCCAGATGGAGCAGATGATAATTTGAGCAGCAGAACAAGAAAGGATGATGGAGTTAGCCAAGCTCTTCCCCAACCATCTCTTCACTTGGTTTCCTGGTTTTGTGGCCAGGAAAGCTAGCACCACTGTGATGGTTTTGGCCAAGAGAGAAGAAACGGCAACTGAGAAGATGAGGCTGAAGACCGTTTGTCGGAGAAGGCAGGTGGCTTTTCTTGGTTGACCAATGAAGAGAGAAGAAGACAAGAAGGAAAGCAGGAGGGAGACCAGGAGGATGTAGGAGAGGTCCCGGTTGTTGGCTTTGACAAGGGGAGTTTCTCGGTATTTAATGAAGAGGATTAAAACAAGGCTTGTAGTTAAGAACAAAAAAAGGGCAAAAGAGACCAGGATGATGCCCAAACATTCTTCATAAGACAGGAACCTTATAACTTTGGGGATACATTGGACTCTTTCTTTATTTGGGTATTTATCATCCAGACACTTGGTGCATTTTACTGTATCTGAGAAAAAAAAAAGCAACCCCATATTTCTTTGTCCTTTGCATTTCAAGATATATTTTACGTTCTTTGGGAACAAGTGATTATCAGAAGCATTTTTTAGGATGGATTTCTCAGTATCTCCAGAGACAGAAAATAAGTATATCACTTTTTTAAAAAATATAGCTATGATATATTTTTGATAGGCTATGAAATTGAGGGAAGGCTTAGGACTTGAAAGATTTCCTTTGTAATGTTCAGAATATTGATAGGAACCTCCATTACTAAAGATAAATAATGAATCAATTAATCTTACTCGAGAAACTTACCTGTCAGGTGGCAATTCTTGTCATACTTGCCTCAGTGGAGGCTGGTGGATCAAGTGACTGTTGCAAATAATTTGGAATGCCCATTGGAGCAGTGGTGATATGTGTGTAGCCACATACAGGCATAACTGTCCATGCCACCACATTGTGCATCTTATATATCAGAAATACCTTTTCAGTGTTCCTGAAAGGGAACCCACATAGACTGCATTGCAATCCTCCTTTCAGGAGGTGGACCTAAAACCATTCCTTATTTGTCAACAAACTCAGATATTCCTAGAGAAGTATATGTGGAAGGAAGGACACATCCAAGGTAAAAAGAAGAAATATTTTCTTTGTCAGTAGTAAAGCCTGCCCAA
Source organism: Laticauda colubrina (assembly GCA_015471245.1). Lineage (NCBI taxonomy): Eukaryota > Metazoa > Chordata > Lepidosauria > Squamata > Elapidae > Laticauda > Laticauda colubrina. Next base: position 1,057,697 of record BLBF01000330.1, read on the forward strand.
TCTGCCACAGCCACCTCTCTCTATCCAGTCCTTCCTTCACAGTCTTTTTGTTCTTCTGTTTAGATAAGAAATAGGGCATTTTGAAAATAAACAAGAAATCAATAAAGCTTCAAAGGGTGTTTTAATTCATACTTTCATGACAATGCTCTGGATGGATCCAGTTCCACCAGGCCTCCCATTTTCCTCTGGTGTCACCTACCTTTCTGAGTGGAGAAGGTCCCCTCCGGACAAGGAACGCAGTCAAAGCAGCAAACTGGCTCTCCTTCTCTAGCCCTCTTGACAAATCCAGGATGACAACTTTCCACACATTCAGACTGAGGAAAGGACTGAGCAGAAAAAAAACAAGATTGCCAAAGGAAATGTGTTAGGACTCTCCATTCATGGAAAATGGAGGTAAAAATGGATAATAGACAACATAGCAGATATTAGCCTCTGGTCTTCAATGAAGTAAAAATACAAAATCTCTCACTATTTCCAAATGGTTGGAGATATAACTTCTGGAAGATTCTTTTTTGTTCCTCTTTTTTGCTTTTGGCATCTCACATTGTCAAAAAAAAGGACTTTATGAAATAGAAAACTCTGGAGAGATGGAACCAGGGGTGGGACTGTACTGGTTCTGTCCGGTTCTATGGAACCATTGTTATGATTTTGCAGTTTGGAGAACTGGCAAATTGTACCACAAGCTGGCCCCGCCCCTCTTCACCTGCCCCTCCCCTTTACACCCACTCAGTCCTTATTGCACATGCGTGGCATCACCTGCAGCCTACTTTTGCCCACTTGCCAGGCCAGCCATTGCTGCATGCCTTCCGCTGTGGCCCTGCCTTTTCTCCCTGGGTAAGTGAGGCTCTGCAAGCTCCGGGGCCCAGTCACCTACCTGTCACTGCCGGTCACATTTACGCCCCCACCCCACTTGCCTTTTCATGCTGCCACCAGCCACCCTAACCCCCAGCAGCTGCGGTGAATCCAGGCAGGGGGGGCGAGATGCAGACTGGTGGGGACCTGAGCTACATTTCACTGTACTGGAAGACATGTGGAGAGGCTCAAGTTTTTCTACTGCTGGGAGAGCAAGAGAGTCTTTCCCGGCACAGCTCCAGACGAGAAAGAAAAACAGGATTCAAGTGATCTGCTTCTCTGCCACCCAGAGCCGCCCATTTCCCTACTGGAGGGGAAGATGCAAACTTTTCGCTGTGCCAGGAAAGACTCTCTTGCTTTCCCAGCAGCAGGAGAACATGAGCCTCTCCACATGTCCTCCAGTACAGTGAAATTTAGCTAGGATTCACCACAGTGCTGGGCCTTGCCGGCACGGGGTAGAGGTGTGGGGGAGGGGCGACCTGGGAACATGGCCCATTTGCCTGCCATCCCTTCACTCTCCCACCCACAGTCCCTTTGTTGGACGAGGAACAATTGACCCTCGTTGGCCCTACCACGTCCACCCAGTCACACCTGTGTCGGCAACAGGCATCATCATTTTGAAGTTGAGGGAGAATTTGGAGAAGGAGGTGGAGGGTCCTGTACTAGCTGGCACAGGAGCACCTCTGAGAAGCAGGGAAGTGGCCTTCTAGTGGCCCGACCTGATGTTCAGGCCACTGGTGGGCCACGGGAAGTCAGAGCACTGAGGAAAAGGGGGATTGCCAGGGGAAACCACCCTGTCCGTGCCAAATTGGGACCATTTGGGGTAGTTCTAGGAACTGGGTGAGTCGAGCAGCAGCTCCTTGCCTTCTTAGCTCAGAGAATGGTTGTTTTCTGCAGGAGGAGGACTACGGAGGGGGAAAGTCTACCTGAGAGACTCCTCAGGTTTTTTCACCAGATTATTTGGACACTTACAAGTGAGCGCAGCGAAAGGCGGTGCTGTCGCAGGTCAGCCCAGACTCTGTAAAGCCAACACCAAAGAAGTGGGAAGTCAGGTGAACCTGTGGTGCAATGCTCACTTCGATCTAAGCCACTCCAGGTCGTCTGACCTCAAAGCCCCTCAGGAGCTGCCGTTCCCAGGCTTCTACTCACCTGATCTCATCTCACCTGAGTAGTGAAGAGCACCAAGGAGAGCTTGCTGGCTTGGCCCAACTGTGGCTTTGTGATATACACAAACACATACACACACACAGAGTGGGGGAAAGAGAGGGGAAGATAGGGACCCGGCCCCTTCACTATCTCCCACCATCACCCTTACCTTCTCACATTGCTCCATTTTGTGAACCATCTTTGGTTTAGTATTTCCTTCAAGGTGGTGAGAAACTCACAAGGGCTGGGGAATGTGTCATTAAGAGCTTCAGGTTTGTTTGCTCCTTGTGCCCAAAATAGCAAAGAACAAGGGAATTCTGTTGAGCAGGGCCTGAATTCAGATGAATTTGAATCATGATTGGGTGGAGGTCCTTTTGGTCCTATTGGGAGAGAAGTTTCGTCCTACTTTGAGAAAAGTGTCCCCTGAAAGGGTAGGTTCACAGTTGGGAAGGTTCTTAAAGAGACCTGAGCTGGTCAGACTTATCCATGCCTCTCTTTTACACAAACACATACACACACACACACACACACATACACACACACACACACACACAAAGTGGAGCGGAGAGAGGGTAAGATAGGGAAAGAACCAGAGACAGACACACACACAACCAGAGACACAGAGAGGGGGGAAAAGAGAGAGCGGGAAAGAGAGATAAAAAGAGAGTGAAAGAGAAAAAAAGAGAGAATGAGAGAAGAAGAGAGAGACAAGAAAGAAAAGAAAAGAGAAAGAAAGAAAAGAGAAAAAGGAAGCAAAAGGAAGAAAAGGGATAGACAAAGAAAGGAAGAGATGGAAGGAAGGGACAAAGAAAGAAAAAGAAAGGAAGACAGAGGGAGGAGAAAGTGAATGAGATATATGAATAGATAGATAAATACATGGGAGGGAGGGAGAGATAAAACAAGGAGAGGAAGGAAGGACACAAACCCTGGTTTCAGAAGACTCTTTGAAGCAGCACAGCAATCTAGGGCTGGCCTGCAAGGGATCTCAGAGGTCACCAAGTCCAACCCCCTGCTCCAGCAGGAGATCCTTATAGAATCAAAGAATAGCAGGGTTAGAAGGCTCTGTGTGTGTGTGTGTGTGTGTGTGTGTGTGTGTGTGTGTGTGTGTGTGCATGTGTGTGTGTGTGTATGGCTGTCAAAACTCCAAAAATAGCCCAAGGAGCTCTGGGGAGATCAGTCATAAATTAGAACACTTGCGAAGCAATTAGCCATTAAGCGAGGACCACTTGTATTTGGTTTGCTAGTCACATGGCCACCAAGCCTTACCCATCTGGTCACATGATCACCAAGCCAAGCCCCAAAATTAAGCCACTCCCACAGAACCGCTTGTTACAAAATTTGAATCCCACCCCTAGATGGAACTGAGAAAAGATTTCAGCATGAAGTGATAACCAGTCAGTTCCTTCTCATGACCCCATTAACATGCATTTCTCCCCTCTTCTTACCCCCATAATTTTAAGGTGTGATATCAGAACAATCTTGATAATTTCAGGTGAACTGAAAGCCTTAGAGCTGCTTCCTAGGATCAGAAGGCCCATTGCTCCATCCCAGGGAGGGTGAAAGACAGGCATGGAGAGCTCTGGCCAGGTCTGGCCTCCTTAAGACCCTCCCAGATTATGGACCTGCCCCTTCAGGGGACACTTTTCCCCAAGCAAGACGAGAGGAAGCTTCTTTCCCCCAATGGGACCCAAAGAACTTCCATCCACTTACGATTCAATCCCATCCGATACACTCCAAGCCTGGATTCAGGCCCCAGTCAGCAGAATTGCCTCATTCATTGCTCTTCTAGGCACAAGGAGCAAACATCCAGTAGCTACTAGTGACACATTCCCCAGCCCTTGTGGGTTTCTCACCCCTTTGATGGAGACCCTTAATTGTACATGGTCCACAAAATGGAACAATATTGAAACCTCCCAAGCAGCCTCAGGGAAAAAATGCGGTTTCTACTGGCCAGATTCAATTCTCATTGAAGGTCAACCAGCTTTTGGGAAAAACATCAGCCCTCTTGAAATGGGACCTCAGGCTTTGGAAAACAGAGGAAAGACACCAAACTTTCTCCTACCTTGTTGAGCAACTTTAGCCGTGAAAGAACTTCTTGCTTGATAGAAAGTCTCTGTCTTTCAAAATATGCCACAGTCTCTTCCCTGGGATCATCCCTGGGAAGAATGAAGAAACCCAAAATGGTTACATCTTCTGCTACTTCTCCATTTTGGTCCATGTAGAGTTTAAAGTCTGAAATATTGACAAACCCATTCTTCTCCAGGAAAGGATGGAACTAGAATGGGAACATGCAACAATTTTTAAAGCAGAAAACTTTTCTTATCCCAGATGCTTTTTCACATTTGAATCTTTCTTCTGTAGTTGTCTAATTTACAGACATGCTTCATTAGGAAAATATGTGTTACCACTATCTTTCAAGTGAATGAAACACATTCACAAAAATTTGTCAATCATATCCCGACAATATAGATTTTGACAAAATATAGTTGAACAAAGAAAAAAGGGGATTTATGAACTCCCTAGAAGCAGGAGGTTGGTTATCAGAAACAGGGATTTGTCAGGAAGAAAATTGTCAGGGAAATCCTCTCCCAGGAAGCCCAGAGAGGAAACCTGAGCTAGGCCCACTTCGCTGTAATGCTGTAATGCTGCACTGACAGCATTTGGGGAGTCAGAAATTACAAATCTTCTACCGACCCTTTTTTATGCAGCTGTAAGTTTCCTCCTCTGATTTGGTTCTTCCCCAGGCAGAATCTCTCCTCTACCCCCAAAAAGTCTTTCCCTCCTATCACTGTCCTTTCTAAATGGATGGTGGAAAAGGGGGGTGTTGTGTATAGAACTTGATAGACTCCAAATACCTTCAACTGATTGGCCGAATAGGCCATTTTTGGACTGGTCAATTAAGCGCCATTCCAATTGGCCCGCCTAACAGCGGGAACTTTTAAACAACTGTCATTGGCCATAAGCCGCGAGCAAGCTGCTATAAGAAGGGCTGCCGTGGCTTGGGCAAGTGTTCCGTACAAGTCACTTTACTGTTGAATAAAGAGTTGTTTTGTTCAAACCTGGTCTTGCGCACCTTTATTTCTGAATGGAACACTGGCGACAAAGGTGGGATTATTCTAGAAGAGTGAGACCGAAGCACGCAGCAATCAGAACTGAGCAACCAAGATGGCCGGTAACAATGCGTTGCCCTCACTGTTCAACCCAGCCAAAGAAGATTGGGAGTCATACATCGACCGCTTTCTGATGTTCTTAGAAAGCAATGAGCTACAAGAGATAACTGACCAGAGGAAAAGAGCTGTATTCCTCACACACTGTGGGCCAGCCATTTTCAAAATGGCCAAGGTGCTAGCTAAACCGTGAGACATTAAGCAGATGGCATGGCCTGAATTGAACAGAATGCTATGAGCCCACTATGTTCCCATGGTCTCAAACCTGATCAAAAGGCACAAATTCCATATCCCCCAAATCAACCCAGAGAAAAGACGGTGGAAGGAAACAAGAAACAGCCCACAGCGACTGTCCACCATGAAGATCTCGACTCCCTGAGCAACACTGATGACAACAATGAAGACATACATAGGCTTCAGTCAGAAAGAAAATTGCGGGAAAAAGGAAGAAGCAGGTGAGAATTCCAGTGTGCTGGATGTGGAGGAAATCACTCACGTTCAGAATGCGGGTTCTTAGATGCCATTTGCAGATGTTGTGAAAAACGGGGCACATTGCATGGGTCTTCCGGAACAAAAAGAGCTATAGTCCAAAAAGACGTGGCGGAACCCCCCCCCATAAACAAAGAGAGACAAGCCGGAAGCAGATGGAGCTGAGAGAGCAGAAACTGGCGAACGAATGACAGAGAAGAAACACAACAAACAATAACCATCAGAAATGCCAGGGCAGGAAATGCAAAAAAGGTCTGAATAAATGTAAAAATTGAAGGAAAGCCCTGTGAGATGGAAGTAGACTCCGGATCATACCTGTCAATGGTATCTTGGAACACTATCAGACACCTGATACCAGATATCAAGCAAAGAGAACTGGAACAGCAAAAATTGACATTAAAAGACTACCAGGGAAACCGAATCCCAGTAGTGGGCCTTGGACATTTCCTAGTAGAATTTAAAAACCACGCTGAAATACTGCCTCTGACAATCGTTGACCATGATCGCCCTAGTCTGTTGGGAATCGAATGGTTCGTGCCCCTGGGAATTGGAGTGACCAGGATTAACAGCATTGTTGCAGCCAACTGGGAAGAGAGCCTGCTGGAAGAGTTCCGGGATGTATTTGACGGAACCCTAGGCAAGTACAAGGGGACCCCAATATCATTCAGCCTAGACCCAAAGATTGCTCCCATCAGACTCAAAGCCAGACGCGTTCCCTTTACCTTAAACCAAAAATAGATGAGCAACTTAACAAACACATCGCACAAGGGGTGTTAGAGCCAATCAACCATGCCAGGTGGGAAACACCCATCATGACTCCTGTCAAACTAGATGGGTCAGTGCACATCTGTGGAGTCTATAAGGCAGCCCTAAATCATGCGCTCCAACAAAGCACGTACCCAGTACGGGTAGTGCAACGCCTATTGCACTCATTACGGAGAGGAAAATTTTTTGCGAAACTAGATCTCGCACAAGCATATCAACAGCTATCAGTTGACCCCGAAACTGCAGAGGCACAGACTATAGTCATGCACAGAGGGATATTCAAATGCAACTGACTTCAATTTGGTGTTAGTGTTGCCCCGGGCGTCTTCCAAAACCTCATGGAGCGCCTTCTAAATGGAATCAAAGGAGTCATCCCCTATTTTGATGATGTATGAGTATCAGCAAAAAATGCACAGCAATTAGAAAATAGACTAAAATAAGTTTTGCGAAGATTCAGAGAAGCAGGGCTGAAAGTCAAGAGGGAAAAATGTAAACTAGTCACTGATTAGGTCGAATTTTTAGGCTACCTTATAGATGAGCAAGGGATACACCCACTGAAAAGAAAATAAAGGCAATCAAAGACGCACCCAGACCTAAGAACAAAACTGACTTACAAGCGTTCTTAGGTCTCATTAATTTCTCCAATGTCTTCCTGCCCCAAAAAGCAACCGTAGCAGAACCTTTACATCGACTGTTAGATAAAAAAGCTGTCTGGAAGTGGGGCCACCGGGAACAAGCACCGTTCCAAAACATTAAGGACTTATTAATTTCTAACACTGTTTTGATACAGTACAGCAACACCTTACCATTGATGGTCACATGTGATGCATCACCTTTTGGAATCGGCACCATCCTGAGCCACAAGCTACCAGATGGCAGAGAGGCACCAATCACCTTCTATTCCAAAACGCTGTCAAAATCTGAAAGGAACTACAGCCAATTTGATCAAGAAGCCCTTGCAATTATAGCAGGTGTCAAGAGATTCCATGAATACCTATATGGTAGGACATTTTCGATTATCACTGACCACAAACCCTTGTTAGGGATCCTAGCAGGAAACAAACCAACCCCGAACATTCTATTGCCAAGAATGACATGGTGGTCTGAATTCCTTGCTGCATACAACTACACAATCATCCATCGCCCAGGAAAGACCATCACCCATAAGGATGCCTTGAGCCTTTCCCCGTTGTCCGACATGGAAGGCAACCCAGCGCCCACCATCTCCACTCTCCAAATCAAATCATGGCCAAATCTGCCACTAACCACAGCAGACGTCGCTAAAGCTATCGTGAAAGACCTGCTGAGGGCTCGAATCCTGCATTGGGTAGGTAAGGGTTGGCTGGATGAGAATAGAGGCGAGACTTTTAAACCTTTTCGCACCTGACAGACTGAACTGTCCATTGAAAAAGGCTGCATACTGTGGGGGGACAAGGTGGTAATTCCAGAAAAGTTGCAGGAGGAAGTGTTGTGCATGTTGCAACAGGGACACCCGGGCAAAGTCAAAATGAAAGCCCTGGCCAGGAGTTACGTCTGGTGGCCAGGGCTGGACAAGGACATTGAGAACTGGGTGGCAACATGCCATGACTGCCAAAAATCAAGGCCTACCCCCCCACTTGCAACAGTTGTAGAATGGGAAACTCCCAGAGGCCCATGGTCGAGACTCCATATTGACTTTGCTGGGCCAACGAAAGGGAACACCTATTTTGTAATCGTGGACGCCTACTCGAACTGGTTAGAGGTTATCCTTATGGCATCCACTACTACGGAGGCAGTCATAAAACAATTGAACAGACTTTTTGCCACACATGGACTGCCAGATGTAGTAGTTTTGGACAACGGGCCCCAGTTTACCGCTTTGGCTTTCGAGCAGGACTTAGCTGCACAGGGCATCCGACATGCCCTGACAGCGCTGGCTCATCTGGCTTCAAATGGACGGGCTGAATGCATGGTTCGTTATACTAAGTGGCCCTAGAAAAAATGGACATGGGGGACGTCCAAGATAAACTTAACAAACTGTTAACTATTCAACATATCACCCCTAGCACAACCACTAACAAAAGTCCAGCTGAACTCCTCATGGGTAGAAAATTGCGTTCATGCCTTGATGGACTGCACCCCACCTATACCTGTGAGAAACCCCCTGACTCCTCAAGTAGATACCGCTCCTTTGAGATAGGTGGTTTAGTCTATGCTAAAAATCTTACCAGGGACCCATTATAACTTCCAGCCACAGTTACCCAAATCACAGGGCCCCGGTCATACTGACTTGCACTAGACGACAGCAGAACATGGAAGCGGCACAGTGACCAGCTTCGCTCTCGAATGTTAGAACGCAACAGTACACCACCACCGCAAACACCAATAAACGATTCAAAAACAACCAAGGAGGGGGGGAAACACAAAATAATAAAAAAGGGAGAGATGAACCTCCAGTAACAGGACAACAATCACTACACAAACCCAAGCTAGAAACCCAAATGAAACAAAAAGAGTGCTTACCCATAGACAACCTCCAGAGAAGAAGTCCAGGAGCAGGAGAGCGAGGTGAGGCCTTCCTGGAAGGAGACAGCCAGGCCAGCTCAACCAGCCCGGATGAACCAGGAGGGAGCAGCAGAGCCACCTCAACCAGCCCAAGAAACTCAGGCGGTAGCGGCAAGGCTGACTCACCTTTCCAGGAGGTTCCATGGAAAAGATGCGAAGAGAAAGCGATCCTGTCAAAAATGGCTTGAGGACCATGCTGAGACTGAGCTGTGCAGGTCAAGTAGGACCCGCAAAAGCCCCACATACATGTGTAACTATGTTACACACATTGGACGAAACCAAGGAGGGAGGGTTGTTGTGTATAGAACTTGGTAGACTCCCAATACCTTAAACTGATTGGCCGAACAGGCCATTCTCAGATTGGTCAATTAAGCGCCATTCCGATTGGCCCACCTGATGGCAGGAACTCTTAAACAACTGTCATTGGCCACAAGCCACAAGCAAGCCACTATAAGAAGGGCAAGTGTTCCGTACAAGTCACTTTACTGTTGAACAAAGAGCTGTTTTGTTGGAACCCGGTCTCGCGCACCTTTATTTCCAAACGGAACAGGGGAGATGTAACTTATGTGCCCTATGCAAGTCATCCTCACATATTATTTCATTTCCTAAATATATTATGCTGATATAACTGAATCTCAGGAAAGAGTAACAAACATTTTTGAGATGTGATCAGAAACCCAGTTAAGTGAGGGGTGGATGGTATGATAATTAAATGGATAAAAACTCATTTAAAAATGGTACTCAAATGGTTTTTAGTTTTTTAATCTTTGTCATAAAAGTGGGAAGATATAACATTTTGTCATAATTTATCCATTTTTCCATGTTGTCATTAATAGGGTTGATAAATCACTATCAAAGAAGATTTATAACAATTCTCATGCAAATATACTTTGACCTTATTTAAACATTACCAAATTTCCAGAAAAAATATTTCTGATTTCCTCCCAGAAACAACGGTATGACTAAAAAACAGGAGAAAAATATCTGGGTCTTAGGATTTGATAAATTATAATATCTCACATAAGAACATTAATGATTCACCAGATGAAGGATTGTGCCAAGCTTGATGTAAGGAAGCCACTGATAAGGGATATAAGGGAGCCACTTTGGTCTACTGGTTAAGCCCTCAAAAGAGAAAGCAAGAGGCTATGAGTTCAAGTCCTGCTTGGTCATGAAAGCCATCTGGGTAAGTTTGGGCCAATTATTATCTATAAACCCAACTCACCTCACAGGGTTATTGTTGTGAGAAAAATGAACACAACTACTCATTAGTACTCATTCCCCTTACTCCTTTACTTCTCTGTAAAGGGTGCAATTCAAATTATGATTAATAAAAACAAAAACAGATACTAAATAAATCAATAAATACATCACTAAAATAACAATTATTTTACCATTCATCTTGATGTTTCTTTCTCCTTTGCTTAAAGTAACATGAAGATGAATAGTAAAATATTTTTATTTATGCATGTATTTATTTTTTTAGTATCTGTTTTTGTTTTTATGATTAATCAAAACAAAAGCAGATACTAAAAAAATAAATACATAAATAAAAAAGCAACTTACCAAAAATGAGGTCGGCAACTTCTTGCTGCATTGATGTTATACATAATCTGTTTCTGCTTAAATCAATATATAGCAACATCAATGTAACAAGAAGTTGCATGCATGCATACATAAATGGATTTTTTTTAAAATAAAAGTATTTTGTATTTTTTATACATAAACAAAAAAAACCTAAAACATAAACCATCTTCAGTTACATACAGTTTGTAGGTTGGTACAAATCACTTATGCACAATCTCTGCAGTCTTTCCTTTCCAATTTGCATTAATCCTGATATCATATATCCACTATATATATTTAGGTTATTATTATTATTAATTACTTACTAGACTACTAATATTACATCATTTTATGCAAGCAAATCATCATTTTTACTTAATCTACTTTATAATGTTCATTTCATCACCAATCTATTCTATAACAATATATCCATACTTTACCTTTCCTCTGTAATTCTATTATACTTGTAAAGTATTATAAGATATTTCAATAATGAAAATGCAAAGCAGAAACAAATATCAATAAGTACAGCAGTGTAACAGAAAAAAATTCGTAAATTTCTTTGTATTGACTTATTTCTATTTTTGTTAATTATATCAATGTGTTTATAATTATCAAACTTCTGGATTTAATTCATACATAGCAATGATCATTCTCCGCCTAATTTCTACCTCTTATCTCTATTCATTTCTGCACATTGTAATTTAGACTCCCTTTATTTATGCGGGTACCAACAAAAATATTTCTGGTTTTAAAATTTAAATCTATATGTTGCTTTACCATTTTTGCAAACCTTGACACTGCATTCTCTTGAATAGCTACACTAGCAGAGCCCAATACTAAATTCATATATTCCAGTTTTTTAAACTGAGGAAACTTTTTCTTTCAGAAAAAGAATTCAGTATTGCTCTGTGAATGTGCCTATCCATTCCATTTGTAATCTAACTTGTTTGATGATGTTTTACTATTATCTTTTTTTTTGTACTATATATACCTGCATAGGGTTGTAAAAAGCTTCAGTATATTTTTTAGCTGCATTCTAAAAAGGTTAGGTGACCAAACATGGGTTCCCCTGGCTTCTCTCTCTCTGCTATAGAGAGAGCATTCAATTAGGGACTGTTGGTCCAGGTAAGTAGCCTTGGCTAGGAAAGATTTTTGTGCCACTACTGGCACAAAATAACAAACTCCCTTGGTTTGTTCATGGTATTTCCATTTTAAGTGTTTCTTTTTCAATTAATGAATTGTAATTATGAAAATATCAGCCATTCTTTTATATACACAGTGCAACATCTTTTTTTATAGACTGTCATTTTCAAATCTACTTTCAGCTCCGTCTCATTCTTGTCTGGTGAAACTTGTTCCATAACATCTTTTAAACACTCATTAGCTATAGTGTCAAGGACTCTAAAAAGTAACTGAATATTACTGATATCCATTCTTCACCTACTTTCTTCGCTTGCCACTGCCTTCACCACTCAACTTACAACAATCAAGTCCAAACCACTACAAAGTTGAATGTGTTTTGCAGCACATTACCAAGATGAAAATACAAATGAGTTTGTCTGCTTTCTTCAACAAGAAAACAAAAGGAGATCCAAGAGTCACAACCACAACCATTGGAGTGTGAGGAAAGCAGAGCCAGCACATCATCCATCGAAGAAACTGGAGCCAGCACATCATCCACACCACGACTAAAGGAAGGAGCCACCACATCATCAGGTACTGGAAGAGCTGAATAAGACATTGAAGGAAACCTTCCTGACTGCTGGACACTGCAGCAGTACAATAATTTTAGGGAAAAATATGATGGAGTGGACGTTTCCCAGAAAAAAATAGGTTGCAAATATTGCAGAAGATTTGAAATTCCCACCAAAAAAAAAGTGTCCATGGAGCTCAGGAGTGGAAGAATCACCAAACTGAACCATCAGGAAGGAGTAAAGAAAGCTTTCCTCAGAAAGAAATTGAAAGAACATTTCTCAACTAAGTCTCACAACATCTGCACAGAGAAGTTGAAGCAATGTGAGCAGGATGCCATAAGCAAAGATGATGCTAAGATCAAAAGATGATGACTGAGAAATATCTGGGTAGTACATATAGAGTGTTTACTACAGTGGATAGTCTGGCACAAACGTGCAGACCATTTTCATCTATAGAAGATCTGATTGAATTACAAATAACAAATGGTTTAGATTTAGAACAGGGTTGCATTCACGAAGAACTGCAGTTGGCAAAAGTAAATTTCATTGCAAAAAATATTAGGACACATTTATTTACCAACATTATTGAGAAAACTCACAAAATCTGTTTGATAATTGACGAAGCCTCAACAATATCTTCCAAACTAGTTCTTATACTGTACTTAAAAGTCCAAGGTCCAGCTTTCTCACCAACAATTTTCCTTGAACAAGTAGAATTAGATAAACAAGATGCAGAGACAATATATTGTTCGGTAAGAGAAAGTTTGAATAAAGTTGGAAACTTTCTGGAGAAACATTTAATTGGCCTTTGCTCTGATGGAGCCAGTGTTATGCTTGGGAGAAAATCTGTGATAAGCATTAGGATAGCCAAAGAGTTTTCAAATATTGTAATATGGCACTGTTTAAACCATCATCTGGAACTTGTTTTAGATGATTCTATTAGGGAAATAAAGCAAATCAATCATTTCCAAATTTTTATTGATAAAATATATTCTATTTTCCATCAATTGAATAAGAACCTAATTGAACTTAACAAAATTTCCGAACAACTTGACATTAAAATTATAAAAATTGGTAGAGTTTTTGGTTCAAGATGGGCTGCCTGTAGTTTAAGATCAACCCTAGCTGTGTGGCAGGCTTATCCGGTGCTACATCAGTTTTTCTGTTTAAATAAAAAAATACTCCGGTATAGCTGCCCATCTTGAAAACGCATATTTTCTGACTGATGTGGCCTTGATGATTGATGTGCTAACTAAAATATCTCTCCTTTCTAATGCATTGCAAGCAAGAAACATAGATATTATAAAGGCTGAAAAACCTGTGATAAGATCAATTAGATCATTTGAAATGCTTATAGAGGAAAAGGGTTCATATGAAAATAAGGTTGATGAATTAATTACTTCATAAATCTTTAAAAATATAAATTTTATACAAAATCATTGATTTGTGGGACTTCCTCGTGTAAAACTTATCCAAAATATTGTAACTAATTTGAAGAACAGATTGATGGATTAGGAACATTTAAAAACAGGCTGCCAATTTAAAGACAATGATCAATTAAAATTTCTAAATTATTTGGAGCCAGATTATTGGAACATTGAAGAAGTGATGGTTCCATGGAGAGCAGCTGAAGGACAATTGGTTGCATTTGGTCAAATTTTCAATTATGAAATCAATATTAATGATGATTGTGATTTCATAGAAAATGTACTAAAAGATTCTAAAAATTATACAATTCCTGGCAGCATTAAAAAAGTTAGAGATATTATTAAAACTATTGCAGTCAACTCAGGAGAGGCGGAAAGGGACTTCTCGCAGATGAACATAATATGCTCAGAGGGCAGAAGTCGCCTGACAGTTTCCAATATTACAAACCTCCTGACGATCAGTCTAATTGGCTTCCCTGTGCAAGAATGGGACCCTGTTCCAATGGTAAAGACGTGGTTACAGGCACATCATCACACAGCTGAAGATGCTCATATTAAACACAAGAAAACTGTAACTCAGGACACTAATAGAAAAGCAATTTGGGGGTACTTTAAATATTATCTTTTTTTGTAAAGTTTGGTGATGTAATAGTTTTTGATTCATATTTTAAAATGTTGTAACAATATAGTTTTGGGAACTTTTTTATCATTTAAGCATAAAAGACACTATAAACTAACTTTTGTTTTGATATATCTTTTTTTAATCCTTAGTCATTAGGGCAAAGAAGTGATGTTAAGTTGGCTTCGCCCAGCCCTCTTCTGCCCTCCCTGTTTCTGCCCGTGCCTCACCTTGGCCTCTCCAGGGTTCCTCAGGCCTTGGAAACTAGCAAAAATCACTTGCTAAACAATTGGCCACTAAGAGAGGACCTGGTCATTAAGTAAGGTTGACTTAAATTAGGATTGCCAGCCACATGGTCACATGGCCACACCCATCCCATTCACATGACCACCTAGCCATGCCCACCCCAGTCAAATTACCACCTAGCCACTCCCAGTCAGCAAGCCATTCCCACCCCAGTCACATGACAAACAAGCCACACCCACAAATTAGGATACGCCCACAGAACCGGTTGTTCAGAAATTTGAATCCCACCCCTGAAACTCAGCCCCCCTCACACCTTTGCTAATGGACCATTACTCTGGCCTAAGCCACTCTATTTTACATAACAAAGTTCTTCTTCAGGTAAAGCTATAATAGGAAGTGCCCAAAGCCCTTTCATTACATCACCATCATCCAGCCAGGCTCAACCAAGCCTGGGACTCAGGACAGCTTATAGAGGTGCCCCTGCATGGCCCCATGGGAGTCTGATAACCAATCAGAATACAAGCTCAAATTCAAATCCCAACAGAGGGCAAAAAACAATTGCACTCTCAGCATCTCGGCCCTTCTTTCCTCAACCAAGCCATGTACTCCTGTCCACCATTAAACCATCTTCCAAGCAGTCACCATGTTTCCAGTATCTTTCTTCCCCACTTGGAACCGAACCCAGAAGGAGATTTCTTCCAACAGAGGCTGGACAGAAACTTCAGATCTGCTCCCTGTTATTACAGAGCATCAGGCAGGAGCAATTAGATGGTGCAAATCTCTTCAGCTTTTGCAGCACAAGAAGGTTGAGACGTTCCCCTCCTTCTACTTCGGATTCCTTCTCCAAAGGATCTCAGATTAATGGATCCCTATTGCGACCCCCATACCTGCCATGGTTGTAGCCTTGGAGCCCCCAAACACTTTTCTCCCTCCTTCCTTCCCCTCCTCGATCTGGAGGAATAGGCAGCATTCATGGCCTGGGCCAGAGTCTTCATGACACTGTACCAATGACTCTGAGTAATGATCCGTCTTCTGTTCGTTTTCTCCTGGGTCTCCAGTGGAGCTTTCTGGGTGCATCTTCTGCGGCCTTTTACAGAAAAGAAGTGCTTGGAAAGGGAACAGTGAAAATAACTATCTTGAAACCGATCTTCCACAAAGAAATGGGATACAAAGGAAGCATCCGTTGGCCTTTCTTTTGACAGACAACCAAAGTTCAAAATACTATGGATGTATTTGAGAAGTCTGTGCTTCTTTATTGTATACCCTGCAAAATTTGTGAGGATCCAGACTTTCCCTTCAATGGGTCCTTGAAAATGCAGAAGTGTTTCATGGAAAGGAATAATTCTGCTCCAGATAGAATCATATTCTATGAAGTGAACAAAGACATTGATTTGTCTCCACTTAGAGAGGGCTTCCCTGAGAGCTGCTATATATCCAGTTGTTGAGAATTGTTGTGATATAACAATGCAAATTCCATTCCTGACAAGCATAGGAGGGAAAGTCCTCATGAAAATCTCTCCATTATCTGTGTCTGAAGCAAAGAGGCCAATCAAGGTCCATCTGAAGTGGAGAAGGAGTTGGACGATTGCTGGATACTGGAATCCTTCTTTGGGGAACAATGGGTGGAGAAAGGGGAATCTCCTGTTATCACTCAGAGCCTTTGAAGCAATCTGAAAAAGTAATGAAGAATAGTACATTATAATGGGGTCCAGATCAACTCCAAAATATTAGTTATTGACAAACCCAACTTTGTTCTGATGAACATATTAGAATAGCTTGTTTCTTAGTCACAGTTTAAATATTTAAGACACTTAAATATTTAACAAGATTGTCCATAAAAATGGAATGCAAAATTATATTAAATAAAAAACAATTAAAAATGCAATGTAAATTTCTGTGTCACCCCTACAATTCCAACAATTAGAGTCAAAGTAGCAGATGTCAGATAACAAGTTTGGTTCTAAGATATAGGACTGTATTATATGCTATTTTTGAATACTGAAACCTCTTTCTCAGCTTCTATGACCCAAATTTTTTGTGGAACAATTTTTCAGCTTTTTCTCTAGATGTACAAGAGACTAAGAGACCTCAACTCCGAACACAAATTGTCAGTTGTACAATCCAATAAATCTTTAATTGAAATTTTGTCTGTTTTGGGACTCTGCCTGTTTCTTCATTTTAATTTCAATCCAACAATGATATACCCTGAATTTATACAAAGTAGAAATTTTGTAAATTCATAACTTACTGTATCTCTGAGGGCAGGAGCTGCACTCCTTTTATCCACCCCAAAGATACTCTTCAGATCCTGTGATCTTAATATTTTTTTGTACATAGACAGGACTATTGCCAACTTGATTCCAATTGGATAAGGCAGATATTATTGATAGGTGAAAATGAATATGCTAATGGAGGACCTCAAAACCTGGATAGTTTTTCAATAGTTGAATATTCAGTAGAATATCCTCTACAGAGACCTTATGGCTCTTCAGGCCTTTAATGGTGAATTTGAAGATGAATATAAGAGACTAAAACATAGTTATTATGTTCCCTAACATTCTGAAAAACAGCTCTTGAGTTCTATGAAGATAATGGATCTGTTGTTCATCCCCATCACCCCACTCACCTTACAAGATAGAAAAAAACACACACAAACCTGTGGGACTTTGTAGGTGCCTACAAATATTGACATCTGAATGGAGATGTCCCTCTCAGCTGCATCAATTAGAGCCAGGAGGTTCTCCTTCCTCCCACAGCCATAGTTGGGGACATTGGCTTCTCCTGTGGAGAGTATGTCCAGCAAGGCATCTGAAGTACGGAAATTGCTTATATAGTTGTCATGGATGTTGTAGCCCAGGGTGAGATTGTGCGAGAACTGGGAATTCTTGTATACCGTTTGAATGGTGAAAATTAATTGTAGAGTAGTTTTTAAATCAGAAATCTCCCTATTGTAAAAATAATGTTCATGTTATAGTGAACAGCAATAACAAATATTTTTAAAATATATAACTCTTCACAAACTTGCTAAGCCTGAAGCCAACCTTGATCGAAATGCAATGATCTACAAATCGCTAACACCCAAGAAGATAGGCTCAAGATTCAGATGGATCTTGATGGACTAGAACACTGGGCCATATTTAACTAAATGAAATTCAGTGTAGAGAAAAGTAAAGTCCTACACTTAGGCAAGAAAAACCAAAAGTACACATATAGACTGGGTGAAACCGGGCTCAATAGCAGTAACTGTAAGAGGGATCCTGGAATCTTAGTGGACAACCAGTTAAAGATGAGCCAGCAGTATGCAGCAGCCCAAAAAGTTAATGCAATCCTAAATTGTATTAACATAGGGATAAACCAAGATCAAGGGAGGTATGAGTACCATTCTATAAAGCCTTAGTAAGACCACACCGAGAATACTGCATCCAGTTTTGTTTACCACATTACAAAAAAGATGTTGAAACTCTAGAAAGAGTACAGAGAAGAGCAACCAGGATGATGAGGGGACTGGAGACTAAAACATATGAAAAACAGTTACAGGAACTTGGCTTGGACCAATATAAGGACCAGGGGAGACATGATAGCAGTCTTCCAATATTTGAGGGGCTGCCACAGAGATCAATGGGTGAAAAGCACCTGTAGGCCAGACAAGGAATAATTGATGGAAACTGATGAAGGACAGATTCAACCTGGAAATAAGGAGAAATTTTCTGACAGTGAGAACAATCAACCAGTGGAACAGAAGTTCCCTTAGGAAGTCGTGAGAGCAAATCACTTGAGACTTTCAAGAAGAGATTGGACTGCCATTTGTCAGAAATGGTGTAGGGTCTCCCACATGGGAAGAGGGTTTGACTAGATGACCTACAAGTTCCTTTCCAATTCTCATTATCTGTTATTTGTTACAAATTATGCAACTATGGAAATGGGCTGAGAGAGGCAACCACAATTGTTTCAATTGCTACTTAAACAAAGGTCATTATTCAAGTGATGAACTCAGGTTTGAACTGAGAAAGGAAAATTATCTGGATTTCCTTCAGGTTTTTTTTCAACCCCATCTTTGGATTTTACTCTCTTTCACAAATTAAGACAAAAGAGGGAAGCCATGGAAATAAAAATCATTCAGGAAATTAGACAGGTCTTGAGGTACAAAAATAAGTGAAATTAGAAGAAAAGGATGGATGTTAGAATTGCACATGGAAGGAGTGCAACTCCATCAACCTGCATGACTCACGAAGGAGAAGGTATGGAAGGAGGGCTGTTGAAAGGCCACATTATAGGTGACACATATGTTTCCGTTGTGACCACACCAATGAGATGGTCTCCAGGCCCGTAAAAACTCCATGGATTGTTCTCATGCTGGTGCTCCAAACTCAGCAGGCATTTCCTTCTCAGCTTCCCACAGACTGATGAGGACACCAGCAGCAGCAGAAGCAGGATGTCCATCATTCATGGCATTAATCAATCCACTTCCTGTTTCTAACACAAACAACAGGAACAGTTGAAAAAATAAAAAGACTCTGAGAAGTGACAGTGGCTTTCCTGATCTAAACAGAAAACCACTCAGTTTCATCTGCAAAGGAGAGAAAGGTGCAATCAAGAGCAGAGCCTGTACCTGTCCCAAAACTTGGTCCCAGAGAGCTTCATCCCAGGAATTTATCCTTTTCTGATACAAGATCTTTGCATGACTTCAGTCTAATGCCTGCATCAAAGTCAAAAACTGGAGATATAGCATCACAGGTCTCAAGGGTCATACAGCAAGAAGCAACTTCTCCTCTTGGGATCCTGAACTTTTGCTGGGCTCCATTTGCAGAGGGGAGGCTGGAATAAAACATGTTAGTAAAAATTACAGATACATCCCTGGGATCATTGTTCTGTTGTGGTTGTGGTCCTTCCTTCCTGTCAGGGCAAGTCCAGAAAGTGATGCTGGGGAAGAGAGTTCAACACCCAGGAAATTGATGTCTGCTTTCCTTCAACATGGCCTCTTGTCTCCAGAGATTGCTGGGGAAGGCCACCCAGAACAATGGAATTTGGTGTCATTTCTAAATGTCAGATGCTGCTCCATTCAAAATCCAAGAAAGAAATGTTTAGACTCCTTTCATCAGAGAAAAGATATCTTTTCCTGGAAATCAAGTGATAGTAACAAAAGAATTCTGAATCTGAGAAAATGGGCCCATAAATCACATATACAAAGCAATGGCAACATTCCTACCCCCAATAGTTCAGTTGGCTCATCCAATTAAAAGTTGTGTATATCATCATGTGGACATCTCCAGGTGGTGATGAGGCTTTTGTCCAGTGACCTTGGCATAGTTTGATAAAGGGTTGCAGCTGCGCATAGCATTGAATCGAAATCTAAGCAAGTGTGCACCCCCCTCAGTTTATACAGTTGGTTCTGGTTTGCAACACCTCCAGCTCACTTCCCATAACCATTCCCCCCATCTCCTCCCATTACTTATGACAGCTGAAAAATGTAAAGCAAAGGAAGAAAATCTTGAATGCTGACATTTGGCCCTCTTAGAAAAGAGTCGTTAGTCCTAAAAAAGATAAAAATAGAAAGTAATAGACCATATACAGGTAACAGCAACATACTAATTTTTTAGGGTTTGTCAGGATATTTAGTACAAAATGCCTTGGTAAGTGTAGGAGCTCTAACATCCGTCTCATTCACCCACTCAGCCTGGGAAGGAGGAAAATGTTTCCAAGCAATCAAATACTGGAGTCGACCCCTTCTTTTTCGAGAATCCAAAATTTCTTTAACTTCAAAATGTTGTTCATCTTCAATTAGCAATGGTACAGGGGGATGAACCTCAGTTGGTCTCAAGTCGGAGGTATGTTCAGGTTTTAATAAACTTATGTGGAAAACAGGGTGGATCCGTCGAAGAATTTTTGGTAATTTCAGTTGGACTGCCACAGGGTTTACAATTAGTTCAATTGAGAAAGGTCCAACATACTTAGGGCCAAGCTTTTTTGACTTTTGTGTGGTGTGCAAATATCTGGAGGATAAAAAGACCTTGTCACCCACCTGATATGGTTTTTGTGGAGTTCTCTTTTTGGTGCCTGCCTCCCTGCCAGCCTTGGTGCCTGCCTTCCTGCCAGCCTTCCTGCCAGCCTTGGTGCCTGCCTGCCTGCCAGCCTTCCTGCCAGCCTTGGTGCCTGCCTGCCTGCCAGCCTTCCTGCCAGCCTTGGTGCCTGCCTCCCTGCCAGCCTTCCTGCCAGCCTTGGTGCCTGCCTCCCTGCCAGCCTTGGTGCCTGCCTTAGTGCCAGCCTTCCTGCCAGCCTTGGTGCCTGCCAGCCTGCCTGCCAGCCTTGCTGTCTGCCTGCCTGCCAGACTTGGTGCCTGCCTCCCTGCCAGCCTTCCTGACAGCCTTGGTGCCTACCTTCCTGCCAGCCTTGGTTCCTGCCAGCCAGCAACCCCACAACCATGTGGAAGCAGAGCAAGCCTCAGCCATCTGCTGCCAGCCCTGGCAAGAGGGACAGGACTACCATCCCGCCCCCTGGCCCTCACTCTAGTTCTCCTGGGGCTTCTGCAGCACGGGCTTGCTCTTCTGGGGCTGGGGCTTCTGCTGCTTCTGCTTCTGGAGGAGCTGATGACAAGCACTCCAGCACAGGCCACCTCCATAGCACCTGGACCCTTCACCCCTGAGACTGAGCGACCAAGAGGAGTGCCAGAGACTCATTTTTGTTTTATAGCTTGTTGTTAATAAAGTCTATTTATGATTCACACACTTGCTTCATTTCTTTTTTTTAATAAAGTCTTGGTGGAAACTCTGAGAAATGGTTTAAGCCTTTGCATGCTTGTGGGATGGGTTAAGATAGCAGTTGGGTGGGCAGGGATAACTGAGGAATGAGCAGGGATACCTTTGGGATGGGTAATAGCTGTGGGATAGATAAATCTCCAGCGCAAGCATAGTGGGACTGTATGGTCCACCCTCCCAGGTGCAACACCTATGGCCCTTTATTATCAATAATAATGTAATAATCATCCACACATGTCAACATAAACACAACTCCTTATTAAACGCCCTGTTCATTGTAGGCCCACCCAACATACATGGCCCAATCTCAACTGTGTGATGAGACAGGCTGAAGGAAGCATCCATTAAGCATCTACCATCCTGTCTTGCCACTCCACTGCTCCAGCTGGGGAATTGCAACAGCGACTCAGGAGGTTGCGCTGCTTCTTCCCTTCACGTAAGGCTCTGTTGGGGCCTTGCACATCCACAGTGTCTTTCAGGTTTTGCCCTTTCCTCCATTCCCCAGGCTCCATGTCCCCATTGCCTTGCTGACAGTCCACAAGCCTGTCCTGTAACACTGGGTAGCGGGTGCGCATGAGATTGTGCAGGATGCAGCAAGCTTCCATGAACCTCTTCAGAGTCTCTGGGCTATGCTGCATGGTGGTGAGAAGTACCTGGAACCTGTTGGCCAGGATGCCAAAGGCGTTGTCCACCACCCGCCTTGCCCTGGACAGTCTCTAGTTGAAGATCCTCTCTTCACGGGTGAGGCATCTGGAGGTGTAGGGCTTCATGAGGTAGGTTGTGAGGGAGAAGGCGTCATCTCCCATGATGAAGTAGGGCACATCTTGCGTGTCGTTGGTCAGCGGGTCTGGATCTGGGAAGCCCACGATGAGGTTGCTTTCCAGCCCCTCCTTGAGGACCCCACGTTGTATACCCGGGCATCTGAAGATGAGCCGTTGCCTGAAGCATCGATGTACATGAACTTGTAGTCAGCATCGACCATGGCGAAGAAGATGATGCTGAAGAAGCCCTTGGAGTTGAAATAAGTGGACCCTGAGTTGGGTGGAGATTTGCAGGCCACGTGCTTGCCATCTATGGCTCCAACGGTGTGGGGAAAGTTCCACTTCTGATACCACTGCTCTGCAGCTTTCTTCCATCCTTCTTCAGTGGAGGGGTACTGGAGGAGCTCCTCCTTGTATTCTTCAATGATGGCCTGCACCACTTCTCTGACCACAATGCTGATGGTGTTGGATGGCACCCTCCAGCCGTACTGCATACTCCTGTAGGTGGTCCCTGAGGCCAGGTGGCGCAGATTGAGTGCTACCTTGAGCCCAGGTTCCAGGCTGGGGCGGAAGCTGGTGCTCTGCTTGGTAAACCTGGGTGTCAGCTGCTACACAACTTCGTCAAACATGGCTGGAGGCATCCTCATGAAGTTCTGGAACGCCCGAGTGTCTTCGTTTCTGATCTCCACCATCAGCTTGCTGTACAGTCCGTCCTCTGCTCTTCTGGTGAACCATCTTCGGACCCAGACTCTTTTTGGCTGCCTCTTTTTCTTCTTGCAGTAGAGTTCACAGAGCCTGTAGATGGCTTTGCACTGTTGCAGAACGATGGTGGCTGCCAAAAGGACTTTGTTGCAATCCACGGTGGACATGACTGGATGCTGTGGAAGAGGAAGAGTCAGATGAAGGCTGCAGAGGTCTGCACCACTGGGCTGCTGTTCTGAAAGTGAGATGCAGATGAATTGCTCCCCCTTTTTATAGGAAATATAGGTTTTCCGCTAGGCATCCTCTAGGCATCCTCTAGGCATCCTTAATATCCGAGATAGGTCCCCTCTGCAAATGTTTTTTTCCATTTTAAACACTTTGTTTCCATGCTGCATCCATTCTGCATCCATTCTGCATCCGTTCTCCGTCCGTTCCGCTTCCTCCCTGCGTCCAAGCGGATGCGAGTTGCACGGATGCGCAGCGGATGCGCAGCGGATGCGCAGCGGATGCGCAGCGGATGCGCAGTGGATGCGCAGCGGATGCCTAGCGGATATAGCAGATGCATAACAGATGCAGAACGGATGCGTAGCAGATGCGTAGCGGATGCAGAACGGACGCATTGGATACATTTTCTGCGCAAAGGTTTTGGGCAGCCCAAAACTTTCTGAGCGGATGAAACGTCAATAGACGGATGCTGGACGGATAGAGAGGAAGCAAAACGGAGGCAGTGAGTACATCGCATTTTCCAATGGATGGCAAGCTTTTTTGTCCGTTTTACATCCTCTTTGCATCCGTTGGTTCAGTGTGACATGGGCTTTAAATCCCAATATTCCTCCAGAATTTTCTCCTCCCCCTTCAGATGCCAGTGGAGACCAGTTCAGTGGGATTCTTGAGTTTCAGTTTAGATTGCCCCTCCCCTTCTGGGTGTTTGTCAGTACATATGTGCAATGACCCTCTCCTCCAATCGGTGTGAGGGTTCCATTTCCAGAGCCAGGGCAACTCCAGTATTAGGGGGCACTCAATCCCAGGAGGCACAATAAAGCACAAAGTCTCTCTATGCTTCCCCATCATCATTTCTATTGGTTCCATTATGAAATGGGCAGGGCCGCCCCCAGCTGCCAATCCATCCAATTGGCAAAAGGCTATGGGCATTTTTAAAGATTTTAGCCTTAAGCCCTTTTTCTCCACTACCTCCGAGCTGTTTACGCACCTTGTGCACCCAGAGTCGAACAAGGCCAGCATTTCCCCTTTGTCTCCTGTCATGGGTACCCTTAATCTCACTGGAATGGTCTTGGGGCCCTTATTTGGACTTACCAGTGAGTCATCTTCCGATTCGGATTCACTCTCTTTAGAAGAGGTTGGAGTTCCCAGCTCCTCTCCTTTCGGAGGGACGATCTCTACAACCTCCTCCACTTTAAGCGCCATTTCATGAGGCTTCGCTGGGTTTTTTTCAGGTTTTCTTCCTCCTTCTGTTGGCCCCTTTGGTTCTAACTTGGCACGGCAATCTGCAACCTGGTGACATTCTTTCCCACATCGGAAGCAAGCAGTGATCTTGGGATTTCCCTCCATTCCTCCCTTTTGAGGTTTTAAGATTTCTCGAGGGCTGGTGGAGAAGGACTTGTTCCAACCAACAACCCCCCCCCCAGGCGTCTCTTTCAGGTCAGATCATTTTCCACCTCTGCTACCAGCACGTACCATAGCTGCAGCTCATTGGGGTCTCTGCTGGCAATACAGCTTTGATATACCTCTTCATTCAACCCATCTTTAAAAGCTTCTATCAGGGCTCCCTGGGACCAGCCATGAATCTGACAAGCCAGCTGTTAGGGATAACATTGTTCACCCTAACTGGTTTAGGTGAAATAATAACTATGAATCATAGTTAGTGTATGTTAGAGTGTATGCAGCTTTAACTGTGAAATAGCAATTAAAGGAGTGGTTATGAAAAAAATATATAAGTAGCAAGACTACGGCTTGCTCTCTCTCTCTGGCTTTGATGATCCCTGATTACTGCTTGGAATCCAGACTGCATTGATCGAACGGGAGAGACAACAAAGGACTGATATGTAACTGAACTAACATAGGATATTCTACATGGACTTTGCTAACTGAATACCCCTGAATGGACTGACTACATGGTAAATGAATATTGGACTGTTATTTGACTATGCTATTAACTTATAATGGAATAAAATATATTCTTGATAGCACAAGCGTATCTGTTATTTTTACTGTATGTTAATAAACAAACAAGCTTAGCTCACTCATTTATCTGTGTGCCTATCTGACTAACGCTGCACATTCTGTTTAGCTTGTCTACCTAACCCTGGTTGGGGAACCCAGGCTTAACACTGGTTATGGGCCCAGAGGCTGCAAAGTCAGTTTAACTAGGTTACAGATTTATGTAAAAAGTGAGAGTTTGTGTTGTTATACATAACAGTAAACAGACAGCTGTGTTTTATTAATTATATTTTTATATCCATATAAGAAAACATGGCACAAGTCAATCTATAAAGTTTGTCCCTTATATCCAAGCTGGATGGAACAAACTATGTATCATGGTCTACAAAATGTAGTCTACTTCTACAAGGAGAAGGTCTGTGGAACATAATTGAAAATCCACCAAACGTAGAAGAATGGGATCCAGAGGATGAGGAAGACAGACTAAAGATAGAAGAATTTAAGCATAAAAATCAACAAGCCATTTGCATAATTGCGTTAACCTTAACTGATCAACAGCTTGTTTATATCCACGGAGAGAAAACGGCTTTTGGATGTTGGCAGAAGCTGAAGAGGATTTATGTCCGAGATAATATTGGTGCTCACATAAATCTAACACGGAAGCTTTTCAGGACACATCTCCAAACAAATGGTGATATGCAGAGTCATTTAAAAACTATGCAAAGCATTTTCCAAAAATTACACGAGAAAGAGCTTATATTCTCTGAACAACATCAAGTTTATATAATTCTATCTTCCCTTGATGAAAGTTATGATAACTACGTAACTTCACTTGAAATTTTGCCAAAGGACAATTTAACTTTAACTGATATAACTGGCAGATTGATCGAAGAGGCCAGAAGAAGGCATGAAAGAGATGAATTAAGGAGGAAGCAACCTCAAAAAGAAGATAATAAATCTCCTACTGCATACGCAATTAAAAAGTGTTTTAATTGTGGAGGAAGAGGACATTTGGCAAGATTTTGTAAAAAGGCAAAGTGCCAGAACGCTGGCCAGAATACTAAAAATCATCAAAGACTAAATAAACATTTAGAGTTAGCCATGTATACTAACGGAGCTGTAAAAAATAATTTATGGGTGGTTGACAGTGGGGCATCCCATTGTATAACAAATGATAACAAAAATTTTATTAAAATGTCCCAGAGTACACAGCAGATATCGTTAGCCAATGGCTGGAAACTGAAAGCTAAAGGTGAAGGTATAGCATATTGTTATTTTATAAAAGAGAATGTAAAAATGTTATATGTACCACAACTTAAGTTTAATTTAATTTCAGTTAGAATTTTGGTTAAACTAGGATATGTAGTTACATTTAAGGGAGATAACTGCATACTTGAAAAAGAAGATAAGAGAATTACTGCATCTTTAAGAGGTGAATTATATGTGTTAAATGATGATGGTTTAAAGGTGGCTAACACAATTTATGAAAATAAGAAACCTCATGACGAATGTATTCACTTGCTAAATAGAAGGCTAGGGCATTTAAATTTTAAAATGCTTAAGAAAACTGTTGAATTGTCTAAGGGAATAAGTTTGAAATCTTGTAATAAGTATTTGCAATGTAATGCCTGTAATCAAAATAAGAGCAGGGTTATACCGGCTAAAAGAGTTGATGGATTTACTACTAAAGAGCCTTTAGAAGTAGTATTTGCTGATTTAACAGGTCCGAAAAAACCAAGTGTAGGAGGAGCTCGTTTCATACTAAGTATAATGGACCACTATTCTAGATATGGGTTTTGCTATTTAATGAAGAGCAAAACTGAAACATATCAAAATCTATTTAATTGGCTAAAATTCGCTGAAAGAAAAACTAAAAAGAAATTAGTAACTCTCATCACAGATAATGGTACAGAATTTACAAATAATAAATTTAAAAACAGACTTAGAATGTTAGGTATTCAGCATAAAATGTCTGCACCATATAGGCCACAACATAATGCCTTTATAGAGAGAAGAGGCCAAACATTACAATCAATGGCACGAACTATGATGTCTGATTCAGGATTACCTGACAATTTATGGGGAGAAGCAATAATGTGTGGTAAACATATATTAAATAATGTTGTTAATTCAACAACAGGTGAATTACCATTCACACTGTGGCATGGTACAAAACCTGATTTAAGTTACATGCACACATTTGGAGCACCAGCATGGGTGCATATCCCTACACAACTTAGACACAAAGGACAGCATAGAGCTAAAAGATTATTTTTTGTAGGATATACATCTAATCATAGATCTTATAGATTCTGGGAACCAGGTACATCTAGAGTTTACACCAGTGCTAGTGCAAAATTCCTAGAACATGTAGGATGGAATAGATTAGAGCAAGATTTAAATAATGAAGTATTTATTGAACCCTACAAAAGGCAGAAAGATGAGATTAGCTATAAGAAGAGTCCAATTAAAGAAGAAGTCCACGAAGAGCAAATAGGACCAGAACAAGAGGAAATAGTTGATCAGGAAGAGATACATAATCAAGAACAATTAATAGAGGAAAGTCCACCTGTAAGTCCTATAATACCTAGATGTACTACACGTGTAACTAGATTACCTGATAGGTATCAAGCAAGTATAGTTTGCCAAGTAACTAAAGTTCCAACTAGTGTAGATGAACTTAGGATGTATCCTGCTAAGGATCAGGAGAATTGGCAAAAGGCAATGGAAAAAGAACTAAATTCATTAAAGGTAATGAAAGTGTATGAAGATGCCAAATAACCTCCAGGAGAAAAATCCATTGGGTGCAAATGGATATTTAAAGTAAAAACTGGAAATGATGGGACAGTTACACATAAAGCTAGGTTAGTAGCTCAAGGATTTAATCAAACTGCATCTGATTATGATGAAGTGTTTGCACCAAGCCTTAAAGCTACATCTTTAAGAGCAGCATTAGTGTGGGCAGCTAAGAAAAACTATGTCATTAACCATTTAGATGTAGAAACTGCTTATCTACATGCACCATTGCAGCACACTATATATTTAAGAAAACCAATTGGTATAAAAGAAAATAAAGTAAATAATAATGATTGTTGGAAACTCAAAAAGAGTCTTTACGGGTTAAAACAATCTGGGTTTGAGTGGAACCAATATATTGTAAAAGAGTTAAACAATATAGGTTTTAAATCTGGTTTAGCAGATCCGTGTGTGTTTAAAAGAGAAAATAATGGAACGGTGTCATTATTATTATTATTTACTGATGATATTGCTTTAATAACTAAGACTAATAATGAAGCTAATGAAATTATATCATTATTAGCCAAAAAGATAAAAATAAAGCATTTAGGTGAAATTAAAAGGTATCTAGGATTGACAATAAATAAAACAAATAATGGTTTTAAGATATCTCAAGAAGATAAAATTTGCCAATTAATTAAAACTTATAAGATGGAACTTTGTAAACCAGCAAAGACTCCAATGAGTCAAGAAGTTTGCCAAACTAATGATCAAAGTCCCAAATTTGATAAGTCCATATATCAATCTTTGATTGGTAGCTTATCATATATAAGCAATTGGTCAAGGCCAGATATAGCTTATAGTGTAAATCAGCTGGCATGTTTTAATTCAGATCCAAAAGAATATCATTGGAAATCCTTAAAAAGAATATTGAGATATCTTAAGGGAACAATAAACCATGCATTATATGTAGAACCAAAGGGTGATTTGAGTCTTAGTGCTTATGCAGATGCAAGTTTTGCAACTGATATAAACACTAGAAAATCAACATCTGGTATGGTTATATTATTTGGTAAGACACTAATAGGATGGAGGTCAATCAGACAACAGCATATTAGCTTATCCACGATGGAAGCAGAATTTTCATGTCTGTCATTATTATGCACTGAGTTGATTTTCTACAAACAGTTGTTGTTGGACATGGGTATAACTGTAAAAGATTCCATTATGGTGTATGAGGATAACCAAGCAGCTATAAAGTTAGCTACTAGTATTGCTGTAAAAACTAGATCAAAACATACTGACTTAAGATATTTGAATGTAAGAGAATCAGTGAAAAATGAATTGATAAAATTGGAATACTGCATGTCAGAAGAAAACATTGCAGACCAATTTACAAAAGCTCAAGGAGCAACTAAGTTTAAAGAGAGTTGCGCAAAAATATTTTCTAAAGATGTAAATGATTCATAGTTATTATGTAACCTAAAAGGGGAGAATGTTTGGAATAACATTGTTCACCCTAACTGGTTTAGGTGAAATAATAACTATGAATCATAGTTAGTGTATGTTAGAGTGTATGCAGCTTTAACTGTGAAATAGCAATTAAAGGAGTGGTTATGAAAACAATATATAAGTAGCAAGACTACGGACAACAACGGACTGATTTATGTGAACTGACATAGGATATTCTACGTGGACTTTGCTAACTGAATATCCCTGAATGGACTGACTACATGGTAAATGAATATTGGACTGTTATTTGACTATGCTATAAACTTATAATGGAATAAAATATATTCTTGATAGCACAAGCGTATCTGTTATTTTTACTGTATGTTAATAAACAAACAAGCTTAGCTCACTCATTTATCTGTGTGCCTATCTGACTAACGCTGCACATTCTGTTTAGCTTGTCTACCTAACCCTGGTTGGGGAACCGAGGCTTAACACCAGCTCTCTAAATTCCTGGGTGTAGTCGGCCACTGATCTCCGCCCCAATTTATGATCTTCATCCTAATTCTGGCCTTACATTCAGCAAGTGGGTCTTCAAACGTGGCCTGCAGCGCAGTCCTGAACAGGTCATAATTCATCAGCTGAGGGGCATGTTTATTATGCAAAGTCACCATCCACTTTGCAGCTGTTCCCTCCAGAGCCCTGGTAACACATCTAACTTTGGCTGCTTCTGAGGAAAAATCCCCTCCATATTCCTCCATATGGCTCCAGACTTGTGCCAGGAAGCAGCTCCAAGGCTTTCAGTTCACCTGAAATTATCATGATTGTTCTGATAACACACCTTAAAATCATGGGTGTAAGAAGAGGGGAGAAATATGTGTTAATGGGGTCATGAGAAGGAAACGACTGGTTATCACTTAATGCTCAGTTTTCTCAGTTCCATCCAGGGGTGGGATTCAAATTTTGTAACAACCGGTTCTGTGGGTGTGGCTTAATTTGTGGGCGTGACTTGCTGGTCACATGACTAGATGGGCATGGCTTGGTGGGCCATGTGACTGGCAAACCAAATATAAGTGGTCCTCGCTTAATGGCCAATCGCTTAGCAAGTATTCTAATTTATGACTGATCTCCCCAGAGCTCCTTGACCTGTTTTTAGAGTTTTGACAACCACACACAAACACACACACACACACACACACACACACACACACTTGTAACCCTGCTATTCTTTGATTGTGTAAGGATCTCCTGCTGGAGCAGGGGGTTGGACAAGATGACCTCCGAGATCCCTTGCAGGCCAGCCTTAGATTGCTGTGCTCCTTCAAAGAGTCTTCTGAAGCCAGGGTTTGTGTCCTTCCTTCCTCTCCTTTTTTTCTCTTTCCCTCCTTCCCTCCTTCCATGTATTTATCTATCCATTCATATATCTCATTCACTTTCTCCTCCCTCCATCTCTTCCTTTCTTTTTCTTTCTTTGTCCATCTCTCCCTTTCTTTGCCTATCCCTTTTCTTCCTTTTGCTTCCTTTCTCTCTTTTCTTTCTTTCTCTTTCTCTGTTGTTTCTTGTCTCTCTTCCTCTCTCATTTCCTCTTTTTCCCTCTTTCCCTCTCTTTTTCTCTCCCTTTCTCCTCTCTCTATATCTCTCTCTATGTGTGTGTCTCTCTCTGCCTCTTTCCCTATCTTCCCCTCTCCCCCCTCCCCGTGTGTGTGTGTATAGGCATGGATAAGTCTGATCAGGTCGGGTCTCTTTAAGAACCTCCCCAACTATAAACCTGACCTTTCAGGTGACATTTTTCCCCAAGAAGGATGAAGCTTCTCTCCCAATGGGGCCAAAAGGACCTCCACCCAATCATGATTCAAAATCATCTGAATTCAGGACCTATTCAACAGAATTCCCTTGTTCTTTGCTATTTTGGGCACAAGGAGCAAACAAATCTGAAGCTCTTAGTCACACATTCCCCAGCCCTTGTGGGTTTCTCACCAGTTTGGAGGAGATACTAAACCATAGATGGTTCACATAATGGAGCAATGCGGGAAGGTAAGGGTGACATTGGGGGATAGCGAAG